>OY748310.1:1559052-1784212 GCA_963556515.1 Nudaria mundana
ACTGAATAAGGTAAAGCGATTCTTTACACCGCACCAGAGGTGTCTGCTGTACAAGACGCAGATTAGACCCTGCGTCGAATACTGCTCTCTACCTCTGGGACGGCTCCGCGAAGTATCTGCTGGACGCTCTCGACGCTATGCAGCGACGGGCTATCCGTATTATAGATTGTCCGGAGGTAACGGCAAGCCTTGAGCCGCTAGCTCAGCGTCGAACAATTGCTTCCTTGGCCGCATTCTACCTTATTTACCACGACGAGTGTTCTGAAGAGCTCTTCAATCTGATCCCACCCTCTTCCTTCCGATCCCGAACAACGCGTGCCGGGCAGAGATGCCACTCCCACACAGTGGATAGCATGTTCACGAGAACCGAGCTTTTTAGACGATCGTTTCTCTGCCGAACGATAGTGGCCTGGAACGCCCTGCCTGCGCACGTGTTTCCTCCCACATATAATCCTGGGTTCTTTAAGCGGAGCTTGAAATAGCACATCAGTAGGTCGTCAAGTTGAGGGCCACTCTTTATAGTATTGTGTGCTGTGAGAGTGGCTCACAATAGCTGGACGTCGTCACGACTTACCACCACGCGGGCGGCGTCAATTTGGCGAACCAAATATTTAAAAAAAGAAAAAAAAGAAAAGTAAAATGTTTAGAGTATGATGAGGCTGATATGCCAATGGACAAAAGCCTCGACATAATTAAAGTTAACCTCTTGTTTTTTACAGAAAACAGAACTACACCTCAAAGAAGTGCCAACATCAAGAAGAACAAGACATTCTTCCCGTTCAGCTTCCCATGATGATGGTAATATTAATTCCAGTTTTTTTAAAGGATCTTAAGTTACACTCTTTTCATCATCATCACTCTTTTTATCTCTCATTTCGTGAAAGATCTGAAGATGTGCTTACACGGGCAATTTTAGAGCAATAATTGCTGAGCAATATTATTTGATCACACACACACACACACACACACACACACACACACACACACACACACACACACACACACACACACACATATATCACGCCGTTATCCCCAAAGGGGTAGGGAGAGGTGCATTACACATCCACAATTTGCCAGTATTTTTAGTCCCACTCCCACGTAATAGGGGGCAAACCTATAACCGTCACCGGGCACATATTTAATGGCTTATGTCCAAAATGGTCGAATAAATTTAATAAAAAGTAGCAGCTATATTATAATTTTGAAAAAATAAATAAAACCCGTTACCTACTGCGCGTCTCGGACTAAAATATGCAAATAGCAATTTAATATGCAAAACATAAATTGATTCTTATTTCGTTTATTCAATAACATTCTTATTTTATACATTTTTAAATAGATTTATAAAAAACAAATACATTTAAAAATATAAAAAATAGTGTCCCACCAGTAGCGGAGTAGGGCCCAAACTACCGGCGGTGGAGGCTACAGACTGAGAAACCTCCTAACAATACGGCACGTGTCGAGGATAACAGCCTTCTGAATCTGACTCTTGATCCAACAATCTAACGAGAGTCTCTTGAGGTGTTGATCGAAACTCTTAGCTATTAGTCCGTTTGCCGAAACGACCATCGGCACAATGATCGTCGAGTCTACGTTCCACATGGCGGTTATCTCGAAGGACAGATCAAGGTACTTACTAAGTTTGTCCTTCTCTGCCTTAACGAGATTCTCGTCATGCGGGACGGCGACATCGACGAGCACTGCCCGACTCTGGGTCCGATCTACCAACACGATATCGGGCCTATTGGCAACAATAGTCCTGTCCGTGATGATTGATCGGTCCCAGTAGAGCAATGCACGACCATTCTCAAGAACTGGCACTGGTGTGTACTTATAGTACGGTACTTGAGACTCAATAAGGCCATATGGAAGAGCAAGTTGCTGGTGGATGATCCTGGCTACTTGATTGTGCCTATGCAAGTACTCGGTGTTAGCAAGATACGAACAACCGGAAATAATATGGCGAAGTGATTCACCAGGACGGTGGCATGCTCGACAAACGTCGACCGTACCGTCCTTCATGATGTATTTCCGATAGTTGTTCGTCTTGATAACCTCATCTGCAATTGCACAGGCAAAACCTTCAGTTTCCCCAAAGAGGTCCCCAAAACGCAGCCAGTTCACCGATGCGAGCAGGTCTACATCGAGTCCTGTTAAGACTCGGTAGAACCGCCCGTGTAGCTCCTTGCTCTTCCATACGTCCTTACGGTCTTCAGTACTTAACACCTTTGGTTTACGCCAGTTCTCGTTAGCCAAGGAAAGAGGTGTAAGGCCCTTGTCAACCTTCACAACATCGCAATGAATGTCACATCCATTCTGTAGGAAGTAATCCCTGAGACTGCACACTTCACGGTTGTGGAGGTTCTTGGCATTCAAAAAGCCTCGACCCCCCCCCCACTTCCGTGGAATGTACAGTCTCATGACAGACGATCGTGGGTGTACATTACTCCGGACATTCGATGCAATGTCAGTTGTTGACGGACTTGCCTATCTAGTTCCGTTTGAGTCCACCTAAGTATGCCAAAGGAGTACAACAATAAAGGTATCACCCAACCGTTGAAAGCCCGCATTTTGTTACCACCAGACAAAGAACTGTTAAGAACTTTTGTCAGGCGGCCAAAAAAACGTTCTTTCACCGATTTCTTAATATCCTCTACCGCTATACCCAATGACTATGACATACCTAGGTATTTGTATGTTTCGGTCTCGGTGAGAGATCTGCGAGTTATTATCTCGGAGAGTTGTAGATTCGGTGAATTTACAACCTTCCCCCGCTGTACATGCATAACCGCACACTTATCAACACCGAACTCCATCTTAATGGCATTACTAAAAACTTCCGTAGTTTTTAATAACTTCACTAAATCTTGGTGCTTCGGTGTGAATAGTTTGAGGTCATCCATATACATCAAGTGAGAAATAACCTCACCCCCTCTACGAAACCGATAGCCTAGCCCTGAATCCTTCAGCAATGTGCTAAGTGGATTCAGTGCTAAACAAAACCACAATGGACTCAAACTGTCGCCCTGGAATATACCACGCTCAATCCTTATCAAGTCATGCGAATCAGAGGCGTACCCACCACTACCTGGTTGACGAAGGACTGTGGTCCACTGCCCCATACACGAGACTAAGAAGGATTTAAGAGTCGGATTTATTTTATACAACTCTAAAATCCTCCTCAGCCATGAATGAGGCACTGAATCATAGGCCTTCTTGTAGTCAATCCAGGCAGTAGAGAGGGCGCCCCTACTCCGCTTGACCTGTTGGCTAATGGCCATGTCAATAAGGAGTAGCTCCTTAGTACCACGTGACCCAGCGTGGATGTAAGGAGCTTGTAGATGGTAGGTAAGCAAGTGATAGGTCTATAGTTTTTAGGTTCCGTGGTACTACCTGATTTATGGAGCAGGAAGGTGATGCCAGTGGTCATAAAAGCGGGTAAGGAACCAGACTCGAGGGCTTCTTGATACTGTGTTGCCAAGCGTTCATGCGAGCTCTGAACCCACTTTATCCAAAAGTTGTGCAATCCATCCGGCCCAGGACTTTTCCAGTTCGGGGCCGTACGAATTGCACAACTAACATCTTCGGAGTCTATGGTAATAGACTCCATGGGTTCGATGATACTGCATTCACGCTCGACGACACGGATCCAGTCGCCCTCCGAATGTTCGACGGGCACCGACCATATGTCACGCCAAAATTGATTCATGGTGTGAGCATCTGGCAGTTGTCCGTCGCTCAAACGTTGTCCAGTTCCCTCCCACTCTCGGTACACTTTCCTTTGGTCACTTTGGAAGATGCGATTCTGCCAGTATCTATTTACACGCTCTCTATAACGACGGATACGGCTTGCCCATGCATACACTTTCTGTTTCAGAAAGTCAATACGTTCCGTGACATTGGCTAAGTATTGCTGGGGACGAATACCGGTCCCAGCGAATGCCTGAGTCACGAAACGCATGACCCGGGGACGACTATTTCCCCGGCTAAAACAGATAGCTTCGCAATGAGAGTCCTAAATGTGCCGATACGTCGCTCGATTCTTGCCTGCCATACGGGCACACCAGCCGATCGTGGTGCACGGTTAAATTCAGGGAATTTAACGCGTGCAACACGACAAGCGGTAATAGCTCCACAGTAAAGAATCGAGTGGGTATCGAGCAAATCATTGCTAGTCCAGTTACTCTGCTAACACTTTTACTTTTACTCACTGTTACTCTGCTAGTCCAGTACCGTACTTACGTACGGAGCTAGCAACGCATTCAGGGCTCCCATCAACGCCAGATTTCGTCTATGCATGGGTAAGCGTGGTATCCGTGGTCTAGAATTAGGTGCAAACCTATACTGAGAGATCACATCTTCCAAAGTACTCCTTAATTGCTCACTTACCTGGACAGATATATCACTCGTATCATCTCCCACGTCGAGCACGGTATCAACTAAAGTGGCACTAGTTGCAACCGTGTGTGTAGCAGGTGACGGTGCTCTCGTTGACGCTGGAGCTGGTCGAGTAGATAACACTTCCAGGCGTAGTCGATCAAGCACAGGTTGATCCAACAACTTGCATCGTTGGATAGCCCGCACTTGATCCGATAGTCGCTGGACGGCAACGGTCATTGTTGGTTCAAGAGCCTGAAACAAAGGGAGCATCCTTGAACGGTACGCAGTCAGGTTGGTTTCCCCTTCTGTAGCCTCATAATATGCCCGCATGACGTTTTCATTGATGGATGAAGTCCATCGCATGCGGTGCACAATACCACCGGTAGTGGGGACCCTACTCGAAGCTGGTAGGCTTCGGGGTCCCAAACTGTTCGGCGGCCAGCCTCTCCCTCGCCGGCGTACAGGTGTTGGCGACGTCGGCGGGGAAAAATACTCATCACTTGACGATGAGCTCGACGCCTCAGCAAGCACTTGTGTCGCAGGAGTGCGGTCCAGCGCTTGCGAGGCGGAGCTAAGTGATGAGTCCGGGGGTGTTATCTGTGCATTTTTACTCCTGGCTCTTGTTATCATCGTATCATATCATCATAATCATTCGTAATATTTATTTTCTCGTAACATTCTGATATTTTGATAGTTGACGTTTGTCAAAACTTCGCTTCATATTTGCAGACTTTGGTATTCTTGTAATAAATTGTGGAATATAATATTTATGGACTTTTTGGTGATATAATTTAGAAATCAGTAAGAATTTTAAAAATTGAGGAAGATATTTTAGATAAAAATATTAAAATATTTTATTGATGAAAATGATGTATGTACAGATGTCCAGAGTTGCCAGTGACTCTTATTATTATTATTATTTTATTATGGACGAGCAGCATTTAATGCTGTTATTTTATTTTATTTTATTTATTTTTTTGGGACAAAAAACAGTTACATGCTTTATATCTATCACGATATTAAACAAAAAAAAGCTAGGCAAGCCATGTCCACATCCTAGTGTTGGAGTATTGTAATTATTATTTCACTTATTATTTATTGTTTATATAGTCCACTGTTTATTCGTTTGGTTTATAGTCTTCAAGCCATTTATCCAAGCATTTTCTTGTCGCCTTGTGTTACCATAAATTGTTCTACGTCACTATTGATCATGTTGTAACCAATTTTTATGGCCCGTATAGCCATTACATTATTATTTTCATGTTTCCGCGTCATATTTATTATGCCAATTACTTACCTTAATCTTAAAAATAGACTAACGTAAGTATGAATGTCTATGGCATCCATAATTCGTCTTGTTGTCACCATATTAGCAGTACTTAAAATTTTGAAGAGATTTTGTTACTTTTTATTTGTGAATTACGTCTATTAATTGTGCCCTGGAATGTCTGTCTGTTGTCACGACAAACCTGGAAAGGTTTTTTGGCAACTTGTATACTGTAACATAAGTTTTGTTAAATAAATATATTAAAACAGCGGCATGTTAATCACCCACATTTAGAAAAATTCTGTTTTTTTAGTAGAAAATAGTTTGTACTTGAATTCATTCCATGTTAGTATTTTTGTGTAAGTCTTTTCTCACTAAGCTCACTATTTCATTATGCAAGTCTTGCATCCAATCCATAACATTACCATACAAGTTGCTTGGAAACATGTTTTTGAGAGTATGCAAATTGCATGCAGGATTTACTTATATACTTGTTTTGCTTGGAAAAACATACCTACAAGTCCTAACTACCACACACAACGATTTGTATGCAAGACTTGCCTAATGGAATAGCGCCTTTAAGTTAAAACTTGTATGTTTGTTAGTCTCTTAACTGAATCTAATCAATCTATATAATCTTATTTTTTTTTCAAGATCTTTATAATTAACTTTTCCATAATCATGATCATCGGTACAAAACCACTGACTAACAATTCCACAACAATTTTCCCATCAATATTTTCCACTAACCCGGTGCTTCCTGGGCAGGCTATCTGACGGAGAACTCTTCACAAGGGTCTGGAGGGAATAATGTCAAGAAGAGTCGCCTCGGTAAGTACTATGCTATCATACTCTATGGGTTGGTTATATCTCTATTTATCTATGATATAAGCCGCGCAAGATGACAATGGGATGGGCGGCCATGTTGGTGACGTCATAGTGACGTAGACTGACCTACAATACTGTTTTGTTATTCGTACGTTTCAGTGATTGATGACGTCACAGAGCGGTTATTGTGACAAGGTTCTATCCCACTCACATCGTGCGCGGCTTATATCTATTTCATCTATATAAAATGTATTATGTAGTATAATCTATACAGTTAAATAAATTGTCTGTTTGTAATTTCAAATTAACTGTGTTTCACTAAATGCATGTATGAAAGTATATTATGGTAGTTAACTAGGTACACAAAAAAATGTATTGTTCCTGCTAACCTCTAAAATGGCTGGACCGATTTTTACTAGACTTACTGGCAGATGATGTTTATGAGGAGTAACTTGGACAAATTTTCATCCCAGAGTTTGTTACAGTGGGGTTCAAACAAACTAGTCCCAAAGTAAAAACGAAACACCTAATCCAAATGGGCAAAGTCTGCCAAATTATTAAATGCCTGTAGGTTTGTCTCGCTAAATCCCTACAATGGCTAGACCAATCTGGCTATATTTGGTCATGAATTATTCTTTGGAGTTTAGGAAACGTCTAAAAGGTTTTTTTTTTTAAAGAATAGCCAACCTTAATAGCGTGATCTAGAAATTAAAATAATTATGAAGCAAAGATTGAATGATGTTAATATTGGTCATCGTAGCTCAGTGGTCAAAGCATTGCCTTGTTAGGTAAAGGCCGTGGGTTCGAGTCCTGCTGATGACATTTAAGTTTTTGTGATTTCTTTATAACTAGCTGATATAGTTTCCTCTTTCCCGGTTCCCGTGGGAACACATTACCGGGATAACAAGTAGCTTATGTTACTCAGGGTGAATGTAGCTACATATCAGTGAAAAAATTTTCAAAATCGGATCTCTTTATAATATTAGTATAGATTTCTCTCTAGATATGTTAAAAATAACCAGTTTGTTATAAATTCGATATTCTTTTCCCAGTGCCACCATCAAGCACCCGCTCCACGGCCCCTTCCCGCCGTTCCCGCTCAGCGGAAGCGTCTTCCCGCAAGCTCCCGCCGCCCACCGCCAGCAAGACTGTCCGCAGACGGTCGCGCTCCGTGTACCGAACACCGGCTTATAATAAGAACTCGCAAGTCAGCTATCCGGCTATTACACCTAAGGTAGGAGAAAACACATTCGCTTTCTTCCCTATGTATGCTTAGATCTTTAAAACTGCGCAACGGACTTTGATGCGGTTTTCATCTAGGGATAGAGTGGTTCTTGTAATGTTTATGGTATTATCTGTTGTGGAGTTGGCAACAATCTACAACGCTATGATTTTTTTTGTCTATGCCCTTCCGGCAGGCACCATGTTGTTCCTTCTTGTGTGCTATGGCAGGATTGTCAATATGTAAATATATGCTGTATATTCTGTAACCACCCGTATCTGTGTTGGAAGTAAAATAAAGTACTATAAAATACTACGCAGTCTTTATAATTCACTCACTATAGTTCTCCAGGAAGGCTTTTGTATATGACTTGTCAAGCGGGCGAAGCCGAGGGTGTCCGCTAGTTAGGTAATAAATCTCACAGCCACTTTTTTCTATCGCTAATAAGGAGTACATAGCCTTAAGATTAGAGTGCTTTTCCACCAGTGATTTGCTATGCTATGATGTTGCTATGGATGCGTTTGATATCAATTATATTTATTGATCCACATAGCATGTGAATATGAATGTTTTTTGTCTTGTGTCAATACTCAATTCATTTATTGCTTCCATAATGTGGTACAGATGTTAAAATAGGTATAGTTACAATTATGGACGCTGTCGGGCACAGCACAATGTTTGTCTGGAGAGAGGAAGAATTTTACTTGCTTGCTGCATATATTTATTTATTTCGTTTTATGTTATTTATTTATATCACATAATTATATTTCATTTTTGTTCTGTAGGATAGGATATTATTATTTATTATATATTATATTACATTTTTGTCCTATATTATTAAATGTATCCTAGCTATTTTGGTGTATTTATGAAAAAGTAAAAAATTAAAAACTGATAATATCATGCTTGGACCACATTTGATTCTATTTATTTAAGTGGTATGTAACATCTGTCCTGGCTGTGGGAATTTTGTTTTAAATTAGAGTTGTAAAACCGGGCACTATACCTAGAATATTCAAAACCACCAAAGGCAAATAGGCTTGCCCCCTATTACGTGAGACCAACGTAATGACTGGTAAAGTGTCGGCCTACCCCTTCGAGGATATAGGCGTGATGTATGTCTCTCTGTCGTTCTGTCAAAATCATTATAAGTTAAATCAACTACGCCAATAAAGTGTAGTCTTGTTTTTTTTTTTTTTTTAATTCCGCGACCCAAGGCCGCGTCCGTTCTAACGTCCGTTGCCGGGCGTCTCTGGTTACAAGCAGAACACTGGAAATACGTTCTAATAATCTAATAACTTTGACCACCTCTGTGGTCTCTGCGGGGTTTGGTCGGGATGAGAATCCCGCGTCGTTTGGGTAGGGTTTTATCCCGCGTCAGTGAGTCGTCGAGGGCGTAGATGAGTCTGCGGCGCCCTCGCCGCTGACTACGGAACTCGACGAGGAGTCGGCCGCCTCCTTCGCGAGCACGACTTGCTAGAGGCCGTGTTCCACCTACTCCCGCTGGAGACCATGGCTTGAAGCATGGTCTCCAGCGAGAGGGTATCCACGCCCAGACCCACTACGAGGTCCCGGCGCTGTAAAGTTTAATCTAAAGTAAAATAAAGTAAGAAATTAAAGTGTTTATTCAATTCCAGGTGGCCCCGCACACACCCCTGACAGTATTAAGACAACCCCGGCAAGGAGAAATGGTTGTATCCATGTCTGGCTCGCCTGTCATGGTGCCTACTTGTTATACGTAAGTGCTAAGTAACTATATACATATAATAAACAAATATTTGGACATTCCCACATGACGTCATCTAGCCCCAAACTAAGCTATAAGTTTGTGCTATGGGATCTAGACAACTGATAAACATACTTATATATTTCTAAATACATACATATTATACAAAGAAAAAACTCCAACTCCGAAGCAAACATTTGTGGATAGAACCCGAGACTCCGGAGTCGAAAGCAAGCAAGCAAGGCCCTTCAATTTACACTAGTTGACCAGCAGCTCTGCTTGCAAGGAATAGTTTGATATTCCCAATTCCCATGAAACATACAGCCAGAATAAATTAAAAAAAGGAATCTGTCTAGGTCCTGGCTGCGGTCCAGGTCTAATTCCAGTTGTGGCTCATGTAGGTCCAAGACCAGACTGAGGTCCAATTCAAGCCCCAGGTTATAAATCCTTATTTTAATGTAGTCATTTGAGACATGTAGTTGCCATAGGAACTAAATGGCTATGGATCTTACAGTTACAACCAATTATATAAGTCGAACAACTAAAGAGTCGATACCTCCAACGTCTTCCATAAATGACAGACAGATCTTCCATTTGGATAAACATCAGCCAATTGTGGATTTGCAATGTATTTAGATCCCATGCGTTCAGT
This sequence comes from Nudaria mundana, assembly GCA_963556515.1. Classification (NCBI taxonomy): domain Eukaryota; kingdom Metazoa; phylum Arthropoda; class Insecta; order Lepidoptera; family Erebidae; genus Nudaria; species Nudaria mundana. The sequence goes on from OY748310.1 coordinate 1,569,131, forward strand.
CCAGACGGTTGCATTGATAAATAGCACTGTTCCATGGGATCCCATCCCAAAACCTTACACTATATTTTTTAGTTTTAAAATAGTAAGTACAAAAACTTTGTACTATACAGAAACCCGTGTAAGGGCCGGCGCTCACTGCCGGTATGGCACGGCAGATTGTGCTGCGGCATCCTGCGGCGTTCCGTGGCATGCCGTGGCATGGTAAGTTGTGCTTCGGCATGCCGTGGCATGCCGTGGCATGGTAAGTTGTGCTTCGGCATGCCGTGGTATGCCGTGGCATGCCGTGGCATGGTAAGTTGTGCTTCGGCATGCCGTGGTATGCCGTGGCATGCCGTGGCATGGTAAGTTGTGCTTCGGCATGCCGTGGTATGCCGTGGCATGCCGTGGCATGGTAAGTTGTGCTTCGGCATGCCGTGGTATGCCGTGGCATGCCGTGGCATGGTAAGTTGTGCTTCGGCATGCCGTGGTATGCCGTGGCATTCTGCTGAAAGCCCAGCCACTTTGGCATTAATCAGTTTTGCTCCGCTCGGATTCGAAGTTGGTTGTGTCGTTATGGTTGACTGGGATTTAGTATTAATAGCACTTCTAGCTAAAGATGAAGAGAGACAAATGAGAACGGCTAATTTGACGAAAAGACATTTCTGGGTGCATAATTTGTGGAGAACATGATCTACAAATGGTGAATTCAACCGCAGCATCCCGCGGCATGCCGGGGCGCGTCGCGTCATGCCACAGCATCCCGCGGCATCGTGGTATCGAAATAAAGTAACATGAACTCTAAGCTCATTGAAATAAGATTCAAAATAACTTAATTAGTAATAAAATCCTTTGCCATGCCATGCCGTGCCGTGCCGGCTGTGAGCGCCGGCCCTAAAAAATCCTCCGGATTGGGAAGGTTTCTAGAATGCTGTCTGCGTTGTGATGCTATGGGGTAGATGCCTACAACTAAGGCTCCACCGTTTCCCAAAGTGGGCGATAACGCCCCCTTGTGGGCGCTGCAGGCCTAAAGGGGGGCGGTAAGAGACCCAGAAAAAATGGGGGTGTTGTTTAGAGGCTTGGGGGGTGATTTATAATTTCATTTAGCTAGGAGGCCTCTTAGACACCGACTGCATGAGCTCTCGACTCTCAACTACAACTTGTGAACATCAACTAATATTAATAAGAGATTGCTCAAACTCGGTTCGATATTTCTCTCCGCGTAGTTCATATGTCTGTCCTGTTTTATTAAATATATAAAACAAATATCATGTCAATCGGTCGCTCCGTTTCGAAATGAAAGTAGACATAAACAAACAAATAAAAAGGCAACAGACATACTTTCGCATTTTAATAGTTATTACTACTCCTAGATAGGTAATTTTCGTAGACTGCGGGCAATCATGTTTTAACAAGTTGTTGTTAAATAACCCGAATTGTGCATTCCTGTATCAATCGGCTGGTTTATAGAATACTAGTTCATCCTTGTTGAGTACGATTGAGCGTCGAATGAGATAAACGAGTTTATGCATGTTTGTTTTATTCCTGTCGGTGCGTGCTGCTTATGCAATCCTATATAAACAACGTAAAATTTATTTTATTATCATTTGCGGTTTTGCGCGTAAAAGATAAGCAGTTACTTAATTTCAACACTTACTTACGTATTTCTCAAAACAAAACAATGTCGGAAGTAAAAAAGAAGAGACGGCAATACTGTGCGGAATATATTAAATTCGGATTCATTGAAAATCCCACAAACCCATCGTCGCCTTTGTGCCTTCTATGTCTAAAAACATTTTCGAGATTATCCAGATAAGAAAGACAAGAATGTAGCATATTTTCAAGACCTAGAGAAGAATCATAATACTCAGCCGAGCTCGTACAATATCCCTTTGTTAATGGCTCAAAAAGGCAAACCACATAACATAGGAGAAGAGTTAATTTTGCCAGCAATAAAGGAAGTAATAACTACTGTGCTTCATAAATAGGCCGCAGATATTATCCGAAAAATTCCTTTGAGTAATAATTCTGTGCAAAGGACGAATTTATGAAATGGCTGAAAACATTGAAAGATCATTGTGCGATCACCTGAGGACAAGTCAATTCTCAATTCAGCTCGATGAGTCCACTTTACCAACTGTGCTTCATTCGTTGGTAAAGTAGACTCATCGAGCTGTCTTGCTGTTGCTTTGTTGCTGTCTTACGTGAGGTTTATTAAAGATGAGAAAATATGTGAAGAACTATTGTTGCTAGAAATTTAGAGACCGATACAAAAGGCGAAACCATATTCAATAAGTAAATTGAAGTTAAATAATAATTTGTACACCACTCAATGGTAAAACATGTTGTGCCCAATCGAAGTTTAAGACCTATATAATAAGCACTTGACTATGTATATTATATGTACACATGTTTTTGCAAATAAATATTATCTTATCTTATCTTATCTTATCTTAATACATTGGAAAAGTTTTGTGATGAGAAAGAGATTCCCTTGAAAAATATTATGTCAGTTGCTCCGGCTATGACTGGGTGCCATAAAGGCTTCATAGTGCACTTAAAAAATAAAATTCCAGATGTCCTTGCTGTACATTGCGTTATTCATAGACAACATTTGGTTGCTAGAAACTTGCCTACTTGCTGATATTTCACATTTCATTTACTTAGTGATAATAATAAATAAATAAATAAAATAAGCCTATATTGCTGAATTTACAACAGTTAGGTACCTAATTCTTAAGTATTAATATGGATCGGTACTTTTTCTCCAGCTTGTCCTTCGACATAGGCCTTCTCTAAAGATTTCTACTTAACCTTGTCTCTCGCAATTCTACTATTTCCAATCACTGCAATATGTCATCAAAGCAGTCAATAAAATCCGCAACAGCTCTTTGAATGATAGATTATTTCATCAGCTTTGACGAGAATTTCAACCGTTTGTTGTTTCATACTGAAGTTCGTTGGCTATCAAAAGGCTTCGCTAGTGGACGCCAGCGCTTACCAGGGCGCACTTTTCATTTGAAGTTTTAGGGGTTTTTAAGAAGTAGAAATAAGGGGGGCGCTAAAAATAATTTATTCTCAAAGTGGACAGTAGACAAAATAAGTTTGGGAACCCCTGATTACTAAACTAATTGAAATGTATTTATTAAATAAAGAATCGCAAACTATGTACGAATAGGGTATTCGATATTATTATCGTTCTTATATTTATTTTTAATCATCAATTGTATCGGACGGGACAGAATAGTGACGTCATAGTTAATTTTTTCATACAAATTCCTCGAGGTCTATCGTTTTGATATACCATCAGTTGTACCATATACCATCATCAGTTTTGATATACTCGTACTTATAATAAAAAAAAGCTGATTCGATTTGATCATCTACCCTATTCTGTAGTAGGTACTAATAATAACATTGAATTCCAGAATGCAACCCGACGAGATGGCTAATTGCAACATCCTCCTCCAAGACGGGACAATGCTATCTCTACAACCGAAGCAACTCAGACAATCTCAGGCGTACATTCCATTCTCACTGATGGACTCAAATGTGCTCAATCAACTCAAAACACTCAAGGACAACCTCGACAAAGTGGTCAAGTTAGGAGAAAAGGCCATTAAATAGGTTAAACACTCAAAGACAACCTCGACAAAGTGGTCAAGTTAGGAGAAAAGGCCATTAAATAGGTTAAACACTCAAGGACAACCTCGACAAAGTGGTCAAGTTAGGAGAAAAGGCCATTAAATAGGTTAAAATAAAATCCAGGTGATGGAAAAATTTCCATTATTGGGAAGTGTCATTATTGGGTTGTGTGTTAGCATGAAGTATTCCTGGAAATGGGAATAAATTCCCGTTTGTGGGCATATGTTAGCAAGTGTTAGTGTGAATGTTTTTATTATTTTTATGAATTCTTAATGTTATGGCTGACATGTGTATAATTGTGTTTTATCGTATAATTATAGTATTAAAAACTCGAATTTCTGATCATTATGGCGTTTTTTTTTCAAGTTTTACACCACTGACTGGGGTCGGTGTATCCATCATGGTTTATTCCCAGTAGTTCCATGAAGCCAGTTCCACATGGAACTTTTGCAACGCACTAGTTCCATACATGGAACAAGTGGGAATAGCTACTTGTAGCGGAAATATATACCCAGTAGTTCCATATATACACAAACAACAAAAGTACTAGGAGTACAGAACTACAAAAGAGCAGTCGCCAACTCTTATCTTGCTCAGTTTGGTTTATTCAAAATGTGTTCGAAGAAGTTTTGTTCAGAAACCGTTCACCTTTGATCGTGCTTAAAAAATGTCATATAGATTCTTCTGTTTTATGCTTTGATGAGGTAGACAGAGCTGTTTATTGTACCCATATTTCGTTAGTCACATTGATGGTGAGGCCATCTTTTATTATAAATGACATGCACCTTGAATAAAATACTAGGACTACAGAACTACATAAGCACTCGAAATCTCATTCGAATCTCGATCCGTTTAGTTTATTTAAATGTGTCAACAGGTGCACCGAGTACAGATGAAAATGATTGTCCATTATAAAAGACACAACCTCAAATGTATCAGGAATACATAACAACATAAGAGCCTTCAAGATTTTAAATTCAGTGAAAACCGATTGAATGTTTGAACTCATTATTCTGAAAAAGTACCAGGTGATCTTAAAAATAAAACAAATTAAAATTAAAATAATTTATATTTAAATAATGTTAGCGGTAAAAGTAGTATAAAATTACATGAAACAAATGGGACAAAAATCGTATATTGTAAGATTGCAAAAGTTCCAAGTGGAACTGGCTTCATGGAACTACCTCCATTATTCAAGGGGATATCCCACTTGTCCCATTGGTGTCACATGATGGGACAAGTAACCACCCCACCCTATCACATGAAACAAATATCATTCTTGGGGACAAGTGACATCCTCCACCGCGTCTGTCTGTTGGCCTGCACCGAGTTTCATGCTGTTTTCATCAATGGATTGTGGTTCCCGAGGAAGGTTAACTTGTCACATTGACGTTTCCGTCTTCTTCTTTCTTTAAAAACGTGGATCAATCGACATTCATCGATGATTCGCCAATGTCAAGGTAATGCTTGACTATATTTGATAGTCCCGCACAGAAGAACTAGTTATTTCTAACTAGCTCCAGGTGCAGGACAAGAAACGTTCGGTATGAGAGAGTCTGGAATACCGATTTTTGCGGAGCGCCAGAGGTGACCTAAAAAGCCACCAGCCACGCGCTCAGCAAAAATCGAACTTCCGACGTTTCCGTCGTGTTATGGGACAAGTGAAACACAATGGGACAAATGAGGAACACCCCCAATCTTTCATTAGAAAATTAAATTTTGGGAAACAATAATAGTTTAGAGCAGTGAGTAAATTTTTTATTGACCGGAAAATCGTTGTCTAAATACACGGACTTCGTACAGTATCACTGTCTATAGCCATGTTTAGCGAGTGTCTGTTCCACTTCTTTGACATACTTCTCGGATACCTTCTGAGTCCTCATGACGGCCACCTGTAGGAGACGGATAATAAATTGAATTGCATGTAAACCTTACATACATCGAAATTACTGACTGTGGAAATACTGTGCAATCTATACATATTACACGGTATGCAATGCATGCTGCTGTTGCAAAAAACTGAGCGAAGTGTTAAATTTTCGAACGACAACGATTTATTTTTTCATTTTTTTTAGTTCTAAACCACCCTCACTCCACACGTTATCACTGTGGTAAGTTTGAAGGAGATGGGTTCAGTCGTTTAGGAGGAGTATGCGGACAAACGAAATACATGAGTCGCCTAAGATTGAGCTTCGCTCACTTCGCACAATAACAAATACAAAACATAGTCCGTGATGTCCAGGACTATAATTGGCTGTGCCACGGCAACTCGCACGTAAGATGTAGTTGCCTTTAATCAAAATTTCATAGCAAGGCAACGAGTTTAATATTTATTTTTCAAAATTCTATCTATCTATATTGCCCGGTGTCGGCAATAGGCTTGCCACCTATTACGTGGGATTAAAAATTCTGGCAAATTGTGGGTGTATAATGCACCACTGCCTTCCTCTTCCGGGATATAGGCGTGATATGTGTGTCTGTGTCAGTATAACAAAGTCCTCCGGCGCGACTGTATGTTCTACTCAAAATCTACTGCACCGATTTTCATGCTGCTTTCACTAATGGATAGAGTGGTTCTCGAAGGTTTTAGTATATGATTAGTCACGGGCGAAGCCGGAGGCGTCCACTAGTGAAATAAAATGATGACTAACTGATTACCGCGGCTCCTCCCGCGTTTAGTTTCGTCGTTCCCAATGCTCACGGGAACCTTCGAAAATCTCTTATACAATGTATGTAATGTGTAATGACCGTCCGTGAACAACTTTCAACTCGAGAACGGTAAGAGCTAGAGACTCGATGTAAACGCCAATCGACTTAGCATAGTCGAAAACCCCCCAAAATGAACTTGACCTTTGACCTCTGATCACAAGGTCAAGGTCTAATCGAGAACGGTAATAGTTAGAGACTCAAGACCAGCTGCAATCAACTCAGCATGGTCAAAGACTTCTTCAATTACATTGACCTTTGACCCCTGATCTCAAGGTCAAGGTCAAAACGAGTTCAAATCGAGAACGGTACACAATAACGGTAAACAAACAATTCTATTGTTTCAGCGACTATTCAATTGCAAATAAAAAAAAATCTGTTTAAAATTGTCACCTTGTGCTTAATGATCCTTCTCTCATATTTCTCTTGTTGTTCCTGCTCCATGCGGAGAGCCACTCCTTCATTGTGGATCTTCTCTCGCATCTCCGCCCTGAAAATTATATAAATTCAATTATAAAAAAATATTCAATTTAAAGTCTGTTTTCACTTTTGTCCTTATTTAAAGATACTTGTGAAGAATCCCGCTAAATTGATATAGTCACTTGACACATGAGACAACTGGGATAAAAATAGTGTCACTTGTCCCACAGGTATACACCACTTGTCCCACGTCAATGGGACACATTATGTACAAACTAAACTTGTGTACACCACTTGTCCCATTGACGTGGGACCAGTGGGGTACACCCTTTTAGTTGGTACATAATTTGTACGGCAAAGTTATGACAATGGAGCTATGAGATCGCATCTGTCGTGTCGACTTTAGTCACCTCCATATTGGCCACGTGACCAAATTAATTCATTTTTACATTATGAAATGATTCACTTGTACAGATATTCCACAATTTTTTATTAGTTATAGGACCTGACCGGTTTCGCTCTATGGCATCTTCAAAGGTGTTTTAAACTAATTCACTTCACATATTTTAAAAACACTTCATATATCTACTTTCTGTTATTAGATTAGCCTCACGATATATTTGAAGTGAATTAGTGTAAAACACGTTTGAAGATGCCATAGAGCGAAACCGGTCAGGTCCTATAACTAATTAAAAAATTGTGTAATATCTATACAAGTGAGTCATTTCATAATCAATACATATTATAATACAATTGTAAGTGGTCGATGTTTGTACATCGAAGATATAATAGAGAAACTGTTGTAGGGGGCTTTATGAAGGCAATAGTACCCAAAACAATGGTTTTTAGAATTGTTTGAACACGCTAATCTCAGAAACGGCTTAACCGATTAACATTTAAGGTTTGTTTAATTTCAATCGGTTCATAAATAAAAAAGTTATGTCGATCTAAAGTACCACGCAGGCGGAGCTGCGGGCAACAGCTAGTGTATTAATAATATGTTCCACCAGGTGCCGACAATCGAAAGCATAAATTATATACAGTCAATCTGGAATTAGAAATAAATGGTTTTATTAAGTCGGCAACACCCATTTCGAAGAAAAATATAAACCAATGTAACCCAGATTGATACAAAACACAATTATTAATACTTTTCTATGAATGGTTCTATGTGTGTCAAAGTTACCCATTTAATGCCGGTAACTTTGACAGAGTAGAAAATCAAGGTTTTTTTATGGACTTATGAGTTTTTAGCGAATTTAATTAATCTTTACGATTCTTATCTATATATATATATGTTACGGATAATACCCGAAGTGCGGCTGCACCTAGTTTTAGCCGGTTAGAACTAGGTGTAGCCACTTACTCTTGGTTAAACTTAGTACGAGCCGATTGTTTTCGGGTAAAACTGGGTAGGTTAGGTTAGGTTAAAACTGTGACCTCCTATGCGACTTGCATTAATAGAAAAACTAGGTTTAACCAAGAGTAAGTGGCTACACCTAGTTCTAACCGGCTAAAACTAGGTGCAGCCGCACTTCGGGTATTAGCCGCAACATATATATCTAACGATAAAAGTGTTATGAGAGCATTAACAAAGTAAAATACAGTTGAGTTTTACAGTCAAAATTTTAAACTATTGTGCAAAATATCCCACTTATCAAAGTTACCCAGATTGATTGTAATATCCCTTTACAAACTTATCAAAGTTACCCAGATTGATTGTAATATCCCTTTACAAACTTATCAAAGTTACCCAGATTGATTGTAATATCCCTTTACAAACTTATCAAAGTTACCCAGATTGATTGTAATACATTTTTATTTGAAATTTCCTACACTATCATTGGTTGACGACAAAGTCTTCCGAGAGCTATGGTAAGCTATTAGTTCCTCACCTGGCCCGTTCCTTATCATTGATCTGTTTCATTATCTCCTGTCGATGTTTCTCGACTTGCGCCTTATGTTTATCTTCCAACTGGAATTATCGATCAATTGATAAATAATGAAATTGAAAAATAATAATTGTCGTAGCTCAGTGGCCAGAGCATTCCTCTTGTAACGGAAAGGCCGCGAAATTTCAGTTGTTTGTCATTTATAATTTCTATATAAATATTTTATAATAGTAAAAGCAAACTCATTGTTTTTAAATACAGAAATACCTAAATAGATGATAGGATGTAAGTACCTCTTTCTCTTTCTGTATAAACTCCTCATTTTGTCTCGCCGCATTGTTGAAGCTCTGCTCATCTTTGGCTATCTCACGAGCAATCAGGCGATGGATATCTTTGATCTGAAATTGACAGACAAAACAATAATAAATTATATCTTCCTCGGTGGCTCAGTGGTATGAGTATGCGACTGCCGCCACTGAGGTCCCAGGTTCGATTCCGGGTCGAATAAATTATTTGTGTGATCCACAAGTGTTTGTTTCGGAGTTTCCGCATTTGGATTCCGTCCATGGACGTATCGTCAAGAGACCTTGAGACCTTATGATATCATTAGTTTGTAGGAAGGTTAGGTTAGGAGTTTAGGAGTACCGTAACCAACAACATTCATGACGCATGTTATGAAAGTGAATGAAGCAACAGAAGTATGATAAGGATCGAAGCAAGTAGAATTCCATTGTCTCTGCCTACTCATATAGAGAAGAGGCGTCACTGTATGTATTGTATGGTAAGCTTGTTTCATTATATCCCATATTCCCATCCTACTGTATCCTATCCTATCACATCCCATAGTTCAAATAGTCAATACCACAATTTTTCTTGGGATAACTCTAGATAGTAAACTACAATGGGGTTCTCATATCACAGCCTTGGCAGGAAGACTTAGCTCAGCTGCCTATGCGGTTAGAAAGATAAGGTCACTGACTGACGAAAAACGGCACGATTAGTTTATTTTAGCTACTTTCATAGCGTTATGTCATATGGTCTGCTGCTATGGGGCTCAGCTGCCGATATTGAGACAATATTCATATTACAGAAACGAGCTATACGAGCAATCTATAGACTCAGACCCCGTGACTCACTGAAAGAGCTATTTAAAGAAATTAATATTTTAACAGTTGCTTCTCAATATGTTTACGACAACATCTTATATGTACGGAAGAACATAGACCTCTTCAAAAAAATTTCCGATAACCATAATTTTAATACAAGAAATAAAAATAAACTGGCAATGACAAAAATTAGACTTCATAAAGTTGGTAATTCGTTTGTAGGCAAATGTATAAAAATTTATAATAAAATTCCTCAGGATTTGGTTGACATGCCTCTTAGTAACTTTAAAATAGTAGTTAAAAAATGTTTGATGATGAAAGGCTACTATAATGTAGACGAATATATTAATGATAAAAATGTATGGTCACCCTAATCTTCTGTTGTTGGCCACTCGTATAATACAATATAAACTAATTGTAACAATGTAAACAAAACAATATTAAAAAAGAAAATGGATAATCTACCTGAGTTTCTTGCTGGTATCTTCTCAGGAGAACCAACTTACCGAACCAGCGAAAGAATCATTTTGAAATGGTTATTTATGTAATTAATTTAGTATTTTTATAATAGTGCTTGACATAAAATTGAAAAATTTTGACATTCATATGTGCTCTTTATGTGCCTAAACTGAATAAATGAAATTGATTCTTTGATTCCCATACCATCCCATTCCATGTCTCCGAACCTGATGTTTAACCTTCCTCTCCTTACGACGGTACTCCTCGACCTCCTGCATCTTCAAGTTGCGGATACGCGATACGATAGAATATGGATGGGATGGATATCCATATTGTATCCCATCCCATCCTATCCTATTCCCTCAATAGTTTCCGTACCTGTTGTTCCCTAGCCACATGCAGATGCTTCATCTCATTATTCCTCCGTATGGCGGCGTCCCTCTCCTTCCGACGGAACTCCCTCTCCACGTCCTCCTGGATCTTCAGGTTACGGATACGCTCCAACTCTTCCTTCAACGCTTGCTCAGCCTGGGAATCGGAGGAAACCACATGAACTATTATTTTACAAGCACATGGATAAAATTCTAAACTAACCTTGTGATACTGTCGGTTAATGTCTCCACGTGGCCAAAAATGCGATTTAGAAAATAAGACATTATATTATGGATTTATAATCAAAGTATTAAACGGACTGATCGATTTCTAATACATACAATCGATATCTATCGTATTGCAAATAGTTTAGAATCAGTGAGATTACCTTCTGGGCCTTAGCGATATGTTCGATCCCCTTCTGCTTGGCGGCCTTGACGGCCTCAGCTTCAGCCTTGTTCTTAGACTCCCTCTCCATCTTCGTTTTCAGAAAGTTCGCGATCCGCAGGTTGTTGATTCGTTCCTCCTCGTTTTGGAGTTGCTTGTAGTAGAGGAGTTCCGCGTTACCTGTTCAATAATGATGATGCTTTTAGCTTACGGTCTAACTATAGAACTTCAATATCGCCCATTGGTTGTGGAACTTGTGGAGGTTAGATGGCAGTCACTTCTCAAAAATGTATCTAAGTTGGGAAAAGGCTCAGTGGCAGTCATGCGTTCAGCATGAATGTGTTGGACCTGGGCTGATTCTGCTAATTTAACTATTAACTACTCTATTGGCCAAATATTTTACAATATGACTAGCAAAAACGACGATCTAGGGCCGGATTGGAACCAGTGACAGTTCCTTTTCTGATCTAGGGCCGGATTGGAACCAGTGACAGTTCCTTTTCTGATCTAGGTCCGGATTGGAACCAGTGACAGTTCCTTCTCTGATCTAGGGCCGGATTGGAACCAGTGACAGTTCCTTTTCTGATCTAGGGCCGGATTGGAACCAGTGACAGTTCCTTTTCTGATCTAGGGCCGGATTGGAACCAGTGACAGTTCCTTCTCTGATCTAGGGCCGGATTGGAACCAGTGACAGTTCCTTTTCTGATCTAGGGCCGGATTGGAACCAGTGACAGTTCCTTTTCTGATCTAGGGCCGGATTGGAACCAGTGACAGTTCCTTTTCTGATCTAGGGCCGGATTGGAACCAGTGACAGTTCCTTTTCTGATCTAGGGCCGGATTGGAACCAGTGAAAGTTCCTTTTCTGATCTAGGGCCGGATTGGAACCAGTGACAGTTCCTTTTCCAGGGAGAATGTCCTCAATGAATCCTTATTATGAGGATTTCGGTCAGTTGGTAGAACATTGATCATTGTGACCACAGTGTTCTTAGCTTCCAGGTTTAAACCTACAGTGGAAGAAACGGGCTTCACCCTATACGGGAGACTCCAAGACATGTCCAAGCTTACCTTGGTCGAGCATCTCCTTGAGTTTGGCCTGTCTGGAGTGTTTCTCCTTCAATTTTGATGCCACGTCGATCTGCATCGCTATATTGGCTTGGTTCACGCGAATACTCTCCTCCTCTATACGTTCAGCTTCCATTACCTAAGAAAAATATGTTAAACTGACTTCGCTGGTCTGATGGTAAACTATTTTTCATCTCTCATGCTCTGAAAGTGGGTCATTACTTACCTGATATGCGGGTTGAAAGTAATACATTTCGACCCTAGGGCGGAAAAGTAAAAAAAATAAATCAGTGCCAAAGTTCGATTAAGTCAATACAACATTCTGGTTTTTGAATGGTCATAATAAAAAAAAAGTTGAGTTACAGTAAAATAAAACGTAAATAGCACAAACAATAATTACTTGGACAGTTATACCTTAAAGTACTGAGTACTTTACTCATTATTTTAAGGTTGAGAATCCAACTAAACCTGATTAAATCTCCCGCCGTAACGCGTCAAATCATTAAAGAAATACTCTATAGCGCTTCTATAAATTTTTGTGTGTGAAAAATTTAACTGAAGAAATTAAAAAACTGAAGACTATTTTGCATGGAAAAATATAATAAAACGACAAGGCAGTATGATCAAAAGACCTGCCTGCCCTGAAAAAAGCGCGAATGAAAATCAAAAGTTTAAAAAAATAGGCGTAAAGTACAATACTTGGTACGTGATCAATAATTATTGTTATAATTTTTTAATCTGACTACTCGTATTTATTTGCTTTCCTCGTATTCGAAATGAAAAGTAGAGTGTTTAACTCGGGTGAAAACACCCATTTCTGCTTTCATTGCTTTCATCCCTTAGTTAACAATCTACTATTGACCGCGCAGAACGTCTACACTTCGAGACTGGAAAATTTTAGCTTTCATCTGTCTGTCTGTATGCATGTTCTGGGCTAGAGACCACAATACATTTTATAACAAAACATCGCACAAGTGTTCCTTAATTTGTAATAATTTTTTGATCATGAGCTGTTAGCGAGGTCTTCTGTTCGACCATAATATGGGCGACCACTATTTTTTTATTTATACAAAATGATTACTTGCAACCGAAATTACTAGACTTGCTATTCTTAGCTAGACTATTGCCATCTTTACCTTGGCAGTATCATGAGCGTTGATCTGTTCTTTGAGTGCAGCCAAGTTCTGTAGTCGCAGGTTGTGACGTCTCTCCTCCTCAGCCTCTTCGCGACGGCAGGCCGCCAGACGGTTCTCCTCCATTATTTCGTCCAGACTGTCGGAAAGTTGGTTCCGGAATCAGTCTAACATTCATTGCACTCGTAAAACTTAAAAATCTACCTACTTAATGTATGCGAGCTTGTAGGAGGCAAGCTCCACTGGACCGGTTCACAAACGCCTGCTGCCTGCCTTCGAAGGCAATTCCACATTAATGAGGCAACGTCAATGGGACAAATGGAGTACACCCCTCAGAGAAACATCATCATCAGCATCATCTTAGCCTATTTGAAGCCCACTGCTGGGTATAGGCCTCCCCATAGAGGGGGTATTCGGCCTACATAAATATACCACGTGGACTGGACGGGTGGTACAGGGTGCAGTGTCGAGTTTTCCTTCTATAAACGTACTTATAAATAGTACATACTAAATACACACACACACATATCACGCCTATATCCCCGAAAGGGTAGGCAGAGGTGCCTATTGCCGTCACCAGGCACACATATAATGGGTTATGTCCATAATGGCCGAATGAATTTAATAAAAAGTAGCAGCTATATTGTAATTTTGAAAAAAAATTTGAAACCCGTTGCCTTGCGATGAAATGTTGATTAAAGGCAACATAATCTTACGTGCCAGCCGCTATGGGACAGCCAATTAAAGTACTAGGCGTCTCGGACTATAACATACATACTAAATATACATAGGAAACACCCAAACTAACATTCCAGTTGTCCAATAACTTGAGATACCTCCTAATGGGACAAAACAAAACGAAACAGCACCACTTGTACCATAATGGGACAAGTGGGATACACCAGTTGGCCGTTATTACTGCGTCCACTGAACCGACTTTAAAAACTCTTTTTCTAATATACGTCTTTATCCCGGAAGGGGTAGACAGAGGCGCTTTCTTCGCCAACATTTCGCCAATTCTTTAACCCTCACTTAATAGGTGGCCGTGCAAGTGAGGATAAAGTCTAAGAACCTAAAGACTTATGACTTACCGCTGCTCTTCATTGTCAAGTTCTTTGTGTATGAGATCCTTTTCAATGCACTGCGCGTCTCTGATCGCGTGACATTTGGACGCGAGTATAATGCGATTGCACAGCTGAGGTCCCGGCATACCGTCAGCAAGTAACTCTGAATACAATGAATAATATAATGCGTAAGGTTGTAAAGGAGACTTTGGGGTTCCGTAGTTAAAATCTCGGAACCCTTATAGAATCAAAGAATCAATGTCATTTATTCATTTTAGGCACATAAAGTGCACATATGAATGTCAAAATTTTACAATTTTGTCAAGTAATATTATAAAAACACTAAATTAAGTAAGTACATAAATAACCATTAGAAAATGATTCTTTCGCTGGTTCGGTAAGTTGGTTCTCCTGAGAAGATACCAGCAAGAAACTCAGGTAGATTATCCATTTTCTTTTTTAATATTGTTTTATTTACATTGTTACAATTAGTTTATATTGTATTATACGAGTGGCTAACAACAGAAGATTAGGGTGACCATGCATTTTTATCATTAAGATACTCGTCTACATTATAGTAGCCTTTCATCATCAAACATTTTTAACTACTATTTTAAACTTATTGAGAGGCATGTCAACCAAATCCTGAGGAATTTTATTGTAAGTTTTTATACATTTGCCTACAAACGAATTACCAACTTTGTGTAGTGTAATTTTTGTCATTGCCAGTTTATTTTTATTTCTTGTATTAAAATTATGGTTATCGGAATTTTTTTTGAAGAGATCTATGTTCTTCCGTACATATAAAATGTTGTCGTAAACATATTGAGAAGCAACTGTTAACATCTATCCGTACATATAAGATATCTACAGTAGATAGATCTATCCGTAGATACATATAAGATATAGTTTAATCATGTCCGTCCTTCCGTATGTCCGTTCTTGACTTAGGTACCGTTCAAACAGTCGATATTAGGAAAATGAAATTTGGCATGGATGACTTGTGTATTTAAAACGCCGAGCGAAGCAAGTGGCTTACTAGGTCTGTGAAGTCGACAAAGTGTTAAAATAAAATCATGACAAACTTAGATCAAAAATAGGTACCTAGATTACCGATCAGTGCTTTAAAAACGGCACCACTTCACCTCGGTCCACTCTCAGACTAAAAGAATAACATAGATGGAACATGTAGAATAAACACGTGAAGCCAAATGACACTTTCAATGTGTGCGTGTGACTCCGATTTCCGTGTACCGATACCACTAACGGCGTGTGCGTAATGTTGCCAGCAAATGAAAAATCTCCTAAAAATCTCTATATAGTGGACATATGAAAAATTAATATTTGTTATAGTAAATGTTATCTGCTAATAATAGTAATATTATTTTGTCATTTACACAAATGATTTTTATGATAAGTGCCTAAAATGGGGAAGTGTTAAAATAAATAAAAACGTGATAAACACTGAGTAAACACACTTTAATTACTAGCTTTCAAAAAAATTCTCATAATTAAAATAATCCTTTTTAAGATGAATGAACAAAGCTTCATTCCAGTGTAAGTACAAAGTACAGTCAACAACAAAAGTTGATTAGCACAAAAATATTTATTATTCTTTTTTACATCCCAATGCATGTGCCACAGCAATGTACAGGTAATTTTAGAATCCCCAAGGACAAAGTTAATATATTTCGTGTTTTGTTTATGATTTTGTGATCGGTTTAACAGCTATTAGTGATCAACAGATAAGAATTATTGGTTAAGCTACTTTTGTCGTTGACTATACATGAAGTAGATATCAATAGTCGTTAGGTTAAGACTGAGGCCTTTGTAGTGTTAGACTGAAATTAAACTACTGACACAGTAACATAAATATATTGGATCAGAACACAGGCTGGGAGGTCAGACAGCGGTCAATTCCAAGATTGCCGAAATACCCAAGCCACGTATTAAGTAGATCCCGGACACAGATGTGATCGGGAGTTCGGGACTAACGCACGAATGATGATGATGATGATTAGAAACTTCGAGGTTGTCAACATTGATGACACTGATTTTTTTTACTCAGTACTTTATAAATTCCCATAAATACTGCTAAATATTTTGTGGAAATGATGAAAAAATTATGGCAACTCTGTATGATATGGCGGAGGTTTTGTGTTCCTAGTTTGTGCAACTAAAATATTTAGAAGAATGTTATGAAATCTATTAAGAAATAGTTAATTACTCATGAAACGATAATCCAGCATTCTTTCTATGAATAATTGAAGTGTTTTTACACCTTTTCACCACACAATACGGCATATTTATAATATTTTGTTCAACCGTGATCGCACGTGCGTGCACACTCGCTGCTCACAAAGGAGTGGCGAGCGAAATGGTATCCCATTGCTATATAGTATCCCTTTTGGCGGCTTCACTCGCTAGTTATATTCGTTCCGTCTATGTTATTCTTTTAGTCTGAGGGTCCACTATTGAAAATTGCACACCTGAGTGCTTCAGTCGCTTTGCGACCGCGCTGGTAGTAAGACGTTTCACAATGACAAAGTGTTCGCTTAAAAATTGCAAAAAAACTACTCTTTTAAAGTGAAAAAAGAGGATGGAGACGGAGTGTCATACTTTCGACAAGTAAAAATCAGTTCACATTGTTAATTGCTTTTCATGTGCAATAATGCACTGCTTAAGAATATTATAACGGTTATTTTTAACTGTGCAAACTACGCACTTGCTCGGTGTGAAGTTGAAGTGAGTGTTCTCACAGCATGCGCGAAACTTCACACCGTAATGTTAGAACAAGTCTCACAAAGAAAGATGGAGTCGTCATTTATTTATTTTAAATTTTTGATTACTGTTTGACATGTTTTTTGAATATATATTATTTTGTTTTAAGTTTTCCCCAGATTGAAATAAGACAAGAAAAATGGAGGCGTATTATAGCACGTGAAAGAGAAGATGAATTGTTTAAACCTAATAATTCTATTGTTATTTGTTCAAAGCATTTTAAAAAGGACGTTATTTATGTCACTAAAAAAGGATTAAATAAATAAAAAATAAAAGCCGTGCCAAATATTTTACAGGTAAAGGAGATATTATATTGATAATGCTTAAATACTTTGTATTTTAATACCAAATGAGTGACCAAATTAAATAGACTTCATAATACCACCTAGTAATTTCAAATATTTCATAAGTATCGTAGGTGCGATGTGTACCCATAAATTTATTTCATTGATTGTTTGTTTTAGGTTACAGGTTGTGTGTGAAAATATAATTGCTGATTTTATTACGTACTAGCGTTTTTGTAATATTTTATCTATAGCTTATTTTATACGTTTATTTATACGTGAATAAAACAATGTGAATTTAAGTTTATGTTTCTCATCGTATTTCATTAAAAAAAAGTTTATATGCAATGTTGGCTCCACATTCCTTTTATAACTTTTAGCGTATGGAATCCGTACTAAGTTCCTATTCCGCTTACTGGCCCTCGAGTGATGCGACAACGGCGCTGTACATTGATGCTTTGTATTATTTATTACGAATTATTTCTATGTCAACCATCAATGTACAATCTTGTTTATTTTATAGATGGTATTTGTAATAATTACCTATATAGTATTCGAGAGTCAAGATTCCGCGTTGTATTTGTACTGAATCCAATATCTATAGTACTTTTGATCTAAGATGACAAATATATTTTCGAGTCCCCTACACGTAAAGTGGTGAAGATTTTTTTTCTCGCGTATTGTATGGCTAGTTGGATAGGTCTTATAAAAATATTGCGAGGTTTCTAAGACAGTTTTTTGATTTAAAAGTTTTACTGCGAAATATTCAACTTTAAAGCCCCTTTTTTGTTAAAACAGGGCCTCCCCCCTCTCTAAATGCTAAACGTCTAGCTCGAAAAAACTGAAAAAAAATCATAATGATAGTCCATGGTACTGAACTTTCAAGACTAATAACAGATTAGATAACTCTATTAGTTCAGGAGTTACAGGCTATTATGGGTGCTCTATTCTATGTGTCGCACGACACGCACTTGGCCGGTTTTGACTAAGTATAGAGGTTAAAGGGATAGGTATTATACGTACCTTCAGCCCTAGACAAAGTATGTGCAGTCTGGTCAGGCCCCTCTAAATCCGGGTCAGCCGAGCCCGTGGCCACGTCAGCTCCGGGCTGCTTCTGTAACTTGGCCTTCAGCATACTCTTGCGGCCCTCGGATTCCTTGGCCGCTAGTTGTATGGCCACTTCTTGAGCGTGCATAGCGGCTATTTGTTCTTCTTTAGACACTATCTGTAGTGGATAAATTTCAATATAAATACGTTAGGACAATCGAACACAACGCTACCTACAGTACTTTTCACGTTAAAAGAACGACGGAAGAGAGCGAAGAGGTATATGTTTGCGCAACGGTACTATTGCTCTTATTAGCTGTTAGTACCTAGGTAGGTACCACATGAAGCTATAAATCGTGCTGCGCAGCTTAACTCTCAGCGTTATTTTACGTGACGCGTTCTATACCTATCTAAGTGTCCTGAGAGATCTGTGCGCTGTGATGTCAACGAGCACGTTACAGTACAGGTTCAAAAACTCTCTTAACACAAGCTTCCGTTCGAGACATCACCTTCTTGTTTTCAGTTGTAGCTCGTTGTTGTTCACGGGAAGAGCTGAATTGCGCAACTTTATATTAATGACTAAGTGATTCGAGCGCAAATCTCAACTTATCACGCACGAATAGTACGTACCTACAGTACAATTCACGTAAGAAGAACGCTGGGCGAGTGAAGGGGTGTATTTGCGTATCAGTCTCGCTCTTACTCGCTGTCATCCATCATCATACAGATCGATAAATCTCCTACTACACAGCTTGAAGTTTCGCGTTATTTTTATCTGACGCAACCTGTATGTAGGTATGTACCTACCTAAGGCAGGTGTAGGTACCCTTGCGAGCTTGGTTTAAGCGACCCACAATATCAAAATATCACAACCTTGTCTCGTTTCCCTCGTAAACTGTACCTACTTTTCGTGGTCACTCACACAAATGCAAAGCTCAGCTTATCCCTCGCGAACTGTACCTATCTAACCGTTGGCCCCGCATAATAGGGGGTACTTTGAGTATATTGCCAGAGCCACATCGGTCTGTCTGCACTGCTTGCTGGTGAGAAACGACTTGAGCTCTTTAGCATCCTGAAATTCTTGAAATCCTACACGAATTAAGAAGTTTACATACTCTGGACTGTTTCTGCAGCCTTTCAAACTCGCTCCTGTGCATAATAGCTGGGTAATAGTTGGTCTTCTCGCCAGGCACGAGGAGTTGTCTCCTGCCGGCCGTTCCTGCAGGGACAACCGTGAACTCCTTCTCGGCTAGCTCGCATTTGTGGATCGGTTTGTTTGTCGTCGGAAATTTCAGACGACATTGTGATGGTCTACAAATATAAACGAGATGTAATAACACACGTTGACCTTGTCATAGATAATAGTATACTGTACCTAGGTATACTGATGTTCACTAGAATTCTTTCTACTCGGCGACCGCGCTATAGTACCTATAGTTAGGTACCTACAGATGCTCCATTCCATACCTAGAAATGAGGCCGTTCTAAGTTACATTATAGGTACCTACCTACGGCTATTTCTCTTGCGAATGTCATATACTTGCCTACGTAAAATTTCCAATAGATGTAATTAGTACCCACAGAATAACCGCCTTGCAGCACAGCATGTGATTGCCTACATTGGGGTACTGCTACCTACTTATATAATTATTTGGCAGACACGATAATCTTCTGTTCCAGTTTTAATGTTCGGGAGTTTCGGAAGTTCACTGCAGTGACCATTTTCTAAACTAGGTATGTAGCGTTTAAGACAGACAGACACAAATCACGTCCTAATCCCGAAGAAGTAGACAGAGGCGCTTATTAAGCCTACATTTCGCCAATTCTTTAACCCTTACGTATAATTGATAGGTGGCGAGCCTTTTGCCGTTCCCGGGGAGTATATTTGCCAGTCTCGTTCGCAGGTGTACCGCGTGCAGGCGAGGATGTTATGGGATAAGATATTGGTAGGACCCCTCGTAGTTTTTAAACGTTCACCTATACTACCTCCAACCCGATCCAATAAAGTTCAACAAACCTCTAACCACATCTATTTTATTTTATTTATCATATACTTCAGGCTACATGAAAACAGTTACAAGATGTTATATTAACTTATTCTACGACCCATAGATCAGAGATCAGAGAGACAGAAAATACACACAAATATTACAAAACTGTTTTAGTAAATACATTTTAAAGCTATATCAGTTAGATGTACTAACTAAGAAATTATATAAATATATCTTAACCTAATTCACATCTGTATTGTTGTTGTTGGACATCCTCACACAACGTCACCTAGCCCAAACTAAGCTATAAGCTTGTGCTATGGGATCTAGAAGACAACTGATAAACATACTTATATATTTGTAAAGACATACATAGAAAACACCCAAACTCAGACACAAATGTTTGATTCGAACCGAGAATCGAACCCGAGACTCCGGAGTCGCAAGCCGATGCACTACCGACCACGACACCGATTCTCTTGACTTGACTCCGGAGTCTACGCTGTTCTCTTTGAGACAGTCTTGAGAATGTCTCATGAGTAGGTGAAACATATGTCGACGTTTAACATGTCTTCTATTTAGCGAAATCATTGCAATTATCTAAAAATTCAACATCAAATTTCCATTGTTTTATCATGGACTTTCGCCAGGTAACGCCCGACTCCATTCAGTATATATAAGTATGTTTATCAGTTGTCTTCTAGATCCCATAGCACAAGCTTATAGCCTTAGAACTTTATATGTATAACACGTCACTGCTTATAGCTTAGTTTGGGCAAGGTGTGACGTTGTGTAAGAATGTCTAAAATATTTATTTATTACTGAGACTTCGCTGTCCGTTCGTCTGTCTCTTGGCTGTACCTATCTCATGAACCGTGATAGTTAGAATGTTGAAATTTTCACAGATGTATTTCTGTTGCCGTAAACAACAAATACTAGAAATCAATACTAAGGGGGGCACCCATACAACAAACGTATTTTGATTTGCCATTTTTTACAGATAATGGTACGGAACCTTTCGTGCGCGAGTCTGAATCGCACAGAACCAAAACGCTAGTTTTTTTTTTGACTCAGAGAGTTAGTATAACCTATAACCATTAAACGTGGCAACGCAGCCAGCATTCTGGGAAACCTTCCCACTAATACAAAAACTGATAATACTAGTGGTTCTGTGAACAGTAGACGTCGCGTTATTTTCGCATTTTCCCCTCATTTCCTCCCCAATCGAAAAATCCCTTCGACAAAAGTTGCGCCTTGCAACAAAGAACACTTGTGCCAAATTTCACGAAAAAAGGCTGAAAAATGCGGCCTGTAGACCGGAACTGACACACATACCAACAACGCCAAATCGGCCAGTCCTCGAGTTAAAACTGAGACGCTTCGCTCGCTCGGTCAATTACCTATGTAACTGGTAGCATCCAGGCTCATCTCCAGTGTTCACAAAATGATAAGGCACCCCATGGTGGGCTGTCTTATATACTTTCGGCATTGTTATAAAATAATATAAACTCAAAAATCCACGATCCACACCAAACTTGTTTACTGTTGCCTAGCAACGAGTTTTTGTTATTCTTGATGTCGAAATAATATTGACCATAGAGCATGTAGGTATCTATGTAAAACTTCTAAAAAGTCTTAACAGCAAAGTAGGTATCTTTGTGCGGTCTGTCTGTAGGTCCCTATGTATGTTTAGATCTTTAAATCTACTCAACGGAATTTGATGCGGTTTTTTAAATGGCTAGAGTGGATTCTCGAGGAAGGATTTAGAATATTATTTGTCAAGCGGGCGAAGTCGTGGGCTTCTGCTAGTTATCTATAAATATATATATAGCTGTCACACACAAACATACACAAAATTACGTCATTATCCCCGATGGGGTTGACAGAGGCGTTTTAATGACGCCGACATTTCGACACCTTATTTTGATATAAAGTTGGTTTTAAATACCAATAAAAACCAAAAAATTAGAAACACAACAATTTTTTTTTCTTAATTCTCTCTCTAATTCTAATAATATAAAATTTTATTTACTTATACTGTAAACTTAACAATTTATTATTATAAATAACAACTATGTAAATAAACGTTATAAGTCACATTTTTATCTGTAGGTACTCCCGCCAAAACTCCTTTGCACGTCAGTTATGTCAGATAACTTTTTTAGAAGGCAAAGGTACCATTCAGCCAATTTAATGCACTTAAGTACACCTCTTTGGTTTCCAAAATATTCAATATGGTACACGCTAGCTCATAGAGCTTTCCAACCAGACCTTGGTATGGTCATAGACCCCGAAAAAAAAGAAACCCCCTATCATAAAGGCGGTCATTCTTGGTGTGACCCCAGCGAATAGACCCTTGATACCGGCTGTGGCGTATATTTGTGATAGAACTGTCGTCACACGTAACTGGAAAAATATAATTTAATATAAGTTTTTCTATAGGCTCTAGTTAATTTGAATTACAAGTTAGTGCATGTTGTTTCTTACTGTTTCACTTAGATTGTATTTTAATTAAAAATTAAGCTAGCGAGCGGTTTCGCCCGCGTGGGATAGTTTTATGGATAAAAATTTGCCTTAGTGATTTCTTATAATATTAGCTATCTGCCAGTAAAAGTTCCATTAAAATCGGTTCGGCCGTTTTAGAGAATAGATGATATAATTTTCTCGTTACCAATTATCATGGAAACACTTTACATATAAAGTAACATATAACACTCGAGCACAATGTAGCTACATATTAGTGAAAGAATTTTCAAAATCGGTTCACTAGTTTCGGGCAACTAACAAGTGTGCTTTAGACCACACTAGGGGAGGATATTAAGGGGGAGAAAAGGCCTAAATAATGTTTTTAATGTTCGCTAGGTCTACTGTTCGCCAGGAAAAATCCTGTTTTCGATATCTTTGTGCCTATGGAGGTTTGTTGTAAGCAATATTTGTACATATTTATCATTACAACAAAACTGTTATTAGTCTGTAAGACTTCTTCAAAAGTAAATAAATAAAATGTATTATTTGTCCAAATTGTAAAATTTATTTTATATACTACAGTTATTTGAAACTCCTTCATGTCCTGAACAAGTTCCAACATGTAAGTTAAGCATGTTATAAGCCGCGCACGATGTAAGTGGGATGGAACCTTGTCTCAATAACCGCTCCGTGACGTCATCAATCACTGAAACGTACGGATAACAAAACTGTATTGTTGGTTACTCTATGTAACTGTGACGTCACCAACATGGCCGCCATTCCCATTGTCATCCTGCGCGGCTTATATGTATTTATGTTGTAAGTAGTTTAGTTTATTATACACACATATCACGCCTATATCTCCGAAGGGGTAGGCAGAGGTGCAATACACACCCACTATTTGCTAGTATTTTAGTCCCACGTAATAGGGGACAAGCCTATTGCCGTCACCGGGCACACATATAATGGGTTATGTCCAAAATGGCCGAATGAATTTAATAAAAAGTAGCAGCTATATTGTAATTTTGAACAAAAATTGAAACCCGTTGCCTTGCGATGAAATGTTGATGAAAGGCAACAAAATCTTACGTGCCAGCCGTTGTGGCACAGCCAGTTAAAGTCCTGGGCGTCTCGGACTTTAGTAGTTTATTTAAAGTTTACTTTTGTGTCTGATTGTTTGAAACCTCCTCATATGTTGCTTCCAATAATGTACACATATTGTGAGTGGCTCGTTGTCTAGTGGTAACCGACTATATTAATACATTGCAAGGGTTAAGCAACATCGACTCAGGCCGGTCTTAGGATGGATGACCATTTCTTAAGATACTGAGACCCCTCCGTGCCTCGGAGAGCACGTTAAGCCGTCGGTCCCGGTTGTCATACGAACATCTATGGCAGTCGTTAGGGGTAGTTGGGAGCCCTAAATCAAAAATCCTCGCGGTCTGACTACAGAACTTCGATATCGCCCATGGGTTGTGAAGGTCAGATGGCAGTCGCTTCACGGAAAATATCGAAGTTCAGCCGAATCGCAGTTAGACTGGAAAGCCGACCCCAACTGAGTTGGGAAAAGGCTCAGCGAATGATGATTATGTGGAATACAATCTAGAATCTAATCTCACAGATTTTAGTTTTCAAATGGTTGCACTCTGTTATATCATTATGTGATATATAAATAAATAAACATATAAATCTGACCTGACTCCCATGCAGGCCGGTGCTAGCATCAGCCAGCATGATGCGAGTCTTGGCCAAGTCTAGTGGAGTTGTCACAGCAGCCGCGAACATTCCCGCTATTGATCCACATGCAGCACTCTGAAGTATAAATATCATCAAGTTTGTTTGACAAACGATGTAGACAGGGGTAAAATAAATATAAAACAATGGAAAATTTGATGTTGAATTTTTAGATAATTGCAATGATTTCGGTAAATAGAAGACATGTTAAACGTCGACATAATATGTTTCAAAGAGAACAGCAAAATCCGAGGAATGCATGTAGCTGTTTATAAGATATGAGCGTACAAATTTCGTTAGCGCGATGCAGGAAGTCTTATATGTGAGTACTTCCCTGTTGAACATAATGTTAGCGAGATTCAGACATGCCAAAAACAAAATCTCCCTAGCTAGCCTAGAACTCAGCGGGGTAAACTTTTTTTAATGTAATTTTACATTTTGCACACAAACTCGTATATTTATAGGCAGCATGTGAAAAACATTACCTATATTATTTCCGGGCATCTCTGTCATCAGGGTAAGCAGACATCTATAAAATACAAAATAAAACCCACCTCAATACTGTTAATTTTCCCATCATTATATTTCTTGACGGTGGACTTCAATAGTTCCCAAACGGGTAACTCGATGAAACTAAACGGTAGATCTCTGAGTACTGTAGAAGAGAACCCACGGTACACCCCTCGACAGAACCCCTCTGTTTTATATGCCTGGAAGGAAAATGTTGGTTTTGAGTTTAAAACGGTATCCCTATTAATAGACATCGCTGTCCATCCGACCGTCTATCTTGGGCTGTATCTCATGAACCGTGATAGTTAGAAAGTGGTAAAAATTTAAATATAAAACATGTTGTCTAAAATTATTTACAATAAGAATTACAATATACATAATTATAGACTAGAAATATTTACATTACAAAATATCCTCTGCGTCATTGCCGACTGGGAAGGTTCCCAGAATGCTGGCTGTGTTGCCACGTTGGATGGCGATACTTATTCTTTGGGCCAGAAAATTTCTGTTGCCGCTTTAACAACAAATACTATTATAATTGATGGTTTCGATTGTCGGCACTCGGTGAAACTTATAGTAATACATGCTAACAAAAAACATTGTACACCGTTTCACTTTTATTTAATTTACAGGATTTAACCTGACCGGTTTCGCTTTATAGCATTATCAAAGGTTGTTGTTCACTTTACATATTTATTAAACAAGTATTTTACTACACTGTCTAACATATCTTCAAGCCATTGTTGAACTAAATTCTTAACACATAATGTGGGTATATACAAATAAAATTTAAGAGGCAGTGTAAGAAATTTACCCTGAAAATGAGGAAAATTCACTCATTCGCAAATTAATTATATTATTATATTATGCATTTAAATATTGAATTTAGTTAGATATTACACATGTCAATTAAATTATATGTCAATAAAATAAAAAAAAGTGTGTGTGTCAGCTCCGACGCACGACTGGAGTTTACTCCTTAAGTACGAGTATCTAACCATAACAAATTAGAAAGTTGCGCACTAGAGGTGCGCACCAAAAACGTGACACGATTTTCGTTACTTGTTAGTAGGTTTTACCCCTCGGATTTTTCTCATACCGGGCGCCTTATATATGAAAATCGATTCTTAAGGAGTAAACTCCAAAAATTAAAATTATGGGAACATTAAATCAAGTCAATAAAAATTAAAATCACAGATCACATAACTAGACTATTCAGTTGTTTAGATTTGAGAGTCTGCCTTATACATGGGGCACACTAAAAGTTTTGCACTTCTAGCTAATTGGAACTATTTGAAATTAGAATGTTATTTTTTTTTAAACATTGCATCCTTCTAGGCAATAAAAAAAAACAATTAGCGGGAAATCATTTGTCAATTGTTTTTATCACACATCAAAGTTCTACGTATGCAACGAAAATGGAATTAAGTCGAAAAGATTTTAGAGCGATGATTTTTTATTATTTTAAAAGTTCTCTCTCTCCGCAAGACTGTGCCGCTCGTCTTCAAAATGCTTTTGGGAGAGAAGCACCTTGTTTGAGCACCGTGAAGCGATGGTTTGCTGAATTTGAGAGAGGTCGAGTTTCTTTAAATGACGAATTTCGTGAAGGGCGGCCTTCGACTGCCGTCAACGAAAATAATGTGCCTACTGTTAAGCGGTTAATTGAAGAAAACCCGCGGATTACCTATGAGACAATTCGAGGACTATTGGAGATTGGTATGAGTCAAATCCAGAAAATTTTACACGAAGAATTGAAAGTTCGGAAACTTTGTTGTCGTTGGATCCCTCATGAACTGACAGCGGAGCAGAAGCGGCCTCGCGTGGATTGGTGCTCACAGATGCTACTGAAGTACGACCACGGACATTCTAATGCTGTTTATGACATTGTCACAGGAGACGAAACGTGGATTTATTGTTTTGAACCCGAAAAAAAAAACAACAATCTTGTGAATGGGTGTTTGAAAATGAGAACAAGCCAA
The DNA here is from genome assembly GCA_963556515.1 of Nudaria mundana. NCBI lineage: Eukaryota > Metazoa > Arthropoda > Insecta > Lepidoptera > Erebidae > Nudaria > Nudaria mundana. Next base: position 1,596,145 of record OY748310.1, read on the forward strand.
CAAAAGTGAGGCAGGCGAGAAACGTTGGTAAAAAAATGATCGCGTTTTTTTTCTCAGCTACTGGTCCCATCTGTACAATTCCACTTGAAAATCAAAAGAGTGATAATGCCGAGTGGTATTCTACCATTTGTTTACCCAGGGTGTTAGAAAAAGTTCGCGAAAGACGACCCAAAAGCCGCGTTCTCCTACATCATGACAACGCTTCTTCACACACGGCCAACAAAACAAAGTCAAGTTTAGCTTCCGAAAAAGTACAACTCGTCACCCATCCTGCGCATAGCCCCGACCTAGCACCCTGTGATTTCCGTATTTTCCCCAAAATCAAAGATTTGATGAGAGGTTTCACTTTTACCAACTCCGAAGAGGCAGTGATAGCGTTCAATCAGCACGTAGAAAACATGCCTTCAGATCTGTGGTCCTCCTGTTTTAAAAAATGTTTAAAATGTAAAGGAGAGTATTTTGAAAAGCAATAAACATAATATTTTGGTTTTAACATGTTGTTTTTTTAAGTTACGCAAAACTTATAGTGTGACCTACGTATACCTACCTAAAAATTAATCAACATTTAAAAAGTGTTATAAACTAAAACATTGGTATAAAAAAGGTATTTTCAAGAAAATATTCTTAAATGAATAGCAAATACAGAAAATAACCTCAACATGACACAATGAACAATGACCTATAAATTATATCGAAACAACAATTGTGTTTTCACCTGTACCAATTCAATACCGGGTATTTTACTGTAAATTTTAGAATGTTACCTAAATATATTGCACGGCCGCTTTTTTGTAGCCATCCGAACTTGGTCAGGTTATGTAGGTTTTCGGTGCTTTGTCAGTATTTTAATTGTTTCTCTTTAATTACTGAATTTAATGAGATGAAATTTTGCACGTGACTAGTTGAATTGATACACTAATTATTGGAATACATTTTACTATGCAATCCCTTTAAAACGTCATGATAGTTGACTGCTTTGTAAACAGTGGTCTATTCATGGTAAATTGTCCTATAACTCATTAATTACTAACGGAACATCATTGATACTTGGCAAGATGTTGCAGACACTTACAAGGTTTGTATAAACGTGAAAAACTAGACCCCAAAGTGCATACTTTACGAACTAAGACCTAATAAGCGTATTTTACGTTTATATTTTTATCTTTTAAACTCTACGATTTTTTCTAAATCTGTTTTTTAAACAAATATAAACAAATTCAAAACAACGTATGTAAAAATCTACAGCTCTCTATATAAGCGCTTTATATGAAAACTAGCAAAGGGCCAAACGTTCGCGTAGCGGAAACTTGAATTTCTCCGAAGTTTATGCACTAATTTTATTCATACATACACAATTACACACAAATACACACACATTTTTGGACACATTTTTTTTCTTCTAAGTCCATGGATTAAAAAAAGTTCCGCCAGGACAACGTTCGCCCAGCGGAATCAGTTTTTGGCGAATTTCTCCACAAAATGGATGCATGCACAATTTTTTTTTACCATACACAATTACACGACGTCATACACTAAATATCTGCATAATTAAAATCTTTAAATTCAACAACATTCCGCTGCGCGAACGCACACATACTGGACCGTATCTGCATGATACATAAGGTTTATTTTTATATCTATAAGTACATCCTATCCATAACTATCCTTATCTATATATTTAATACGACAATTTCTCTGTCTGTCTGTCCGTCCGTCGCGTTTTTCAATTTACATACATTTGCATGAAATATTATAATAGCTTTTTTTTTTTTTTTGAGGCGTTATAAAGTTCATTATAAACTTAAGACTAACGGGTCTTTTACGCGATTATTGAGATATATACATATCTCTTTATTACCCGACGTTTCGGCCCTCATAAGTATAACATTGCCAGTCGGCGACAAGGCGGAGGAATTCTTTGACGCTATCAGAATTTAGATGTAATCTTAGTAGGAATAATTAGAATAGGTAACGTACATATTTAGTTACTTTCAATTGTATTGTTTTATATGTATATTGTAATTCTTATTGTAAATAAACTACAATTTTCTTAAATAAATTAAAAATAGTTATTAAGGAAGTACATCCTTAAAATATTAAGAAAGAAATTATAAATAGATCACAAAAACTGATGTCATCGGCGGGACTCGAACCCACGGCCTTTCCCTAACAGGGGGACTGCTCTGACCAACTGAGCTACGATGACCACTACCGACGACATCGAATTTTTTCTTCATATCATATTCATAATTTCTACATCGTGCTATTAAGGTTAGCGTTGGATCCACTGGAGTTCTACCGAACTAACGGTACCAGTGTATCGTGTTACAACGATATTTAAACACTGAATTTTTAGATGAATCCTTACCAAATCCATATACACACTTACATCTAACAGTATGGCTATACTGCTCTTATGTACTTTGCCGACATAAGTCTGTTTCCGCTGTTTGGCCACTTCTGTTGGTACACGGATCAGGCAAGCCAACTGAAAAACATATTATTTATTATCACATATATATCTAAAAGTGCACAGTTTGTTTGACTTGATTCAATTTACCGACTGTCTTAGATCAAAAATATTATAGATAATGGATTCAGTACAAATACAACACGGAATCTTGGCACTCGAATACTATATAGGTAATTATTACAAATACCATCTATAAAATAAACAAGATTGTACAGTCTTACACTGTACATTTACCTAATTATATTATATTTTAGCTGACACTGCGATGTGCCCTGAAGGTGCATCGGTCAATACATTATAACGCTAGTGCGAACCGAACCGTGACACGGTCAACACCACCGGGAAAGAAAAGTCACTATTTCACTGTAATTAGTACTTAACTCAATAAACTCCATCAGTGATAGTGTATTACTCAAGACTTTTACTTCTGCACTCCAACATCTCCACCACAACATCTGTCAAGTGTACACACCGTACAAAGATTGTACATTGATCGTTGACATCATCAATGTACAGCGCCGTTGTCGCATCCCTCGAGAGTCAGCAAGCGCAATAGGAACTTAGTACGGCGCGCGGTTGAAGCGCGCAGGTGTGCAATGTACAGCGCCGTTGTCGCATCCCTCGAGAGTCAGCAAGCGCAATAGGAACTTAGTACGGCGCGCGGTTGAAGCGCGCAGGTGTGCAATGTACAGCGCCGTTGTCGCATCCCTCGAGAGTCAGCAAGCGCAATAGGAACTTACTACGGCGCGCGGTTGAAGCGCGCAGGTGTGCAATGTACAGCGCCGTTGTCGCATCCCTCGAGAGTCAGCAAGCGCAATAGGAACTTAGTACGGCGCGCGGTTGAAGCGCGCAGGTGTGCAATGTACAGCGCCGTTGTCGCATCCCTCGAGAGTCAGCAAGCGCAATAGGAACTTAGTACGGCGCGCGGTTGAAGCGCGCAGGTGTGCAATGTACAGCGCCGTTGTCGCATCCCTCGAGAGTCAGCAAGCGCAATAGGAACTTAGTACGGCGCACGGTTGAAGCGCGCAGGTGTGCAATGTACAGCGCCGTTGTCGCATCCCTCGAGAGTCAGCAAGCGCAATAGGAACTTAGTACGGCGCGCGGTTGAAGCGCGCAGGTGTGCAATGTACAGCGCCGTTGTCGCATCCCTCGAGAGTCAGCAAGCGCAATAGGAACTTAGTACGGCGCGCGGTTGAAGCGCGCAGGTGTGCAATGTACAGCGCCGTTGTCGCATCCCTCGAGAGTCAGCAAGCGCAATAGGAACTTAGTACGGCGCGCGGTTGATGTGCGCAGGTGTGCAATGTACAGCGCCGTTGTCGCATCCCTCGAGAGTCAGCAAGCGCAATAGGAACTTAGTACGGCGCGCGGTTGAAGCGCGCAGGTGTGCAATGTACAGCGCCGTTGTCGCATCCCTCGAGAGTCAGCAAGCGCAATAGGAACTTAGTACGGCGCGCGGTTGAAGCGCGCAGGTGTGCAATGTACAGCGCTATTGTCGCATCCCTCGAGAGTCAGCAAGCGCAATAGGAACTTAGTACGGCGCGCGGTTGAAGCGCGCAGGTGTGCAATGTACAGCGCCGTTGTCGCATCCCTCGAGAGTCAGCAAGCGCAATAGGAACTTAGTACGGCGCGCGGTTGAAGCGTGCAGGTGTGCAATGTACAGCGCCGTTGTCGCATCCCTCGAGAGTCAGCAAGCGCAATAGGAACTTAGTACGGCGCGCGGTTGAAGCGCGCAGGTGTGCAATGTACAGCGCCGTTGTCGCATCCCTCGAGAGTCAGCAAGCGCAATAGGAACTTAGTACGGCGCGCGGTTGAAGCGCGCAGGTGTGCAATGTACAGCGCCGTTGTCGCATCCCTCGAGAGTCAGCAAGCGCAATAGGAACTTAGTACGGCGCGCGGTTGAAGCGCGCAGGTGTGCAATGTACAGCGCCGTTGTCGCATCCCTCGAGAGTCAGCAAGCGCAATAGGAACTTAGTACGGCGCGCGGTTGAAGCGCGCAGGTGTGCAATGTACAGCGCCGTTGTCGCATCCCTCGAGAGTCAGCAAGCGCAATAGGAACTTAGTACGGCGCGCGGTTGAAGCGCGCAGGTGTGCAATGTACAGCGCCGTTGTCGCATCCCTCGAGAGTCAGCAAGCGCAATAGGAACTTAGTACGGCGCGCGGTTGAAGCGCGCAGGTGTGCAATGTACAGCGCCGTTGTCGCATCCCTCGAGAGTCAGCAAGCGCAATAGGAACTTAGTACGGCGCGCGGTTGAAGCGCGCAGGTGTGCAATGTACAGCGCCGTTGTCGCATCCCTCGAGAGTCAGCAAGCGCAATAGGAACTTAGTACGGCGCGCGGTTGAAGCGCGCAGGTGTGCAATGTACAGCGCCGTTGTCGCATCCCTCGAGAGTCAGCAAGCGCAATAGGAACTTAGTACGGCGCGCGGTTGAAGCGCGCAGGTGTGCAATGTACAGCGCCGTTGTCGCATCCCTCGAGAGTCAGCAAGCGCAATAGGAACTTAGTACGGCGCGCGGTTGAAGCGCGCAGGTGTGCAATGTACAGCGCCGTTGTCGCATCCCTCGAGAGTCAGCAAGCGCAATAGGAACTTAGTACGGCGCGCGGTTGAAGCGCGCAGGTGTGCAATGTACAGCGCCGTTGTCGCATCCCTCGAGAGTCAGCAAGCGCAATAGGAACTTAGTACGGCGCGCGGTTGAAGCGCGCAGGTGTGCAATGTACAGCGCCGTTGTCGCATCCCTCGAGAGTCAGCAAGCGCAATAGGAACTTAGTACGGCGCGCGGTTGAAGCGCGCAGGTGTGCAATGTACAGCGCCGTTGTCGCATCCCTCGAGAGTCAGCAAGCGCAATAGGAACTTAGTACGGCGCGCGGTTGAAGCGCGCAGGTGTGCAATGTACAGCGCTATTGTCGCATCCCTCGAGAGTCAGCAAGCGCAATAGGAACTTAGTACGGCGCGCGGTTGAAGCGCGCAGGTGTGCAATGTACAGCGCCGTTGTCGCATCCCTCGAGAGTCAGCAAGCGCAATAGGAACTTAGTACGGCGCGCGGTTGAAGCGTGCAGGTGTGCAATGTACAGCGCCGTTGTCGCATCCCTCGAGAGTCAGCAAGCGCAATAGGAACTTAGTACGGCGCGCGGTTGAAGCGCGCAGGTGTGCAATGTACAGCGCCGTTGTCGCATCCCTCGAGAGTCAGCAAGCGCAATAGGAACTTAGTACGGCGCGCGGTTGAAGCGCGCAGGTGTGCAATGTACAGCGCCGTTGTCGCATCCCTCGAGAGTCAGCAAGCGCAATAGGAACTTAGTACGGCGCGCGGTTGAAGCGCGCAGGTGTGCAATGTACAGCGCCGTTGTCGCATCCCTCGAGAGTCAGCAAGCGCAATAGGAACTTAGTACGGCGCGCGGTTGAAGCGCGCAGGTGTGCAATGTACAGCGCCGTTGTCGCATCCCTCGAGAGTCAGCAAGCGCAATAGGAACTTAGTACGGCGCGCGGTTGAAGCGCGCAGGTGTGCAATGTACAGCGCCGTTGTCGCATCCCTCGAGAGTCAGCAAGCGCAATAGGAACTTAGTACGGCGCGCGGTTGAAGCGCGCAGGTGTGCAATGTACAGCGCCGTTGTCGCATCCCTCGAGAGTCAGCAAGCGCAATAGGAACTTAGTACGGCGCGCGGTTGAAGCGCGCAGGTGTGCAATGTACAGCGCCGTTGTCGCATCCCTCGAGAGTCAGCAAGCGCAATAGGAACTTAGTACGGCGCGCGGTTGAAGCGCGCAGGTGTGCAATGTACAGCGCCGTTGTCGCATCCCTCGAGAGTCAGCAAGCGCAATAGGAACTTAGTACGGCGTGCGGTTGAAGCGCGCAGGTGTGCAATGTACAGCGCCGTTGTCGCATCCCTCGAGAGTCAGCAAGCGCAATAGGAACTTAGTACGGCGCGCGGTTGAAGCGCGCAGGTGTGCAATGACCGAGGTGAAGTGGTGCCGTTTTAGAGTTTTCGAAACGAAAATCTCTTATACAACAGTAATGTCCGTCCGTCCGTCCGTAAACAACTTTCAACTCGAGAACGGTAAGAGCTAGACTCAGTGTAAACGCCAATCGACTTAGCATAGTCGAAAACTCCCTAAAATGAACTTGACCTTTGACCTCTGATCTCAAGGTCAAGGTCAAAATAAGGTTAAATCGAGAACGGTAATAGTTAGAGACTCAAGACCAGCTGCAATCAACTCGGCATGGTCAAAGACCTCTAAAATGAACTTGACCTTTGACCTCTGATGTCAAGGTCGAAAACGAGGTCAAATCGAGAACGGTAATAGTTAGACTCAAGACCAGCTGCAATCAAATCAGCATGGTCAAGGACCTCTAAATTTAACTTGACCTATGACCTCTGATCTCAAGGTCAAGGTCGAAAACGAGGTCAAATCGACAACGGTAATAGAGACTCAAGACCAGCTGCAATTAACTCAGCATGGTCAAAGACCTCTAAAAAGATGTTGAGCTTCATGTCATGTGACATATTTTAGATTTTATGAAAAAACTTTCGAAAATTCTAAAATATATGGCAAGTTTTAGCCATTTTTTAACTTGTTTAAAGCACTGATCGGTAATATAGGTATTTTTGATCTAAGACCGACAATACCTTTTTTTGTTATCTGGTCTTTCGACCTTTCGGTGAAACTATTTAGATTTTTTTTTATTGAATTAATAAATAAATAAAATATGTTAGGACAATCCACACAACGCCATTTAGTCTCAAACTAAGCAGAGCTTGTGATATGAGTACTAGATAAACTGATATAAATACTTATATACATTTTTTTTTTGTAAATACATACGTATTATACATAGGAAACATCCAGACTTCGGTACAAACGTATGTGTCATCACACAAAGTTTGTCCCGATCGGGAATCGAACCCGAGACTCCGGCGTCGAAAGCGGATACACTACCGACCACGCCACCGAAGCAGTCAAATGCACTCCCGTGTGATCCCATTGGTCCTATTCCTATAAATTGAATTCGGTTTTTATATCAGTGTTTGACATTTTTGTTTAGGTTGGCAACCGCATTCACAATCTTGTATTCAATTCAGCGAACCTTATCCCAACTCAATTGGGGTCGGCTTTCCAGTCTAACTGCGATTCGGCTGAACTTCGATATTTTCCGTGAAGCGACTGCCCTCTGACTTCCACAACCCATGGGCGATGTCGAAGTTCTGTAGTCAGACCGCGAGGATTTTTGATTAAGGTCTCCAACTACCCCTAACGACTGCCATAGATGTTCGTATGACAACCGGGACCGACAGCTTAACGTTCTCTCTGAGGCACAATCTTGTATTAATTTTTTTATTAAAATCATTATGACTGATGCTAAAATATTAAAATCTTTACATACATACCACTTCACCAACACTGGCCGCAAACATGTGAACAAGGGGTAGATATTTTGGTGTGACCAGCGGTTGGCATAGTAATTTAGTAGTTTCGTATGATACAAAGAAAAGGCTGGCGGTAGGAACTGAGGTAGCCGCTACTGTTAGGAGACCTACAAGAAAAAAATACAATATTAGAAACATTTTTACACAGTGCTATCCAGCCTATGGGATCTAGATAAATTTTTTTTTTGGATATTAACTTCACAAAAAAAATTTCACATTTCACAATTAATACCTAATTATTTTGAATATACTAGCAGATGCGGCTTTCCCGCTTGAAATAAATGATTTAGTAAAACCTTTCTCAATACCCTATTTATTCATTGGTGAAAAACTCATCAAAAACCTTTGCGTAGTATTAAAGATTTAAGCACACATAGGGTTGCACAGCCTTTGTTTAATACTATGTAATGATTATAATATTTTATAGGAATTACATACAGGATAGATGTGCACAGGTACATTACCTATGTGTCTGACTTTCACACCTAACATGGTCACAGGCCAACTGGTCAGTCAGAATATTATAATTATACTTGGACTACAGTATGTACCTACTTTCAAGGAGTCATAGTCATGATTATATGTTAGATAAATAACCTCTATAAACTCCATTAAAGCCTCCCGCTCTATGAAACCCCTGAGCACTTTGTAACCTTGTCTTCAGCGTGTCCAAAGGGTATAGTGCTACATCCACTGACAATCCTGCTACAGCGCCTGCCTAGAAAGTTAACATACTAATTGTATCTTTGAATAACTGCTGCTAGACCAATGTACATTCGTCCCGATTAATTTAGTCTTAAGGAAAATTGTGAAAAACCTATGAGCTATAGAAAAAGGGTGGCTGTGAGTTTTAGTGCCAGGTTCTTTCTCACGGTTCTACCTATTGCTTTGCGAATCTGGCAGTAAATACATGTAAATATAGAAGCAATAATATTGTTATGTTTAGTACTTACTGACATTCGTAAGCGTCATTTAATGACCTATATGAATAAATGATTGATTGATTGATACATATTATACATACTAAGGAAAAAAGTTACATTCAGACTCTAAGACACCTTGCCAGTCGCCTTGTTCGTCTCTTAAAAGGAGGGTTTGCTAGGTATGAATCTCTGTCATTATTAAAAATATGATTTCTCAAAACTTTTTTTACAAATAGGTACATAAAACTGTAAATATAAAAACTCACAACTAAAGGGGGTAAATACACAGAATGGAATTTCCTTAGTGACTGTGTACCTTCCATTTTATTTAAAAGTATGTTTTAATTATTTAGAGTTATATAAAAGTCAACACCAAAATACAGGTTTAAATAACCTCAAAAAATCTGGACAAATACAAAATGTTGTCACAAGCATTAGTGTGCTTTTGGCAACTTTATTCTGTAGGTAACATATAATTAATTACAATTTACTACTATACGTTTATTATTTAATACAATAGTATTTAACAATCTATTAATCTATCTGTAGTACATACATATTATGTATGGACAAGATGGACAATATTTTAATTTCCCGCTTGCGGAGCGGAGCTAGTGACTGACAGTTTCATACATTTTTTTCATTGTTATGGACAGCCTAAGGTCATAGACCATATCGCTTTATCTAGGTAGGTTAACCGTGATCATCACGTTATCAGTGTCTTCCGTCAATGCGTGCACGAACATCCCTTTATTTTCCGTTTACTTATCGAAAACTGTAAACTACGGTAGACGTCCATTGTGGCGATATTAATGCATAGTAGTTACCTATTGATCACTATTCAGAAAAATCAGTCATACTTACTACAAATCATTGGACAGAGAGTAGTAGAAAGAACTGAGAGCTTCCCTAAACGCAGCAGCCATGTAAATTTGTGTCATTTCGAGAATTCAAGATGTAGGTCACTGACTCATCATTACCATCGACGTCAAAAATGGCCTTGAATGTATTTTCATAACAATGTCAAAAACGATTCATTGCGGAAATTATTGTGTATTATGGCTTTTTAGTTTATTATTTAAATTAAAAACCCAAATTCATTTTGTTCATAACTTCCATTAAATAATATTTTCAAAATATGGATTGGTAAAGAAAAATTATGAATGAAAACAGCTGATTATTTTAAGGCTATGTTTACATAACGCAATACCTACTATACTTACTGAGACTTGAATGAGCTGTGAAAATGGAAACTAGGGACAAGAAGAAGACATACAAATCTCTTTACCTGTCACCAGTAATCGTGAGTACGCAATATTATGTATTTATGGAAATTAGCTGTAGATTTATTAAACTTAAGGAATTTTAATATATTTGGCTACCTACAACAAAATATAAAAATAAAACGACAAGACATAGTTCTTGGTAAAAAAAAAATGTATTTTATCTAATGGTGCGGCCAAACCATGTCCGCTCATGTTGCACCTCGCGTTGGCGCAAGCGAATATTTCCCTAGTGGCCACCCGCTTCCCTACTCGCGAAACTGGTATAACTCGTGTGTGATAAATTGAGACCTAAGCGCTGTGATCTCAACGGTGTGGTCGGTGTGTACCTATTTACTTGAGTCGTGTATCCGCCCGGTAATGATTTAGATAGGCGAAGGTTTCTACCATTCTGAGTACTCTTGTATAGGAAACGCACTCAGTAATTTTTTTTTAAATTTTTTGAGGCTGGGGGAACAGCTGGTATCGTCTTAGCCACTGCTATTTACCCGTTGGACACACTGAAGACGCGGTTACAGGCAGCTCAAGGTTTCAAACAGGCAGGTGGTTTTCGAGGAGTATATAAAGGTAGAGGCAACAGTTATGCATATTCATTGCATCTCATCATTGAATCATGTTGTCTGAAGTCAATTTTGTAACATCATCAGCACCCCACACCAGACTACTGCTGGACATATACTTCTCCAATGACGTATCACCTCTTCCGATCATCATCCAATCAACACCCGCTATCCCACGAATATCTTCACTCTAGCGGTTATCGGTTCTGCAACAGATATGACCGGCCCATTGTCACTTCAGCTTGCATATGCGCTGGGGTATGTCGGTAACATAAGTGCTCTGACGGTATATACCTTGTTACGACTGCAATCCCTCAGAGAGAGTCCAAAGGGTGCTAAGGGGCCAACATCTCCAGGGCATCACATCCTCACCCATTGCACCCATTGTACCCATTGCACCTTTTTTTGCGCCTCTGTCTAACCCTTCGGGGGTAAAGACGTGATTTGTGTGGGTGTTCTTAACATACTTAAGAACACCCACACAAATCACGTCTTTACACACATAACTAAAACCACGTCTATAGTCCAGTCTTTTGGGGAAAAGAGGTAGCTTTTGTTTTTTTTAATTCTTGCCGCTCCTACGTCCGTTGCCGGGTGTCTCTGATACGCACCAAAAGGTATTTACAGGGTCACCCGGCGGAGTTTGGCTACCTGTGTGACCTCTTCAGGGGTTTTGATCGGGATGAGAATTCCGCGTCGTTGGGGAAACGGGGTGGCTAGAATAAAGTATTACACCCACATTTAGCTAAATGGGTAAGTATATTTGCCATAATCTAGGCTGTCAGTAGGTGCACCGCGTTTATGACAACAGATAAGGCTCTGTCAAAAATAAAAGTTGCCGATAAGCTGCAATAGTAATTTATTTATTTAATAGGTCTTTTTTTTTTTTTATCCGCGGCTTGTGGCTGCGGCCGCACCTACGTCCATTGCCGAGTGCCTCCGGTAGATACTGAAAGAATTCCCAGTGGCACCCGGCGGACCTTGGTCACTTGAGTGGCCACTGCGTGGTGGTCGGGTGTTACCCCGCATCTCTAGGGTCGGGTTTTATCCCGCGTCGGTGAGTGAAGGCGTGCATGGGGTGAAGCCCCACATCACGCAGCCCTTCTAGCCTGCTTCTGTAGGGACGGTGGGTTGCTAATCCATCGTCCTCAGGCCCCGATCATGGAGGTCGATGGTCCTAGGCGTAGTCACGTATGCGGCGCCCTCGCCGCAGACTTCGGAACTCAGCGGGGAGGATACGCTCCCTCGCCCTTCCGGCCGTCTCCTTCACGAGCATAACCTGCTCGCAGAAGGAAACGGCCGTATTTAATAGGTCTACCAACGATTGTTTACATTAATACTTACAGTAGTTACTTACATACTAAATACATCCATGATGCCACAATCACTTAGAGGTAAACACCGCATTCACAAACTCAGATATTTTAAATAAGCTTGAAACTATTAATATAATTAGTATCTAACAAAATTTAAACAACATTTTGTGTGTAAGGACACAGACAACACAGCAATAACGCCTAATTTTGGCGGGGGGGCCCCAAAATCAGGCTCGAAAGCGTCCACTTTACTCTTGCCACAGAGTCAAAGTGCAAATCGATTTTATCGCTGTAGATATTAATTGCCTTACATATCCTCGAACATGGGGAATTAGCACCCAAAACAGTTCTCCTAAGCAGTGGGACCAGGGTACACGCAGTTTAATTTGACCTAGGACTTGGGGACAGTCTATCTTTGACGCAAAGACTTTGCAAGCAAACAAGACATCATTCAAGGAAGTTATGTTAAAGTATTTAAGGCGATCAGAGTACGAGGTTATCTTCTTAGCCACGCCGTTCGCATAAGCTAAGTGCCAAACAAAAGGTTTTTGTATACGTCCAATGCGCAATGCGTGAGTAGCATAGTGTGGACGCCAGACCACGCTACAGTATTCGAGTGTGCTACGGGAAAGACTATTGAAGAGCAAAATTTTGGTTTTATTGTTTCGAAAAAGTTTACAATTCCTTATGATGAAACCCGAAATCCTGGAGGCTTTTTTCATTATGCTATCTCAATGAGGTATAAAAGTCAGTTATCTGTCGAATATTACGCCCAAGTCCCGTATGTGATCCACCTCGTTTATTCGGTTGTCATTGATATAATAATCGTGTAATGTTATGTTAATCTTTCGTGTAAACTTTAGGTGGTTGCATTTTTTAGTATTAAGGTGCATGCTATTACTGGTACACCACTGGACAAGTCTATTGATGTCACTTTGTAAGAGTCTTCTAGGTATCATCTGTGTCAATCTACTTAAAAAGTAGATGTCGGAACCATCAATCACAATTGAAATAATCTTACACAGATTAAGTACCTCTTTCTAATCTTTCTGAGAATCAGCCGTAACTTTTATATTTAGGTAGATTGGTTATTAGGTTAGGTATGTTTATAGGTTCTTCTTTAAACTTTCGCGTTTTGTACACATTATAAACTTAAGACTAACGGGTCTTTTACGCGATTATTGAGATATATACATACCTCTTTTTTAGCCGACGTTTCGGCCCTGTTACAAGAGCCGTGGTCACGGGTGGACTCAGTCCACCCGTTAGTCTTAAGTTTATAATGTTTATATGTTATATGCGATTAAAGACTGTCACTGTCACTGTCACTAAGTATGTATGTAACGTATGCATTTTTTTAAATCATCTGTTGTCACTTAATATTTTAACTACTTCTATTTCTATCAATTTAGCTATCCATTCTCTTCCCCTTTTTTATTTCTTGTTAGTATATTACATCTTATCTTATCTTTTCTTAACTTATCTTATCTTATCTTATCTTATCTTATCTTATCTTATCTTATCTTATCTTATCTTATCTTATCATTACAGATATTTTTTTTTTTTTGTACATAGGTCTACTGACGGCCGCCATAGGTTCTACAACATGGAACGGTCTTTTCTTCTTGACGTACGAAACTATCAAGCGTGTTTGCGTGCCTCTAGTGCCACAGCACTATGTACCAGTAGTTTATATGTTCGCTGGCAGCTTTTGTGAAGTGGTGAGAATAATATAAAACAATATTTTATTGAGCGAAGTGAGCGAAGCTCAATCTTAGGCGACTCATGTATTTCGTTTGTCCGCATACTTCTCCTAAATGCCTGAACCGATCTCCTTCAAACTTACCACAGTGATAACGTGTGGCGTGAGGGGGGTTTAGAACAAAAAACATTGAAAATCGGACATACCATCGAGGAATAATCACCGAAAAAAGTACATTCATACATACTTCGCTCAGTTTTTTGCAACAGCAGCGTGCATTAGTACCTAGTTAATAAAAAACACGTGCAAAATTGATATGGGACCAAATAATTGTCGGAATGGGACCAAATTAAAAAGGGACGACACGGCAAGCAGTAGCTTTCAACTAGTGGTTGAACCAGGTTGAACAGTAGACCTCGCGAACATAAAATAATGTTTTTTGATTTCCCCCCCTCCCGATAAAGAAAACTCACTTCGAAAATATTGCTTCAAGTAAAGGAATACTTGTGCCAAGTTTTGTAGAGATCGGACTATAAATGGGGCCGCTAGCCCGGAAAAAAAATAAAACGTTATTTGACCTTATTTACCCAATTTTCCTCTAATCCAAAAAAAGCTAACGATGAAAAAAAAAAAATTAAGGAACACTTGTGCCAAGTTTCATGGAGATCGGACAAAAACTGTGACTGCTTGCCCGGTACACACACACGGACAGACAGATAGATAGAGAGACAGACAGATAGATAGACAGACAGACGGACGAAAGCAAAATTGTACTACCTATCTTGAAATGACCGAGCGATGAAAGCCCTCGCTCGGTCAATTGAATTAAAAAACATTGAATTTAAAAAAGAATTCAGTCGAATTGAGAATCTCCGTTCCAGAAATTATGCAGTTACCTCACCACATGTTTATTGCACTTTATGTGTGAATATGTAATATACATTTGTTCATAGGTTGCATCTCTGGTTCGAGTACCCACTGAAATAGTGAAACAGCGAAAGCAAACAGGCGGCAGTAAGAACAGTAAAAGCGCAGTTAATATATTAGTACATGTAAGTATTAACACGATCACTGCGGGGCCATTTGCGGATGAGGTCTTTTCGTGGCGTAACTGAACTTCTTTCTAGTGCGTTTGAGATCGGTCTCACAAAATATAGTTTCCAAAACACCTTAAATAGCTTGATCATATCTTATAAGCTAATTTATGTTTTAGGCTGATTTATGTTATAAGCAAATTTATGCTATTTAGATATGGTACATAAGAAAACAGCGAAACTTCGAAGCAAAAATTTGTGGATCACAAAAATATTTGATTGGACTCGGGAATCGAACATGGTACCTCCCTCGATAACAAAAAAAAGAGAATAGTGCCCAGTTGCGACTGTTGTCCGCGGTGCAAAAGATCGCCAGTAGATCAGTCGGGACTGGTTTAGTACTCTTAGGTATAGGTACTATTATTATGTTCATTTGCTACTGCTGGCTGCCGGATCCAACTAAATTTCAGCTCTATGGATCACCAACTCGAGCCAACGAGGCATCAGATTTTGACCTTTTTTTACACATTGTCATTATCACCCTGTATTAACCCACTCGTTACTTTAAAGGCGTACAGAACAGAAGGGTTTCGCCGTGGAATATACCGAGGCTACATGTCCACAGTACTAAGAGATATTCCCTTCAGTTTCATCGAGCTGCCCATCTGGGAACTCCTCAAATCTATAGTCAGGGGATATAATAATGGACAAATCACTAGTATTCAGGTCAGTTGAATAAGTAATAAAACTGTCATGGTCACTCATATCTAGGGGAAGCCCCGGCAAAACGCAGATGTTAAGGGAAAGTAATAAAATAAAATACAAGTAAAAAATTGACACAACTACCGACTTTAAATTACCGAAATTGAAATGGGATTGCTACAATCTTGGCACATTTTGCTTCCTCAACTTTTCATGCGTTAAGCATCTTGCATTAAGGTCTAGGTAGCCCAAGCTTATCTCTGCAAGTAGCGTAGTTTCCAGATCAACCAACGTTTTATGTTTGCTAAAGTCTCTTTAGCCTCGTCTACTACTACGTGGCTCTTTGTTCCTTGTATTTCGATGTTATAGTATTTCTTTTCTTTCTGTTTTTTTTTGTTTTCTACCATCAGGCCGTCTCTGAAAACCAGCGCTGTCTGCCTTGCACCACGCAGACAGCATAACGCTGAGAGACGGCCATTTACTCCACATATATTACCTATGTATTTTTATTATTTCATTTATATTTATTGTTATTATGTATATACCAAGCTGTTATTGTTTTCGTTGTTTTAATTATTTTATATGGGTACCTAAGTGGAGTAATAAATGTTTTTCTTTCTTTAAGAAAGTTCTATGTGTCTTAAACTACCGCTTCTGGTACACAGGCGTTACTATTATATGACATAAAAAGCGGAATTTAGTTTCTAATACAGCATTTAGACTTTTGTTAAAAGTATACTTATAACTTTGCCAATTTTTCAGTTCACAACAAAACTTATCATTTTTCCAACTTTTCAATTCATAACGAACTTGTCACTTTGGCACCTTTTCAATCCATAAAGGTTCACAGCCATTGTCTCAAAAAAAAAAATAACACGAATTTCAGAGCGGTGGTTGCGGGGCAATAGCTGGAGGTATTGCTGCTATGATTACTACTCCGATAGATGTGGCAAAAACACGGATAATGCTGGCAGGCACTGGGTCCTTCAAAGATGGTAAAAATGGTAGTGTCGACAGAAATGTAGCCAGAATGCTAAATAGGATATACGTGCGGTCCGGAGTCAGGGGTTTATTTGCTGGCGCTTCTGCTAGGGTGGCAATGTTTATGGTCGGGGAATTTGCCTTTTATACAACTTATGAAAGTGTTAAGAGGAACTTTGAAGAGTTTATAGGAGAGAGTTAGTTTTGAAGCGTTCATGTAAAGAGATGGCTTAGTAATAATAAGAAGTTGCTGATCTCCATGGCTCTGCACGTGTTCTCTTTAGTAAATCTCACAAAGTAGCAAATAGCATTCAGCAATAATGCAACTACATATTAGCGAAAGATTTATCCGAAGCTGTTCAGTAATTTAAGACTAATTACATCCGTACAAATCGTACAAGGAATCTGTACCAAAATGGCAAAAAATCTTAGCCCCCTTTAAGTATTTATTATGTTCTGTTTGTTTAGTACATATTTGTTGTTGTAGAGGCAACAGAAATACGTCATCTGTGAATATTTTAACTTTCTAACTATCACGAGTCATGAGATACAGCCCAAGACAGACGGACGGACAGCGAAGTCTCAGTAATAGGAATCTCAGTTTAGGGCACGGAATCCTGAAAAGGGACACAAAAACATAAACCATCTTCGACGCTTACATAGAAAGGTAGAGGATATTTTTTACAATAATCATTGTTAAAAATATTTGATATATCACAAAAGCACTTGGAAATAGTCGCTGTTGGTCTATGGATCGTGATATAGGTACCTATTTATATTCATACAATACATTTTACATTCAATAAAATTAAAGAATATGAATCACAAAAACTATAGTCTTGGCCTGGACTCGAAACAGCGACTGATCCCTTTCCAGGAACAACGTTCTACCAACTGACCAAGATACCAGTCGAGTCCAGCCTAAGATAATAGTTTTTGTGATCCATATTGTAAAATTATTTAAGAATGCTAACTTTATACTTCATTGCTTATAAAATATATGAAAATTAGATTAAGAAATGGAAGTTCTGATTATTTATTTGAAGGAAATTCTAGTCAAATAAAGTATTTATTGATTAATTGAGAAAGTGTCGTACGACGCAGTTTTTTCAATATTTAACAGAACAGTATGTTAATGTTTTTCAATTGTAAAGCATGAATACTTAGAACAATATCACTTACAGGGTGTCCAATAGTCAAAAGAGTACTCGGAAAAATGATTTTCTGATAACTCTTATGACTCCTACCACCCGGTTTCGGCTTGACGTCGACTTTTGGGACACCCTCTCGTGTCACAGTGTGCCAAACTACTCCGAAACGGTTTGAGTGATTCTTATACATTTTTTTGTGCAGATTCGGTACGTCTGAGAGTCGATCGTATCTATTTTTTAAACCCCAAAGTAAAAAGGACCCACCTTATGGCAAAACAACGTGGGCAAGCTAGTAATTAATACTATATTACATACCTACCTATTATTTATTTATTTTTATTTATTTATAATCACATTTTACAATATCCTTACAGTGTTCACTAATGCGATATTGCAAGTCATCAATTACATGACATATCAATTTTAGAATAAATAACATTAATTAAAATAAAATTAATATCATATTAAAATGGAATTAAAAGAAATAAAATAAAACCAAATTGAATAAAATTAAAAACTATCAAACAAAATTCATTCAAATAAAATTTCAATTCATCAATTCAATAATCATTAAATTATAAACGATATTATCAAATCGAGAACGGTAATAGACTCAAGACCAGCTGCAATCAACTCAGCATGGTCAAATACCTCTAAAATGAACTTGACCTTTGACCTCTGATCTCAAGGTCAAGGTCAAAACGAGGTCAAATCAAGAACGGTAATAGTTCGAGACTCAAGACCAGCTGCATTCAACTCAGCATGTTCTAAGACCTCTAAAATGAACTTGACCTTTGACCTCTGATCTCAAAGTCAAAACGAGGTCAAATCGAGAACGGTAATAGACTCGAGACCAGCTGCAATCAACTCAGCATGGTCAAAGACCTCTAAAATGATGTTGAGCTTCATGTCATGTGACAGTTTTTAGATTTTATGAAAAAACTTTCGAAAACTCTAAAATATATGCCAAATTTTTGCCACATTTTTAACTTGTTTTAATAGGTTCGATATTATTTATACCTGTACGAAAATAATCACACACACACACACACACACACACACGTACGTATCACGCCTATATCCCGAAGGGGTAGGCAGAAGCGCATCACATACCCGCAACTTGCCGTCACCAGGCACTCTAGAAAGTGGGTTATGTCCAAAATGGCCGTCCATTTAATCCATTTAATAAAATAAGTAGCTATATAATAATTTTGAAAAATAAATTTGAAACCCGTTGCCTTGCAATAATATGTTGATAAAAGGCAACAAAATCTTACGTGTCAGCCGCTATTTAAGTCCTGGGCGTCTCGGACGAAAATTATTACGAATTAATAAGAAATTGTGATGTTATTATTTATTAAAATTGTTGTTATTTGTTTTGAAATTTTATTTAATTACTGATTATTTTTTAAAAGCGTGTTATTTATTGTAGGCTTAGATAGATAATTATTATCGATGGGTAATATTGTTTGGAAGTTTGAAGTGGTATATTTAAAAAGAAAAGTAGCAACATTATTTATAAATTGTGAGATTTGTAAATAATGTTGCTGTTTGTAAATAATGTTGCTTTGTAAATAGTGTGCAGCTGAGTTGTCTCCAGTATTAACGCGTCTGTACCGCATGTCATACTCTTCAGGGCTCGTGCCGGAGGTCTGGAAGGAGGCGAACGTACAACCGATCCCCAAGAAAGGGGATCGGTCCGATCCAGGCAACTATCGACCCATAGCTGTCACCTCAGTCATTTGCAAGGTGCTTGAGCTCCTTATAAATAAGCAGCTCATGCAATTCCTAGAGGATCACTCGCTAATCAATGATCGACAATACGGCTTCAGGCCAAAGCGATCAACGGGTGATCTTCTGGCATTCGTAACGCATGTCTGGGGTGGGGCTATGGAAAGGCACGGCGAGTCCTTGGCTATTAGCCTGGACATCGCCAAAGCCTTCGATAGGGTCTGGCATGCTTCGCTCCTTTCCAAGCTTCCGGCATATGGTCTACCTCCTCAACTGTGCAGCTGGATTGCCAGTTTTTTAAACGAGCGCCGAGTGCGGGTCCTCTGCGATGGCCAGGCTTCTCGCTTCTTGCAAGTGAATGCCGGGGTACCGCAGGGGTCCGTACTATCACCAACTCTCTTTCTTCTGCATATCAATGATATGCTATCCCTCGGGAACATTCATTGCTATGCAGATGACAGCACACTGCACGGGAGTTACTCGGTTCGTCCGACGGCGGGGCGATCTGAGATTGAGGAGGAGAGACGACGACTCGTGGCTGATCTCGACCGTAACCTCGACAGTATCTCTCAATGGGGTACCGAGAACCTGGTCGAGTTCAATGCCCGCAAAACACAGGCGTGTGCATTTACTGCGAAGAAATCCCCTTTCCTTCCCCTACCCTCTCTTCAGAATGCATTATTACCAATGAAGGACAACCTTGATATCCTTGGCATAGACGTTCGTCGAGAGCTCAATAATAAAAACTACATCGAAAGATGTATAGGGCTAGCTTCGCGGAAACTAGGAATACTGAATAAGGTAAAGAGATTCTTTACACCGGACCAGAGGTGTCTGCTGTACAAGACGCAGATTAGACCCTGCGTCGAATACTGCTCTCACCTCTGGGACGGCTCCGCGAAGTATCTGCTGGACGCTCTCGACGCTATGCAGCGACGGGCTATCCGTATTATAGATTGTCCGGAGGTAACGGGAAGCCTTGAGCCGCTAGTTCAGCGCCGAACAATAGCTTCCTTGGCCGCATTCTACCGTATTTACCACGGCGAGTGTTCTGAAGAGCTCTTCAATCTGATCCCACCCTCTTCCTTCCGATCCCGAACGACTCGTGCCGGGCAGAGATGCCACCCCCACACAGTGGATAGCATGTTCGCGAGAACCGAACGTTTTAAACGTTCGTTTCTCTGCCGAACGATAGTGGCCTGGAACGCCCTGCCTGTGCACGTGTTTCCTCCCACATATAATCCTGGGTTCTTTAAGCGGAGCGTGAAGAGGCACATCAGTAGGTCGTCAAGTTGAGGGCCACTCTCAATAGTAATGTGTGCTGTGAGAGTGGCCCACAATCGCTAGACGTCGTCACGACTTACCACCAGGCGGGCGGCGTCAATTTGGCGAACCAAATATAAAAAAAAAAAAAAAAAAAAAAAAAATTTGAAGATTTGAATTTGTAGATTTTAAATGTTAATATTATTTCATGTCAAGATAAGGGATAATAAAATGTGTAACATTAGCACAGCCGTGATATTGAAATAGTCTGATAAAATGTTATTTAATTTAAATAGCTATTTTGGATGTTTTTTACCTCTTGACAGTATAAAGGCACGGTCAAACTCATCCTTCACATGCGACGTACACTACGCATTCTGACATCTGAACAGGATCTGGCCTATACAATTTGTATTGTAACGAACACACTGGTCATTCACCACTGTCACGGAATACGCGATTCGCGTGTTCCCATGCTATCCCACGCGTACTCGTACGACGCTGTCACACACCTTTAAAGTGGCATAGCGCTTAGATAACGTAAACGTCAGGTTTAAAACGGCTGTTTAAAACCAACGATGTTCTATTGAACGCTGTTGGTTTTAAACCGTGTAGCCAGCAAAGCGCTCCTTTTAATACTACGTTTAAAACCGCGTTGCAATCATGTATTTATCCTTTTAGACGTAGGACCGTCGTATGTGAATGACCAGTGTGTTTCAAGCTTTATTCACCAACAGAAGTAAGTGTTACATAAGAGCGAACTCTAATAAAATACCGTTGAAAAGTATAAACATGATGTCGTTTTTATTTAGTAAGCACTAAGAAAGTAATGTTTGCCTTTCTTTATAGAAATAATTGTAAAAACTGTGATATAAAGTCAATGTTTTATGTTTTTTGTTTTATTTTTAGATATACCTGACGTCCCTTGTAAGTTCGTTTAAATCCTGTAAGTACTAAAATATTTGGCTTATTGTAGCAACTGATTGTCTAGCTGTTGTCGAAACATCTAGCCTAAACTAAGCTATGAGCTTGTGCTATGGGATCAAGACAACTAATAAACATACTAAATTATTTCTAAATAATTTACATAGAAAATACCCAAACTCCGAAACGAACATTTGTGGATCACACAAATAATTGATTCGACCTGGAAATCGAACCTCAAACTCCGGAGTCGATAGCCGATGCACTGCCGACCACGCAGTGTCAGTAAGTTAGGCTTGAGTACTTATATTATTTATGTATGAACAGACATATTACGTAGGAATGATGTAGAGATAAAGACTTCTTATAAAATATTCCAGTTATATGTTAACCATACAAATATAGCTTACATTTATTTACAGTAAGAATTACAATATATAAAATAAACATAATTATAGACTAAAAATATTTACATTACAAAATATCGTTTAAAAAAACCTCCGCGTCATTGCCGACTGGGAAGGTTCCCAGAATGCTGGCTGTGTTGCCACGTTGTATGGCGATACTTATTCTTTGGGCCAGAAAATAGCCAGCCTTCTGGTCCTGAGAAGCATCGATTAGGCGTTTAGCAATGTGTCTATAAAGGCGGCGAGCACTCTGACCCCATGACCCCAGTGTCTCAACCCCAAACGGCTCAAATATGTAAACCTGCTAGGTTAGCATATTTACGCCGTTTAAAGCCTTCAGCCGATGCAGCAGCAGCGCCGGCACATCCGGATGTGCTTGGAAGGTGTGAAGGTGCTAAGGTGTCAACGCATGTAGCGTCCCACACCAAAGGCCTTCCCATCGTCCACGGTAGCAACGACATACCGTCCGGTCTCTTTCCATCGCTTCGTGCTAAACCATTTGGTTCGCGTACGGCCGGAAGACCTGCGGTGGAAAGAGCCCTACGAATTATGTCGTTTAGAATAGCGTGTCGAGGTATACGACCTGCGCTTCTGCTACAAGAAAGGCCATGGTGTCCCAGATTATCGACGGCTACTCCACAGGTGCAATGATGCGGGGATACACAAGGTGTACCCAGCCGAAGGCAAGTGGCAATGTGGAAGATACCGATGCGTACCGATGTTGGGCGATGGGAGCGCCTGGATCCATAACCCTGACTCCCATTCTCCAACAGTTGGCGTGCACGCTCTGAAATATTGACAGAAGTGTCAATTAGTGTATTAATTCTCAATTTACAGAGCGGTGAATCCCACAGTCGCTGTGAGCCTAGGCGTGAGGGCAGGTCAGTGTCGGGGCAAGACATCCTCCAAGCATTTATGGCATCGGTCTTGCATCGCACCTCGGAATCAATCAGTGTATTTGACAAAATTTTCCTGACTAATTCTTCGGTGCTATGGACCGACGACAGAAATGCTGGCAGACCTACCTAGCCCGCCCAAGCGGACTGGAAGAGACGCTTGGAACCAGGCCCGGTCATTAATATTTACATTTAAAATTTTACACAAAGAATTTTGTATTAAGTTGTCTAGTCTACCCAAAATTTCTACATTTTTCCAAAATGTAGAAATGTTATATGTTTAGGTTCTTAGGCATATGTCCAGCTGTGGACTGAAGTAAACGACTGAAGTGATGATGACAATGTCAGTTAAAAACAGTAACATTATAGAGATGAAGGCTTTTAATAATAATGTACAGTACTTCACTCTCATAATTCTGTGCTTGTGTTTTATCTGTTATTGAAAGTTATAGTGGACCCACAAGAGAACCCTGCATTACGCCTGGTTAAAACTTGTATGTATGGTTTTAAATTACAAACTTCTTGTTTATTAACAATAGAGGTATATTCTTTTAGGAGCCACAATATCTGTCAGTTAAAAAATTTCGTACGCCATGTTAATTGCTGCAAGTGCAAGCAGAGGCCATAACAAAGAATTGAATTGAATTACGAGTACTTGTCATAATGCCAGTCAAAAGTCTACGCTCTCAGAAGCATGTGTTAGTTTTGTTAATGTAGGGAATTTTCATTGAGGTAATTAATCTCAATGGGATTTTTAACATCCATTATGCCCTATTTACGTGTTGAAAGGTGTACAATAACAAAACATCAGATCTCGTTGAGATTATAGAATAAATAATTAAGATAAATGAATAGTAAAACTGGCCAACATGAGAAAAAGCGGGTGTTCCAATGGTCACCAGTGCTGGTAAGTAAACAAACTAAATCACAGTTAAAACAATACTAGACTAGTAGGTACATATTTATGCCCCATCTCATAAAAAGAAATGGGTGCGATATTACGCAGACTCATATTATGGCTAGTTTCATAGTAACAGATAATTACGTAAAATTAACGTTAGATGTAGTGTAGATTAACGTAATTTCGACACAATGATTGTTTTAGTACAAGTTTGTGATGGTGTACATACACGTATACCATGTCACGCATTTATTATGGAGGGGGTTGGCAAGGGACACCCTCATTTTTTCAGTAGTTTCGGTAGTTCTACGTATCAAGGGCAAGCAGTATCCGGCACCATGGATAATCAATAACAATTCGTCCATTCCGTAATCCGAACCCAAATTCCAACAGCCTGTACATACATTTTCTAAGCTATCTCCTTCTGTTTACTCTCCTTCTGAGGCAGCGGGTGTGGCTGCAGGAATAGTAGTCACAGCTGTATACCCTTTGGACACATTAAAGACAAGGATTCAATCTGCACAGGGGTTTGAAAAGGCTGGAGGTTTTCGTGGCATTTATAAAGGTAACTAATCCGTCTTGTCAAGGGAAATCTGATGTCTTTAAAGAGGGTTGGAAGTCTTTCTGGGTGGAATACTGAAAACATAGGCACCTCGTTCCACCCCGTTCAGCTTTGAGATCAATTTACCTAATATTAAGCTAGCTCCTACAATTTGGGTTATCAGGAGCTAAAGGGTTTGGTAGAGAGAAGAGAACAAGGGCGGGATAAAAGACTAATACAATCGGATTAAAGTTGTTGCCACAACTTTACTTAAGTTTCTTCTGGTATACCTTAAGATACCCCATTACTGAAGATATTCTGCTCAACTTGCTAGCTTTCTTATTATAATTTACCAAATTGGCTTGGGTTCTCGTGGCGATAGTGTCGACGCTAACCTTCTGCAAACGCTCATTGCTAAATTCCTTTCGGCCTCCAACGACAACTTTTATTTAGGAGATATCCACGATAAGAATCAAGGCATAATGTCTTAAACCCCCCATAATACATCCATCAATCAAATGAAGGAGACAGTAACTTCTTCAAAAAATGACATGAAAATATTCCATTTAGATTGATGTCGTCCAATTAGGACTTTCCAAATGAATTGAAACCCATGCGTCCATTCACAAGCTCGACATCCTCAGATCCCATTGTCGACGATGTCTTTCTAAATAATTACCCAGCATTTCTAATTTTCAGGCTTGTTGACTTTACTATCTGCATCCGTCCCCATAAACTGTATGTTTTTCGGCTCATACGAGGCAATCAAAACGCTCACGGAGCCGTATGTCATTCCCTCAAAATCGCCTTACGTGCACTTGGTCGCAGCCTGTTTCTGCAGATCAGTGAGTTTCTTTTTACAGACCTTTTTTTAAATTACAATAATAAAATACAATAAAGCATATAAATAAATATATAAAAAAAAAAACAAATCAAATGTCAAGGTATGGACTGTTTGGCACCGTTGCGATGTCTAGCGATTGAGAGCCACTCTCGAGCAGCTAAAGAGAAGTTCAAACAAACTTCTTTCCGGCACGTGGTGCACCTGCTGTTAGACAGACGAGGCTCCGACAATATATAATATCCAAAGTGCCCCGATATAATCAATACATATAATAAAATTGTAAGTGGTCGATGTCTGTACATCGAAGATATAATAGAGAAACTGTTGTAGGGGGTCTTTATGAACGCAATAGAACCCAAAACAATGGTTTTTAGAATTTTTGTCTGTTTGTCTGAATGTTTGAACACGCTAGTCTCAAAAACGGCTTAACCGATTTGAATGCGGTTTTCAGTAATGCGTTGTGGTTTATTTAAATTAACATTAGTTTTATTTCAATCGGTTCATAAATAAAAAAGTTATGTCGACCTAAAGTAACACGCAGGTGGAGCTGCTCCAAACAGCTATTCATAAGAAATCAGTAACTGGTGATAAAGAAAACTATAACACGCAGGTGGAGCTGCAGGCAACAGCTAGTAATATAATATAAATAGGCTCGTCCCCTATTACGTGGGATCAACAATGACAAGGAAAGCAGTAACTGAGGAGATGACGTCTGATAAGAATATGTGGAGGAGGAATACATGTTGCACCGATATTTGGGGTATTTAGAGGGCAGGTAAGGTAGATGATGATGAACATTGACTGGCGGTATGTTAACCTGTCTAACCCTTTAGTGAGGAACGTGATTTATCGTGTGTTTGTGTATTTATGATGGTACCTTTATCGAGTTTACTTGAAGAGTGATATAATGTTTGCAGTTGGTCTGCCTAATACGTGTGCCGTCCGAAGTTGCAAAACAGAGAACTCAAATTTTTGTTGATCCAAAATATGAACTTAACGCCATAGAAATACTGGCCCGTGTAAGTAAATACATATTTATCCACTTATCATATAAGTGTTTAATACATACTAACGGATCCCCGTGGTTCCGTCCACATGAAATTTATTCTCGCACCTAAGTAGGTATACCAGCATCACATTTTGATTCAGAATCGGTTCAGTCATGCGTGAAATCGTTTTGTATTTATAAGAAGAAGGTTCGATTAGGATTATAAAATAAAATACCCTATTAGTTTAATTACAACCAATTGACGACCACTGCTGAGCCTCCTTCAACGAACGCCACAACATTCGATCTTCAGCTTTCCGCATCCAGTGGCTTCCCGCTACCTCTACGATATCGGCAGTCCACCTTGTGGCGCCTACCCACGCTGCGTTTCCCAGTGCGCGGTCGCCACTCGTGGGGCCAAAAAGTGGCAGTGGCAGTGGAAGTCCTTTGGATCTCACCGTTGCAAATTCGTCATTCTCATCGTGAGGCACAGATATAAGAATACTGTCGCGAAGTGACACTCTGAGCTTTGCCTTTTCCATTACTATTTAGGCGACAGTCAGCTTCTGCATGAGGCATATCCTCGTAGCTCAAAAACTACTGGACGTATTTTTAAACGGCACAAGACAGGCTAAGTGAGCCAGGCGAAGACACGGCATTCCACACCTTGGTGGAATGCTCAGCGTGGACGAGTCAGCGCCGGGACCTCGTTGTGGGCCTGGGCGTAGATACCCTCTCGCTGGAGACCATGCTACAAACCATGGTCTCTAGCGGTAGCCAGTAGAACGCGGCCGTTTCCTTCTGCAAGCAGGTTATGCTCGTGAAGGAGGGTTTACCCTACGCACGCCTTCAGTCACCGACTCGGGATAAAACCCGACCCCAAAGATAAGGGACAACATCCGACCACCACGCAGCGGCCACACAGGTGACCAAGGTCCACCGGGCACCACTGGGAGTTCTTTCATCATGTCTTCATGTCCTCATCAGCACGTGATGCACCTGTTGATAGACTGATAGACCCATAGAGCTCGGAAACCACCGTAATCACATTGGGCAAATGAAAATGACTGTATTCAACGGTTCTCTATACCCCTTCTGGACGTAAGTAATCCTATTGAGGCAAGTCTGATGATATTAATTCATATGTTCTAGGCGTATAGACAAGAGGGTATAAGACGCGGTATATATCGTGGTTTTGCGACAGTGCTACGAGACGTACCCTACACTTTAATCGAGATACCCTCCTGGGAGCTGCTTAAGAAGTCTATCACCATTCACACTGGCAAAGAGATTACTAGTTTTCAGGTATGATTCAGTAACGACATTTAATTAAAACGATATCTAATTTCTAACACCGAGACCCCTCCGTGCCTCGGTTCCGGTTGTCATACGAACATCTATGCAGTCTTTAGGGGTAGTTGGAGCCCTAAATCAAAAATCCGACCGGTCTAACTACAGAACTTCGATATCGCCCATGGCTTGTGGAGGTCAGATGGCAGTCGCTTCACGGAAAATATCGAAGTTCAGCCGAATTGCAGTTAGACTGGAAAGCCGACCCCAACTGAGTTGAGAAAAGTCTCCGTGAATGATGATGATTTCTAATTTCTAAATCTAGAATTAAGTATATAGCATAAGAGCCTGCGACGGCCAGACATACGTTATTTTATAAAAACTGAAATATTCTCAGACGTCTCAGATGTCTCCATTAATAGTAAGTACGGTTAGTGAGTATGCAGACTCAGTAGACGTTAAATTTTGAATGAAATATTTTGGTAACGATTTAGAGCCGTCTACCACCAGCTCCTTGAAGTGATACCTTAATTACTATCCAATCCGTAATAACGTTTAACATTCTTGAACACAGATATTATAATATCAATGGTCGTCAAAAACGTTAAGACGCAATGCAAGTGATAGCCATTGTCGAGAATTTTTCAGCATCCATATCTCTTTTTACAGAGTGGTGTATGTGGCTCATTAGCTGGTGGTTTAGCAGGCACAATAACGACCCCGATGGATCTAATAAAGACCCGTATAGTCTTAGCCGATGTCAAAAACACGGGGGACTTCGAGAAACTACGTGTCAAACACGTTATGTCAAATATTTACAAAGAGTCTGGCATCAGTGGCTTATTCTCTGGTGTTTTATTAAGAGTGTCAATGATTATGTTGGGTAGGTTTTTGTTTTTTGGAATCTATGAGGAGGTTAAAAAGTTTATTGATGTGTACATTACTGGGAAACAGGATCAAGAAGAGGTTAACGATAGAGAAAAAACATTTGAAGATTGATATCTACGTAGTTACGAAAGGTGTACCTACTTGAAATTGTAGAAACTATTCAACAAATTAATGCCATGGATGACTCTGATGGCTGATATTGTGAACGCACTCGAATTATGTACCACTAGCTGATCGCTGCAGCTCCTCCCGCGTGATATAGTTTTCTCGTTCCTTGTACCCATTTAGAGTTTTCGAAACGAAAATATCTTATACAACAGTAATGTCCGTCCGTCCGTCCGTGAACAACTTTCAACTCGAGAACGGTAAGAGCTAGAGACTCAGTGTAAACGCCAAACAACTCAGCATGGTCAAAGACCTCTAAAATAAACTTGAACTTTGACCTCTGATTTCAAGGTCAAGGTCAAAACGAGGTCAAATCGAGAACGGTAATAGTTAGAGACTCAAGACCAGCTGCAATCAACTCAGCATGGTCAAAGACCTCTAAAATAAACTTGGCCTTTGACCTCTAAAATAAACTTGGCCTTTGATCTCAAGGTCAAGGTCAAAACGAGGTCAAATCGAGAACGGTAATAGAGACTCAAGACCAGCTGCAATCAACTCAGCATGGTCAAAGACCTCTAAAATGATGTTGAACTTCATGTCATGTGACATTTTTTAGATTTTATGAAAAAACTTTAGAAAACTCTAAAATAATGGCAATTTTTTTGCCACATTTTTAACTTGTTTTGATATGATTTTGGTTTGATATCCTAGTATACCAAGAGCCACGAAACGTCAATGTCATCTTTAGAGAGTGAGAGCCCACGACGACCAGACATACGTTTTTTTTTATAAAAGCTGAAAGTTTCTCAGAGTACTTAGGTATGTCCCAAACAAAGATGTATGTAGTATGGAGTTGGGATTAGGATTACTTGAGCAGATAACAGGTAGTAAAAGTAAATAATATTCAAATAAATTTTTCATAAAGCATAACTTATTCTTCGGAATATATAGAAATATAGCATTTGAAAAAAAAAGTAAAATTTGAGGTACTATTTTATTAGCCTTTGAAAAAGACTTAACCACAATCCCATATGCACTGATCGTTTTAACCTTTGTTGTAGACCTATGAAAAATTTTCAGCTTTGATAAAATAATAATAATAATATTTATTTTATTGTTACAAAGAAACTTTTACAAACAGCTTGTTACACTTAAAAACTAGGTATGCAATGCATGCTACTAATTGCAAATGTTGAGCGGCGCTAATTTTCTTGATTGTTTTTTTATGCTCTATTTTCCTGATTTCAGAGATATGCACTCCCGGGTATGATGTCGACCAGCATGCCAAATATGGTCAAAATCGGTCAAGCCGTTGCGGAGGAGTTGGCACACAAACGATTTACACTTGTCGTCTAAGATTGAGCTTCGCTTCGCTCCGCTCAATTACATCAATATCAACATACATAGGTAAGCGTCAGCGACTGTAGTAGTATGAACTGTGTCACAGTCACCAGCGTCTCCCACCCGGTACATACTAACCAGCTAATTTGCAAACTATAAATACAAAAATGAAAAATGGAATGATATTATCACAAAAAGTATGTGTGTGCTCGTGTGTGTGTGTGTGTGTGTGTATGATGACTCACATCTAGATATTGGGCTGTAATATTTCTTCTATTTCTTTTTTAGTTAATTGCCTAAGCCAGTTGAAAAAAAAGACGTATTATGTCTGGCTGACGTCACTGACGTGACTTACACTATAAAGATGACGCTGACGTTTGATTAGATTTATACCTTGTTAATTGACCAATAATAATTATGTAGACATATTTATTAAGACGGAGCGTAGCGGAGTCTTCTCTATGATGGTCCCAATCAAAAATGTATTTAAAACGATACCGGTCGCAATTTTAAACCCATCGACTTGAAATTTGGCATTTCCCTACGAATCTATAATTTTAAAAACAAACTATTTTAGAATAAATTTAAATAAAGAATGTCTATGATTAGTTAGTTATTCTATTTATTAATGTGACAACACTAATAACTTTTTAAATTATGATTTATTATGGTGTACTTCTTGGGTGGCGTCGTCGTCGGTAGTGCATCCGCTTTCGACGCCTGATTCTCGATTACACGCAAAACGACCAATACGCATAATGACCAACGGCCAATCCTCAGATTGACATATACGCAGAACGACCAATACGGTTAACGACGAATACACAAAATGACCAACGGCTAATTCTCAGATTGACATATACGCAGAACGACCAATACGCTTGACGACGAATACGCAAAATGACCAAAACGCAAGACGAACAAGTAAATTTGTACGCTGACGCGAAAAAACAATCCTCAAATTACTGCCAAATGGTTAGTTTCTTCTGATTAAATTCAGGGCTCCTATACAACAGACATGATTTTTTTGCCTGTTTTTGGTCCCAAAATACCAACTTGAGAGGGTGCCGCACACACATCTACGTTAAAGATCGTCGACCTCCATGATCGGGGCCTCAGAACGGCGGGATAGTCACCCGCCGTCCTTACAAAAGCAGGCTAGAAAGGTCGCGTGCTGCGGGGCTACAGTCCCACAGCACGCAACCAGATTCACTCACTGACGCGGGATAAAACCCTACCTCAACGACGCGGGATTCTCATCCCGACCAAACCCCCGAACAGGCCACGCAGGTGGTCAAAGTCCGACAGGCACCATTGTAAATACCTTCTGCGTGCGTCCAGAGACGCCTCCATGGGCCGCGGAATTTAAAAACAAAGATGACTAGCGGACGCTTGCGAGAAATATGTTTATGGTTCTCAATTCCCGCGGGAACAATTACCGGGAAGTAGCCTATATTTTACAATATTTCATCAGCTATCTGCCAGTGACAGTCCCGTTAAATCAGTCCAACCGTTTCAGAGATTACCCGGAACAAACGGACGGAGAGACAATTTTTTTAAACATTGCGTTTCTTATATGGGTATCTTTCATACTTTCATATGCATTTAGTGAAAAGCTGTAACTTTGGAATTACGCAACGACACTTCAAGTATATTATCTGGTGTGGAGGCACGAACAAAATCCTCCGTGCACGAGTCAAGCGACTGCGGCCCAAGGGCGCGGTCTCCCCATCGCCCAATTGCTGGGCGCCCCGGGCGAAACGACGCATGTAAATTACTTGATAATTATACCGATGGGTCATTTTACGTATGTGTCATTTTAAGTATTGGTTAAAAATGCCAATGTGACAATATACGGTAATTCTACTGATGGGTCATTTTACGTATGTGTCGTTTTGCGTATGTGTCATTTTAAGTTTTGGTCAAAATGCCAATGTGACAATATGCAAATGCGTCATTACGCGATTCATGATTGGTCATTATGCGTGTTAACGCTGATTCTCGGGTTCGATTCCCGGTCCGGACAAACTTTGTGTGAAGACAGATACGTTTGTACCGAAGTCTGGATGTTTCCTATGTATAATATGTATGTACTTACAAAAAAAATGTATATAAGTATTTATATCAGTTTATCTAGTACTCATATCACAAGCTCTGCTTAGCTTGAGACTAGATGGCGTTGAATTGTCCTAATATATTTATTACTAATATTCTCTTTATTAAAACTTTATACATATTGATTAGATTTTGAAATAGATTTATAAATAAATGCATTTAAAATTTTCGCGGCTCTTGGCTGTTAAACTATGTACAGATATTATAATTATTATTTATTTATTATCATTTATCCAAAATAATACTGGCTAGTTCTGGCTGCTACTTCTTGTTGGACTGGGTTGCTCTATGGTATATAATAATTAAGTATGCCTTTAAATAAATGTTTATTCCTCAAAAGTAACCACAACAATTTTATACATTGGATCTTAAACAAGTTTTATACAATGATATACATTTATTTCTAATATACACAACTACTAAAAGTCGAATTCAAAATTTTAAATTGTTCAATTTAAAATTTATTTTAATTTTTGGACGCGATCAATATTGAAAAAAAAAACATTTTTTTTAAGAATTAATCGATCACATCCAAAACTCTTTTTACATTTAAATAAAAAAATAAATCATTTTTATTATTTAATAATGTTAAATTACACTTTTACCTTATTACATTAATTGTGACATACACAATATACACAAATCTATGTTATATACTTGACTAGTTCTATTAACATAATCAACGCTTTATATCAAAAATATTTCGAGTTAAAAAAACACAACATAATATATTTGGAGGTTTTAAACTGCAAAAAATCTTCGAATTAGTAACTAGTCAAGTATATAACAAAAAAATAATGATACGTAATATTAAAAACAGCCCTAAGAGCATGGCATACTCGATCGACATAATAAACCAATGATTTCGCAGAAAGTTTTAGTCACGTGACACACTTATGAAACTCCTTGCAATCTCATTGGTCGCCGGTTGTGCTCGGCCTGCAGTTAGGTATTTAGGTAGGTGTTTTGAATCAGTCTGATCTTCTGTAATTAAGTAGTATGTCTTACTTATTATCGTTTCAAATTAATGAATAATCGTAGCGTGAATATGAAAGTGAAATTCGTGGGAAAGTGTCGAAGTTTTATTGTAACTGTGCACATCTTTGGATATAAAGATGTGGCAGCATATTTTACGTAGTTTTATTTATAAATAAAGTTATTCTTATGTATTGATATTTACATAATAAAATAATATCATGATAAATACGTTACAGAACGTCATTTTACTCGATGTCAACTTGTGACTTTAAAAATTATAAGGTACCATAGATGTAACTACTATTTATTTATTACTTCCATGGCAAGTTTCAAAAAATGTCCAAATGCCAAAGAGCTAACACATTTTCAAATTATACGTATTTAAACATAGAATGACTTCATAACCTTACAACATAAACTTTATACCTAAAGTATTGCCATTTATAAAAATATTACATTTACAAGGGTTTAAATAAATTATGGAAGCGCCATAAAAATATTTTGTATTGATTGATTTGAAACTTAAAAAGTAAGTTTTCACTTTGGAAACTCATAGCCAATAGAAAAGTTTCATATACATAAACAATATACTTATTTAAAACGTATAGAAGAGTAATTATAAAGATTTGTAAGTATTTTAGAAACAAGTTTACGAAACAATAATAGTAAAATAAAATTAAGTAAAATAGTAAAATAATAAAATAAATAATAATTATTATTATTAGTAAAATAAAATTAAGTAAAATAGTAAAATAATAAAATAAATAATAATTATTATTATTATAAAAATAAATTACATAAATTAATTGTAAAATTACCGAAATAATAACTCTTTCCTCGGAATTTATGGGTAATTTTTACAAAAAAAAACATCTTTTTTCCATACATTGCTTGGAAAAGGTGCTTTAGAAAGTAGGCATGTTCATTTCACACAAAAAGGCAATTTAAAATGTTTTTTTTATTAATAAAAGAGGAATAATATAAAATCCAATTAAATTGAACTTGAGATTTAACTTATATTTTAGGGTAAATAAATAAATTACGAAATTTTTATTAAACTATTATTAAAAAAAAGAAACATGTATTACAATTACTAGATTATACTGATAAAATTTATATAGGTAGGAACTGATTTAAATAAAATACAATATTTTTTAAATATTTTTCACACATTAAATAAGTAATAGAAAACTTTGAGGTTGCTTAGAACTATTGAAAATTTATCGAAATATAAAGAGTAGTCGTGGAAGGTCGCCCATCTGGTTACTGGTATGTCTCATCTGCTTACCAAATGGTTAAAGGTCGATCTTCTACGGCTCCTTTACCATAAATTTTATCTTTTTAATATACACAGCGCAAAGGTATTATGCATGCAGATTTATAGGTTAGACAGCTGTCAAACCAAATCATTTTGTTTTTATTAAATGTCAATACGATGACGTAATTTATTTGTACCGTCAAATCTGTAACTATTATGTCGTTAGTGGTTCAGTTGATGATAAAATAAAGATAAAGGAATTGAATTTAATATTCGAATCTCTTTTGTAATTATTTATTTAATTTTACAATGCAATGACTTGACTGGTGGAATACCATTAAATAGAAACTTTATAGCCTAAACATTAGCATTGTAATAAAGCGAATGCAGTTTCGAACTTTATCAGTACATTTTAATAATTTATTTTGTTAATCTACCCTTCTGAATACATAAATCTTTGCAGTAAAATAACCTATCTAAATATGACATTAGCCGTATGAGAGCCACGATGAGACGTGGAGTCTCTGTTATTGGGTGTGTTGGTGTGATGTCTTCGGAAAGGATTCCAAGATGGCGCCCTCCGTGGTGAGGATCGAGCAGTGATGGCGGTCGAGCCGCTAGAGGAGGACGCGGCCGAGACTGAGCCGGCTTGGGAATGGGTACCGAGCTGTCTGGGACTTTCCGGGGAGGCCTAAATAGATAAATTAATATTTATGACACTTTATACAGATATCTAAAGTTAGGCCACCGAGACGTGAGAACAAAATGTAGACAAAGCATCGGGAGTTTAAAACATTTTTACTTGTTTTATTCCCTATTATAATCGCTGTCATCTTATAGACACGGATGATTGGTTAAAAGACTCGAGTCGACACGGATGATTGGTTAGAAGAGTCCGAATCAGGCGTATTTATGACAGAACTATCTTTTAAAGACATGTTGACAAATGGTTGACAACTACGGTACTAAATGTTTACCGGTACCATGAAACACACAACGACAGCTCTCGTCGACCGACTGACGTCAGTACTACAGGTACGAGTGATAAGGACAGAGATAATAATCGCTCGCTATCGCAATGTAACTCAGTAAAGGCCCGTTTGTTGACAAAATATATAGTTTCGTTGGCCTTACTTTAGGGTTAAAATAGCCTAGTATAAGTAAGTTCTAGGGATTTTTTTCTATTGAATGAATCAAAGGGTCTCAATATATTCAGGGTCTAATTAATTCCCACCTTGCTAACAGACGAACGAGGCAAGAAAGGTTAAGACTCACTGATCAAACCTTTACGACGTCTGACGTATACAGCTTGCCAAGAATAAGTTGGCGTGTGGCAAAAATGGAACTGTAATTTAATTGTATGTGCACGTTTTTCAATGTAATATGTCGCCCCCTATTGGACCGCCAAGTTATACTTGACAACCTGTACGATATTGACATAGTGTGGGACCAAATGGCGAAACGAACGCCTTAACGATTTCAGGTCGTAAATGAATCAAGATTCAAAATATTTACTATTTTTTTAAGGTCACTGTGAAATTGGCAAAGCGGCAGCTATAGCCTATAAGTAAGAATCTGGCAAGAAATCTCAAGATCACGGAGTTCTTTTAAGGTCTGTAAATTATACCTTAAGACAGCTCTTGTCCATCGGTGTTGCCAGTTTCATGGTGAGAGTGTCCCCAGTTTGTTGTATGAGACGTACGACTTCCTCGTGTGAGCTCCACTTGACGTCAGTATCGCCAATGCAGATAATAAAATCTCCTTCCCTCATACCACCAATCTGTGGAAACGGTAAACGTTTATAGTTCATCTAAATGAGTAAAATAGTAGAAATTGCTTGCTTGAGTATGTACATTTAGCTAACAATATATAATAAATATAGCAACCCTTAGCGCAAACTGCGCAAGTAATATTTTTTTTTTTTACTTTTTGTCAAATTTCTAATCTTATCGCACCACTTGAGACCACGACCTTTCCAACCTTGACTGTGCGACTCTTAGTTTAGGAGGAGAAGCGACTTCACTGGCGTATTATATATATAGATAGATACTATAGGTATTAATTGAAATATTATAATCTCTAATGACTGATGTTGCTTTTAGACAAACGGTCACGATGAGCACGTCAAATGTCAAAGTTGCTGAATTTTGACATTTGGCATACCCAGTGGATAAAATCAAAATGAAGTCTCCAATTGTTTTTATCTTAATACAAATTGGTTAGGAACATTATGAACAACAAGTGAAAAAAAAAGAAAATTTAATTCCAGTTACGAAGTTGGATCCCGAGAGTAGAGAAGGATTCTAGAGTAGAATCCCTCGCTACGCTCGGGCTGAACGGAGCGAGGGATACAAGAAACGAGATATTTTTTTTTTCACGAGTAGTCTACTTACTCTACTTTTTACCATTGACTGCGAGAAAATAAGGTAAATTTTTCCAACACCTACATTGTCTGATGGGGATGGGGGAAGGGGGGGGGGGGGGGGAGGTAACCTCAGCCTTTATCTACAATATTTTAAGATACTTTCGCTTCATATGGCATGGTCTTAGAACACACTGTTGTATTAAATAACTGCTTTCGTTAATATAGAAGAATAATCTAAAATGAAAAGAAAAGTAACTTACTTCAGCTAATGAATTGGGTTCAACCCCAGCAATAACAACAGGTGCATCACCTCGGACAGAAAACCCAAAACCTTCTTCATCAGATTTAGCATTCGACACATTATATTCACTGGCAACCCTTCTTATAGGTTCCTTTCGTCTACCATTCCGTTTAACCCCATTCTCCTTAACCCCATTCTTCTCTCCATCTCTTTTACCATCCGGATAATCATAATCCAATACCTTCGGATGATAATCGTAGTTATTATTATTATTGTTGTTATTAAAACTATTTATATACACGCCATTTTGTTTTGTAACTCTAAGGTTTTTCTTTTTATCATATTCATTTGTGTATTTCTCATCGTTTCTTATTATTTGATTGTAGTATGTTGTGTTGTCTTCTGATCGGTCTCTCTTCTTGCTACTTCTTAGTTCTTCGTAATCTTCTTTCCTAGGTTTGTCCCTTCTGTACTTGGACAGTTGGACAAGTCTGGGAGCACTCCAATGTCTTTTGGCGGAGAATATGGCGATGGGTCCTAGTGACTTGAACAGGTCGTCTACCCTGTATTGTGCGAAGTCTGGTTGGGTTAGCGCTAGTTGGAATTTTGAGGACGCTGCGAAAAAAAGACATTATTAGGTCAGTTGAACTCAAGGCCATTTATGATGTTTTTTTTTAAAGTTTGCCTGTCGTTATTACCGGACGCACCAAGTGTGCCCTCAGAAGGCAAACCTCAGGTGCCACTAGGATTAAACTAAGCAGCCAAGCGCTGCTATGACTGTCAATCGCATGAAATATGTATATTTCTGTTAACCCCTCGACCTATGCTAAAAGAGCTTATATTAGCAGTGGGTTCACGTCAGTAGTTTGGTGACCAGGGGATCGAACCCACGTTGTAGACACTTCAATTAGTAGTGGCATGTGATCGATGATCCACGTGTGTCCTGGGGTTATTCTTCCCAGGGGCTGAAGCATCCGGCAATGGATGGCATGACAGGTAATAAAAAAGGTATCATGAATTAAATCGAGGCCGTAATATTGATAATAGGTATATTATAATAGCAAACTAGTGGTGTCTTGTTCAGTTGGTTAAATGGTCTTTCTGGAAAGGGAACAGGCGCTAGTTCAAGTCCAGCTCAAACCTACCATTTTTATGATTCATGATGTAAATGGGAAACACAAAACCGTATGTTGTGGCGTTCGTTGAAGGAGGCCTATACCCAGCTGTTGGCGTCAATTGGCTGATGATGATAGTACAACAATGTGTCAGTAACTCACGCAGTATATGCGGCGCGTCCAGTATGTCCCCGAAGTCCTGCGCCTCCCCCGCGCCCGCCAGCCCCGCGCCCCCCGCGCCCTGCTCGCGCACCGCCCGCTGCAGCTGCGCGCGGACCACCAGCGAGATGGCTTCCTTACCGCGAAGCTCCCTGCAATACAGACCGTTCAAGATAATTGAGTCATAGACGTACGGACTTTAAAGTATGCGGTTTTTAAGATCGCGAACTTTCTCAATTAGAGCTCAGTCAAGGTCTGTTTTCGGTTCGGTTGCAGTACAACGTGACAGTTTGTCATCTGACATTTCTTCTTAAACTAAAACGGTGCAGTACTGCACAGCAACCGGACTGAAAGCGGACCGTGTTGCTAAAGCCTTACCTGTATCTACAGGTAAGGCTTTAGCAACACTGCATCGGCAAATCGTTATACCTATCTAGGTATAACGATTTGCCGATGACGGTGACACAATCAGGCGAAAACGGTTGTCGAGCCTTACGTACGCGTACCTAGTCTGGTGGTGATAAACCCCTTTAGATACAATCACTGTCGCAATGGCGCGTGAGTTATAGAGAGGCTCGGTATTCCTCGATTATCGAATCAGAAATGAGAAGATCTGTAAGAGATCCAAGGTGGATGACATAACTTAAAAGATAAGCAAGCTGAATTGGTCAGAAGTTCGGACGTTAGATGACTGATAGACGTACTGGTGAGCGCAGTGTGGGATGGCCACCTACGATGGATCGACTATTTAGAGAATAGGTCTCGTTGGATGGAGGTGGCAACGGACCGGTCATACTGAGAAATAATTGAAGACGCCTGTATTCTGCAGCAAACAGCAATAGGCTGATGATGATGATACCTCATTGGTTTCATTCGTTTATGTAAACGCTGAAGGGGTTTCACAGATTAAAGGCTTTGTTTCATCAAAAGTAATTCCACGCGAGCATCAGCTAATAGGTATTATGTACGATTTAGGTTACCTGCACATCCTTTGTAGCCTGAGAGCTTCTTCGTACTGAGTGAGAGCCTCCGCCAGGTGAGCTCGACCCAGAGCCTGGTAGTCAGGCTCTTGCTCCTTCAGACATGACAGCGGGGACCCTGGAATAATTATGTCAATAATTTTTTTTTTTATAATCTCAATCTGAAAATATTATGTATTTACCTATGAGTATCTACACGGAACGATTGCACGCGTTCTGTTTCCTTCTCATTCTAAGAGGTAGTTCTATCTCGATAGGACGGTACCTACAACATTCTAAGAGGTTCTATGTCGCAAGAACAGTACCCACAAAAGGAAGTTTGCCTTTGACATCTATTATTTATTCTTAGGAATTACCTGATTGACTCACTTGCAAGTGTTACCTAATTAAATGAACATTTTCTTTTTAATTTTAATTTTCAATTATTTTGCGGTATAACCAAGGAGTCATTTGCTTCATTTCGCTTATTTCGATCACTTCATTCACTTCGTTCATTTCATTGATTTCACATTCTTACCGTTGTCCAGCGGTCGGTCGCCGGCGGCGTCAGGCGCGTACAGTGCGGCGAGTCTCTCCCTGGAGCGTTGTGCGGGAGACAGGTTGAGGAGGCCGCTGGCGCAGTACTGGTGCGCTAACGCTGGACACAAATATCGTACATTTAGGACGCTATTGCATTATGCGAGTACGACGTGACATTTGCAACTAATGACGTCATACTTGCAATATAGAAACTGTCAAGACTATGGAGTCCCGACAGTTTCTATATTGCTTGTCATTATAGAATTATGTCAATAAAAGACTAGAAAGGCAGAATTTATTTTGGACCGATTCTGCATTTAACAGATTCTAATACAGCAGACTCTATGTTGACAGATTCTATACTTCGCAGATTTTCTTTCTGACCGATTCTACATTTATTTGACAAAAAGCTCTTTTTAAATAATACACAGGTTTAACCTTTATAAAACTCAGTCTTGACGTGGACTAGCGACACCCACGAGTATGGCACGTAGTTGAATACACCTTCGGTTTGCATCTGAAACAATTATACTGACTTACAGTAAATGCGTACTTGGGCCGTCCAAAATGAACGTAAACGGCCGATTAAAAAAATACATAGTAAATATTAAACTATTATTATTAGTAAACTATTGTATGAACTAAATTCCCAAGGAAGGCTTTACCTCTGAATCATTTTATAAATGCTGTGATTAGCCACTTTTTAGAAAAGGGTTATTAGTGATTATTTGATGACACAGAAACATGGAATTAAGGTATTTACTGGTGGCTCTCGTGCGCCAGGTCGAGGCACAGCTCGCTACGTGAGAGTAGTACAGTCATACCTTGTCGTAGAGCTGTCGGTAGGTGTGAGCGAGATGCGCACTCTCGTGCGCCAGGTCGAGGCACAGGTCGGGCGCGCGCACCAGCTCGCCCGCCTGCAGCACGAGCTTCTCGAACAGGCACTCGCGAGCTTGGGCCTGGAGACCAAAGTTATCATAATTCGAATATACCCGAGGACGTTTTGACCCAAAAAAAGAAATTAGAGTCAAAAATTCTTCAATTGGCGATCGCGTTTTGGAAGACGCAGCGTGGGCAGGCCGGCTACAATCTGATGACATCGTGAAAGTTGCAGAAAGCTACTGGATGCAGGCAGCACAAGACCTAAAATACCTAATGTTGTGACGTTCGTTGGGGGAGGCATTTGCCCAGCAGGGTATGCCTCAATTAGCTGATACTGCTAATAATGATTTTTTTAAGCAAATAAAGTTTGCCTAAATACTTTAACATAGTTTCCAACGAGCAACTTTTTCCTTTCCAGGAGGAACTTTCTGCCAACTGTCTTAAACTCCACTAGACTATACCTCGAAGTTTGCGATGATGTCTTTCGTACTTAATAATATTTGGTTGCCTCCCGTATATTACAATTTCTAATAGATACAAAAGTGTGTGATGTTTTAAAAATCGCAAAAACGGTGATCCGAGACAAAATTCAGGATCATAAACTTGCATCTTTTGGGTTACTAAGCAACCAACTATGACACAGTTACAGAAAAGAAAATTTTCGTCTTGTATCCAAATTAACACTAAGTAGCTCAATTGGACAGAGCAATATTAAATTACCCTTACATGTAATGGCGCTAATTCGAGCTAAAAAGCTAAAAAAACTATCGATTAAAGTTCAGAGTCTGTGCTAAGTCGGGTGTACTACTACACCAGGGTTCCCTGCCTAAATCCCCTGGAGGAGTTATTCAGATAAGTTGTCCACACTGATCGCGAATCTGGCAGTAAATGTACATGAAGAATCACACTCTTAATAACTTGCATATCCGAGTCCTCTGTGACCTATATGATTAATTTTGATTCTTGTATCCCATCAAGACTATCTACCTGAAATGTTTTGTCCAAATTGATCCTCCAAACAGTTTTATTTGGAAATTTTAGAAAACACATATCCTTAAATATTTTTCCCCAGGGGATTTAACATAAATATCATGGTTTGACCATAAAACGGGTCAACAGGTATACTAACAGTCATGAGAGCGGCCAGCACGAGTAGCGTGTCGGCCGCCAAGTCGACGGAGGGTGCGTTCGTGAAGTTGTCGAGAACATATCGTAGCGCTCCCGCTGCCCGAAGCCACGCTTCAACTCCATGGTCCAGACCTGAACAAGTCGCGCGATCCTGTAGACAGTGGGGAATATTTGTGTTAATTTGTATCTTAACTTAATTGTGGATAATGGATGGAGTTCATCTTTTACTATAATAGTGTTATGTATGTAGTATTTGTTGTAAAGACTGGCCTTGACATTTATTTTATTTATTTATTTTTAAACTTATGCACAAAACTGTACAAAGGCGGACTTAATGCCACAGGCATTATCTACCAGTCAACCTTTGGGTGATGCAGAGAGAACTAGTAGTAGGTGCTCAGACGTTGCTATGACACACAATAATTATTATGGTAAATAATAAACTTAAATCCTAATAACTACTTATATAATTAATACTAATATACATTTATCTTGCCAGATTCTTAGTCACACGCTCCACCTATTGCTTTGCGAATCTGGCAGTTTATGTAAATAATAGAATCACTCTTGATGCCTTTCACACGTGTCTTTGTGATCTAAAGGAATAAAACATTTTTTTTGAATTTTGCAATCTTTTATTTATTTCGAAGACACTAAGTTCTTCACGGAGTCCGAGCGCTCGCTGGTTTTATAGGGACATTGCTAAATGGCAGATCGATGTTTCTCAGGATCGGAAGGCTGGTTATTTCAAAGAATCAGTATTCCCATCCAACGTAAGAATACAACCAGCGTTCTGGGAACCTTCCCCGTGGACTATGTTACGATATTTTGTAAATATTGTAAGTATTTTTCTTTTCTTAGAGCGCCTTTCCTGTTTTGCGTGTTTTTTAATACCAAAATCTCATCAAAGCTGTCCAATATTATGGCAATCGTTTCACTTTTAGTATGATAATTATCTTGTCCCCTATAACGTCCCACGTTACCACGCTAGCAAAATTATTGGCAGAGACTAGGTTTATTATTATTATGCCTCTGCCTATCTCTTTAAAGTACAAACACGATAATATTATGAAATACCTAATTTATAAAAAAAAAAATATTTTTTATTAAGTGTATTGAAGTGGTCCAAGTATACAACCTTGTAAGACTCCCATTTTATTTACACAGTTTTTACGTGTCGTTATTGAAAAGAATTATATAGTTACACAAAAATATTGTTCTTCAATAACATTCCAGATATGTCAAGTTATTACCTGTTTAGCACCAATTTGTGTGTAGATGCCAGCTATGTTGAACAAGACACAAGCTTTCTCAAAAGCCACTGTTCTCTGGCACGATGGGACTCCTGTAAAAAGCAATTTAAAACCTAATAAAAACGGTTTTGTTTATTGTCTAATATTTCAGG
This sequence comes from Nudaria mundana, assembly GCA_963556515.1. Lineage (NCBI taxonomy): Eukaryota > Metazoa > Arthropoda > Insecta > Lepidoptera > Erebidae > Nudaria > Nudaria mundana. The sequence goes on from OY748310.1 coordinate 1,638,948, forward strand.
GTGCTAAGGGAGCCTACCAAGCTGCACACGGTACACCTACGGACGAGGCCGACGCTTCTCAGTACCAAAACACTTATTAGTTTCTGGCTCAATGTGGTGATGATTATTTAAAATTTTAGCATACCACTTTTTACTTAAAAAAACTATTTCCGAAATAGAGAAAACTTGAGAAAAAATTACCTGTCAATGAATCGAACCACTCGAAGTAGACCCCTAGGCTCCTGTCTGGCGGGAAGAACCGTCGCTCAATGAAGTACAGCTGATTGTAGTACTTAAACAGTAAGGCGACACCAGAGCTAGACCGGACCGGAGTACGCATTGCCTGAAGAGCGAGGAGACACGGTTGGATTTTAATTCATATCAACTGCAATTTTAACATGTAGGTGCATTGTAGCACCTGCATGTTAAAATTGCAGTTGTGAGAGTTGTGAGAGTTGTGCAGCAGTGATGTCTTACTAACATAGGTTTTGTTTATTACTAGATAAGAATATCACACGTGGGAAGCCAGAAGGAACAGCTAGCCTTTCTAGTGTAAGCTGCATGAAACCCGGTTTTAATTCGCCTTACATCCATTGCCGAGGCATCCCGGGTACACCCTCTAAAGGACTCTAACTAACCCCAGGGCGCCGACATACTTTAGCCTCAACAAAGAGTGAGTGGCATCCGGTGCCATTCTGCATCTTTTCATGACAATACGTTGAGTAGATTTTGAGTTAGTCGCATGCAGTCAGTAATTATTATTCTTCAGTGATATAGATATTATTTTATCTAAGGAAAGTCATTTGCCAATCCTACTACTTATTATCCATGTAATGTGCTCCTGTGGGAATCGCTAATGAGGAAACTATCTCATGATGACAAACCTGTGGGCAAGAGCTACTTATAGATTAGTCAATGGCTTAAAAAATACCTGTCTCATATCCATGAAGTCTGATATAGCATCTTCATAGGCGGCCGCGTCTTCACTGTAGTGCTCCAATATGAAGTCTTTGAATGGCTCTCTGAAGTCCACCTCTTTGGTCTCCTTCAAGCCCAGGGGGATCATCGGCATAACACATTCTTTGCTGCCGTTGACAAATAAAACAGTATTTAGTGAGACCGCCGCACGTTCGTAGTGAATTAGAGAGGTGAAGGTGAAGAAAGGAGCAAGCGAAACTGGGAGAGACTAAGAAGACCCAATTGTGAAGCTAGCTCGTCGGTGTGGAAGGTAATTTTAGTGTCACGGTAGTGTTCTAAAATTCCCAATTGTTCATAAATTTATTTAGGTACCTACTTGACAAGCAAACATCGCGTTTTTTCGAGTTTGTTTAGAAAAAAAAAAACAACATTAAAAAATACTTTTCCCTCCAACCAGAGAATACCACAGAATTTATGGTTCGCTATTGTTTTTTTCTTTACACATTCCGCGGGAAGAAAACAACCGCAATGAGGCCAATTATTGTCCATTAGTTTTTATACCATTTTTACGCTATACTAGCATATTTATATGTAATAATAACTACAATTATTCTTTGTGATGTCTGTTTTTGCGTTTGAAATTACTGTAGAAATATGTGAGATAGCCAGTAATTAGGCACCGTATAGTTCAGTGAGGTGCCTACCTTAGATTTTAGAATATCTTTGTTTTTCTGAGTATGGATAAATGAAAGAAAATGACAATATAAAGCAAGTCTGGTGTCTCACATTGTTTTTTTTAAAGTCAAAGTCAAGTCAGTTTCGTTTGTTCCACGTAAGTGCACCACCCTCCCCGCTAAATTCCGAAGTGTGCGGCGAGGTCGCCGCAGACGTGACGACGCCCAGGACCATCGACCTCCATGATCGGGGCCTGAGGACGATGGATTAGCAACCCACCGTCCTTACAGAAGCAGGCTAGAAGGATTCACAGATTCACTCACCGACGCGGGATAAAACCCAACCCCAACGACGCGGGATAATACCCGACCTCAAAGATGCGGGGTAACACCCGACTACCACGCAGCGGCCACGCCGGTGGCCAAAGTCCGCCGGGCGCCACTGGAAATTCTCTCAGTCCTAACCGGAGGCGCTCGGTAATGGACGTAGGTGCGGCAGCGGCCTCGGGCCGATTGAAAAAAAAAGCGTAAATGCACCATTACCTCCATAATATATAGATTAGGTAGTATAGATAACTGGACCTCATCTCTGATTTCAAATCAAAACAGTTACTGTTTTAAATACCAATTCTCACTTTCAACGCCCCGGGTTAGATATAATACTTTCTTTATTACACATAATTATATACCGAGTTAATTGTACCAATATTACTGCATACATAATAGAATCCCACGTATTTCTTTGTAAGAGACAGAGCCATATTATATGCACAATTTTCGCCAATTACATAGTACCTTATTGGTGGTTCACTATCGATTTGCATAAAAAATAACCATAAAATATTTTGGCATATGGTAATTTAGACTATGTAATGATATTTATGCATAATTTTGTTATCCATAACAAATTTAGCATATTTGTCTTGATCATAAATAAAATTAGCATAATCATATTTAAGCATAAAATTTATAAGCATAGCTTTATAAAGGCATAAACGTATTAAACTATAATGAATATAGTCATAATCATCTTACGCAGAATAAGTAACTATGTAAAATAATTAAAAGGCGGCTTAGGGGTGGCCCAAGGGCCACCCCCGCCGCACCTAAACCTACTTTGATACTATATAATGTAAGAAATAATGGTTAAAGTAACTTTTTTATTTTTCATTCATTTCATTAATTTATACCTATTCAATTTTAGTAATATATACTATTAGGCGACTGTACACTATACCTAAAAACATTGTGCAAATTATAACTATGCATATTTAATATTAGACCTAAATATAATGTCTTTATTTACAATAAGAATTACAATATACAAAATAAACATTTAAATAAATAAATAAATATAATTATGCCACAGTACATATGCTGCTAAAAATCAATTATGACCAAGTATAATTATGCCAAAAAAAGTATGCGAAATTCATTGTGCCAAAACATTTTAGGATTACATATATTATGTTAACGAAAGGTACTAAATAACCCACGGGTCACGACTAACCATACCATGTACCATGAACATGATAGTTAGTTTCATAACGCTGGTAGTTGACATAACACATTAACACGTCTTTTACCCCTTAGGCGTTGACAGAGGCTCACGCCCACATTTCACCAGTCACTTCGTTAACTCCGCTGCACCGCGACTTAAATAAATAAATATTTTTGGACATTCTCACACAACTTTATTTAGCCCAAACTAAGCTATAAGCTTGTGCTATGGGATCTAGATGATTGATAATACTTATATATTTCTAAATACATACATACTATACATAGAATACACCCAAACTTCGAAACAAAAATTTGTGGATCACACAAATATTTGATTTGACCCGGGGATCGAACCTGAGACTTCGGAGTCGAAAGCCGATGCACTACCGACCACGCCACCGAAGCAGTTTTGGCCACCGAAGCAGACTTGGGCCCTGGATATATTGGTAAGGGCCCTATAAGTGCCCTCGTGCTGCGTGTATATAGTAGATGGCTTTGAACGTTCATTAAAATTCATTAATGATGTTTTAAATTAACCGCAAGATTGGATGTTTTTTGGGTAAGTATCTTTTTCATTCAACTGCCGTGTGGTATGAGTATGCGACTGACGTACCTGGTTTGATTCCGGGTCGAATCAAGTAATTGTGTGATCCACAAATATATGTTTCGGAGTTTGGGTGTCTTATAATATGTATATGTATTTAGAAATATATAAGTATGTTTATCAGTCGTCTAGATCCATAGCACAAGCTTAGCTTAATTTGGGCTATAGATGGACGTTCGTGTGAGAATGCCCAAAAATAAAAATCTTGGTTCAAAACCGGTTCCAGATAATCGTCTTTGGAAAATATCTTTACGAAAACGTAATTGTAAAATATGCCAAGAAATAATAATTGATCGAGCGAACAAAGTCAATATTTCGCACCAAAGACATTTTTGATCGATGACATTCCGCGACTGGACAATTTTGCTTCCGTGTTTTTTTTTATCGTGAGCTTTATTTGATTGGGAAGAAATGGGGGTTAAAAAGCCCAAATATTGTTTTTTTAAGTTCACGAGGTCTACTGTTCGATCGAATTTAATATGGGTAAAAAAATAACTTGTTAAAGGAAAAGATGTTTAGCAAGCTACTTGATGTGTCTCCAAGTATAGAGGCTAATATAACCCATCTTTTTGTACTATCCTTCACTATAATACATTTTGTAACCATCATAAATCATTATAATGATTGCCAATGTCGTTAAGATGCCATTTACGTAATTGCGTATGGCAACTTCGTTTTGAAATATTGGCTGAATAATGGAGAGCAGGTGTTTGATTTGATGTCAATTGTGTCACTAATGTCAATTGCGAACTGACAGGAAAATTTGTTATTCAGATAACTGTAGTCATATCCGTATTCTCATCAAATTGCACGCGGTGCTTTTGCTGACAAAACTGAGGTGGTAAAATACCCAGTGTGCCCAGAATCGCCTATGGGCTGGTCTCCTTCTGGTGAATTTGTGTGCAACTTAAGTTTTTCTTGACATTCTTACACAACGTCATCTAGCTCAAACTAAGCTAAATAAGCTTGTGCTATGGGATCTAGACAACCGATAAACATACATATACATAGATAATATACATAGAAAACATCCAAACTCCGAAACAAACATTTCTGGATCACAAAAATATTGGATTCGACCCGGGAATCGAGCCCGAGACTCTGGAGTCGAAAGCCGATGCACTACCGACCACTCCACCGAAGCATTAAGTTTGTGAGTTGGTTTTTTAGATGTGTTATAAATTCAACAATTTATTACTGATTGTAGAAAGCGAATAGGTAATTATAAATTCTTCAATGACTGGCAGCATATCGTAAACTGGATGGAATTCATGGTATTAAATTTATAACACTGCATGTGTTATGCACTAATTAATATCGATTGAGTTACATTACTTCATGTTTTGGAGACGTTTCTGAGAATAAATCATTTAAAATGGTTATCATTCATGTTGAAAATGGGATAAACTTAACTGCACAGCACAAAAAACTTATCGCTTCTCAATTTATAAGCATCAAATAAACATTTTTTACAGTAAAAAATATTTTTAGTCCCTGCAAATAAACCAATTGCTTAACAATCCTTACCTACTTATAAATAATTCAATATTAGTTTATTGTATTTTTTTCTTCAAATGCGTCAAAAAAAAGATATTTAACGTACAAAAATACAATTTGCATATCAAAATATACTGATTGCACAGCAAAACCTACTACCTAAAGTCTTAGTATTGAGGGTGTATAGTAAATAAAAGTTGTTTTACGAGATTTCAATTGACATGACAGTCAACCGCAGTATTATTGAGAAAGTTTCCGAACTACTTTGTGTAACAGTAGTCTTACTTCAGAAAGTGTAGTCTGTGTGTCGGCGAAATAGTTGCCAATTGAAATAGATACCTACCAAAATAGATAAAATATCAGTTTAGGCAGCCCTTGGTTTGTGTCGCGCCTTGATCTAACGCAGTTACTCGAAGTAACTTTTAATGGTAGCCCTGTCATATTAAGCGATACTGTCAGAAACTCGGGTATCTTTATTGACCAAACATTGTCCTGGGACCATCAGCTACAGGTGGTTAGACGCAAAATATTTGCAGCAACGGGATCACTACGGGGATTGCGAATGCTGCTTCCAATTGCCACCATAACTGCGCTGGCACAATTGTTATTGCTCCCTATCCTTGATTACGCTGATGTCAGCTATGTTGATCTCACAGAGGAGCAACTTGATAAGCTTGAGCGACTCCAAAATGTTTGTATTAGATTCATATTTGGTCTTCGCAAATATGATCATGTATCAGAATTCCGCAAAACGCTTAAGTGGCTCCCAATTCGCCTTCGCCGGAATACTCATATCCTAACTCTATTATACAGTATACTGTTCAATCCTTGTACTCCCCGATATCTTAAAGAACGATTTAAGTTCCTACATGACGCACATTCGAGATCTCTAAGGTCATCAGAGAATTTAATGCTGGAAATGCCAGTGCATTCCACAAGATTCTCTGACAAGTGCTACACTGTTCAAGCAGTTCGTCTGTGGAATGCTCTGCCGCTACAGATTAAACGCGCACAAACTCTTGCATCTTTTAAAAATATGTTAAAAGATTTTTATCTCTATTCCTCTAATTAGTGCTATTTGTTTCTATAATATTTTTTTTTAAAGTTAGTATATCCTATTATTGTTAGTATATTCTATTGAATTTCATATATATGTACTTGTTTCTCCTGATAAATATTCATTTATAAATGTATTGAACATTTTGCTCTCTTCTTTAAATCCTATTAATTTATTATTTTTAAATATAATTATATTACATTGTACACAACCCCTATCATTTCTTGTAACTTTCATTCCATTCTAAGGTTGCCTAGAAGAGATTGCTCTTTAGCAATAATATAAATATAAATAAATATAAATATGTTAGGACAATTCACACAACGCCATCTAGTCTCAAACTAAGCATAGCTTGTGATATGAGTACTAGATAAACTGATATAAATACTTATATACATATTTTTTTTGTAAATACATACATATTATACATAGGAAACACCCAGACTTCGGTACAAACGTATGTGTCATCACACAAAGTTTGTCACGACCGGGAATCGAACCCGAGACTCCGGCGTCGGAAGCGGATGCACTACCGACCACGCCACCGAAGCAGTCAATAAGGCCGCCTGTAGTACATTATTATTTTTAAGACTAGTCATAAACCATTTGTTGTTATATTGTGTACAACAAAGAGTATTTATTATTATTATGGTTTAGCAAATATTTCTTAACGAGCTTTAAAAAAGTGTCGAAATAGATCAAATGCATTGCCAAGTATTTGTTCACACGGCAGCGGTTATAAAACGCGACGGATTTTAAGCGCAGTGTTGCGTAACGCCCTGCTGGCGTTTAAAAAACGTCGCGATTTTTTAACACCCGTGCGAACGGGGCTTAAGTCGATTGACTTTTGTCGACACTTATCTTATCGACTTATCGACATGTCCATAGAGCTGCAGCAAGAAAATGTCGCAGGACAGGGCCTAATCAACACATTTTTTGAAATTTCCTGCCATATCATTGGTTTTCGACAAACTCTTCCTAGCGCCATGTTAGCCCTGCTGGTGCTTAAGCCAAAAAAGTTCAAACTTCTTGTAATAATTTGATTCATTACTAATACATAATAACATCGAAATTACTTAATTGAGGCGGATGTTTTTGTGAACTCCACATGAATAAGGATAATGATTTGACTCATCCATTAGTCATAAATCTTATCTAAGTATATAGTTCGTAACCTACTATGTAATGTAATGTAATATACTATATTCTAAACCTACTAAAATATGTCTCTGTCTGTCCGTCTGTTTAACTAACTGGCTAACCTTTGAAACAGCTTGACCGATTTTAAAGGGACTTTTACTGGCAGTATTTTAAGGAGCAACTACTTTTAAAAACCGCCGGGTGCCACTGGAAAGTCTCTGTGTGCTCACCAGAACCAGAGGCGCTCGGTCACGGACTTAAAAAAGAAGGAACCTACTTTTGAGTACTAATATATGCAGGCAGGCGACGCCACGGAGTACTCAGCGGGTAAACCAGCGAGTTTCGCAATGGGAAAACGCGGCGGATGAAGCGGCGGGTGACGCCGCAAAGGACGCGGCAAGGAAGGGTGGGAGAGGTGCGGGGTATGCAGTGGGAATGACATTCGTGTATATCCATGAAATACCTCATAACCTTACCCTTACTCGCTGTTACCGCCATATAGGTTCGATAAATCGTCTACTACGCGGCTTGAAGGTCAGCGTTCTTCTTATAAGAATCGAGGTATCGTTTTAATTTGACCAGAGCGGCTTAAACAGTTAGTAAGTGTGATACCTACTATATATCTGTCTTTATATTTTTTATAGTTTTATGTTGGTATACTGGTGATCACGTAAAAAGAACTTCGGGCGGGAGTGGGAGGGGTGTGTTTACGCATTGGTACTCTCGCTCTCACTCGCTGTTACCGTGGCTCGTATAGGTTCGATAAATCGTGTACTGCGCAGTTTGTTCAGCGTTCTTTTAATGTGACGCGAGGTATATTTAAGTATAAAAAAAAGCTGCCAGTTTAGATAATTTAAATAGTCAAGTTATCAAATGCCATCATAATTACATATATGTTATATAAAAAACGTAATATCTGTATTTATATTACATTTTATGTTAGATTACATACGAGCAGTTTCCGCTGTTCATATATTATGGTTAATTGGAGTCTTAGATGACCGTATGACCGTATTTTGTTTGTACTTATTAAATTCACTTACAATAAACTCATTTCCGTAGTCCGAGAAGCCCAGGACTTTAATTGGCTATGCCACAGCGGCTGGCACGTAAGATTTTGTTGCCTTTCATCAACATTTCATCGCAAGGCAACCGGTTTCAATTTTTTTTTTCAAAATTAGAATATTATTGCTACTTTTTATTAAAATCCCGAACAAGGCGTGCCGGGCAGAGATGCAACTCTCACACAGTGGATAGAATGTTTGCGAGAACCGAGCGTTTTAAACGTTCGTTTTTCTGCCGAACGATAGTGGCCTGGAACGCCTTGCCTGTGCACGTGTTTCCTCCCACATATAACCCTGGGTTCTTTAAGCGGAGTGTGAAGAGGCACATCAGTAGGTCGTCAAGTTGAGGGCCACTCTCTATAGTATTGTGTGTTGTGAGAGTGGCCCACAATCGCTAGACGTCGTCACGACTTACCACCAGGCGGGCGGAGTTAATTTGGCGAACCCAATATAAAAAAAAAATAAAAAAAAAATTCATTCGGCCATTTTGGACTTAACCCATTATAAATGTGCCCGGTGACGGCAACAGGCTTGCCCCCTACTATCTGGGACTAAAAATACTGGTAAATTGTGGGTGTGCAATGCCCCTCATCCTACCCCTTCGGGGATATAGGCTTGATATGTGTAAACTCATTTCATTTACCGGAGTCTTGGGTTCGAATCAAATATTGGTGTGATCCACAAAGGTTTGTTTCGGGGTTTGTTTTTTATGTATATTATGTATAACATAACATAACATAGCATCACGCCTTTTTCCCCGAAGGGGTAGGCAGAGGTGTGCAAACACACCCACATCTCGCCAGCTATGTTAGGTCCCATGTAATAGGGGGCGAGCCCATTGCCATTTACCGGGCACAAGTTCCAGACTCTGGGATAATTATCTGGGCAAAATTCTAAAGAGAATTATACATTATCCACCAGACCCGGGAATCGAACCCAAGACCTCGAGTGTGGCAGTCCGTACATAGTACCATTGTGCCACCGAGGTAGTATATTATGTATGTATTTATAAATAGGTATACATATAAGTATGTTTATCAGTTGTCTAGATCCCATAGCACAAGCTTATAGCTTAGTTTGGGCTAAATGACGTTGTCTGCGTAGGATGTCTAAAAATATATTTATTTTATTTATTTATTGACCAAGCGAGCGAAGCGTCTCCATTTCGAGACTAACAATTTTGCTTTTGTCTGTCTGTATGTGTTCCGGGCTATCGGTAACATTTTTTTTATTTTAGTTACATCCACGAAAATTGGCGCAATTGTTACTTTTTTTTTTCATCGGGTGCTTTTTCAAATGATATTTGGACGTATACCGCGGTGTTTGTCAGAAACCTAAATAAAGGGCACTTTGCCTGCTCGGTATAAAAAATTAACGCAGCAAGTTTTGAAAAACCGGCTAAGTGGGAGTCGGCCTCGCGCACCGGCGAGGGTTCCGTACAAACCTAACTTTACTTTGGTTACTTCCATAGCTTGATGTCCTATGGAATACTACTTTGGGAAAATGCAGCAGATATAGAAACAATTTTTATTTTACAAAAGAGGGCAGTCCGTGCCATTTATTGTTTAGGTAAAAGAGATTCTCTTAGGGAGCGATTTAAAGATATTAATGTGTTAACTGTAGCTTCCCAATATATATTTGATAACATACTGTATGTCAGGAAAAATATATCTAGCTATACTAAAGTAAGTGACGTTACAGACAGAAATCTACGTAATAAAAATAAACTACTCCCTCCGTGTTATCGGCTTAGCAAGGTTAGTCATTCTTTCAAGGGGGAAGGTATACGCTTTTATAATAAATTGCCTGAATCGGTCCTTTGTAATAAATTAAAAACCTTTATAAAGACCACTTTATGTCAAAAAGCATATTATAAGACAGTTGATTACCTTAATGATAAAAGTGTCTGGCTTGAGCATGATGCAGGCACCTTCTAAAATGCCGTAATTGTAGCATATTTTGTACTTAGGCGACTATAATTTTTTTTTTGTTGTATTATACACCCTTTTTGATTTTGACACGAGACCAATGTACATTCGTCCACATTTAGTCTTAAGAAAAAGTGTAAATGAGTCAATTATTTGAAAAGAGTGACCGAGAGTTTTATTGCCAGTTTCTTTCTCTCGGTTCTACTTATTGCTTTGCGAATCTGGCAGCACATGTAAATATAGAAGCAATGACATTTTTTTATTTTAAGTACTTTCTGACGTTTGTAAGAGCCATTTAGTGACCTATACAAATAAATAAATCATTTCATTTCATTTCATTTCTAAAAATTTATGCTTTCGCATGAAATTTCAAGATTCTGAGTTCACGGGAGATACCCTGTATCTTTTGATTGCGTGAGCTTAGAAGTTTGATTCTTTCACAGCTCCGAGGGACAGTAGACTTGAGTTTTTTATGTGAATTTCAGCTTGATAGTTCCACGCGATCCTGGGAAAGAGGGTACTGACAGACAGACAGACAGACGGACAACAAAGTGATCCTATAAGAATTCCGTGTTTTACTTTTGAGGAATCCTAAAAGTAATAAAATTTAATAAATAAATTTAAATATTTTAGGACAATTCACACAACGCCATCTGGTCTCAAACTAAGCAGAGCTTGTGATATGAGTACTTATATTAAATAAATAAATTAAATTAGATAAATATTATATAAAACACCCAGACTTCGGTACAAACGTATGTGTTACACAAAGTTTTTCCCGACCGGGAATCGAACCCGTGACGTCGAAAGCGGATACACTACCGACCATGCCACCGAAGCAGTCATAAATTGAACCGTAACTTCGTATAGCTTTTAGAAATTCGTCAGTAATACAGCTAATCAGATTTATAACTACTTATAAGAAATACAACTGACTAATTAAATATCTTGATTGCACAAGCGATTTCCTCTTAAATATTTAAGAACGGAAATGAACCACAACTTGCACATTTAAGTTTTAAACATGTTCTCTTTTTTATCATCTTTAGTTGTCTATGCTCCAATTTTTAAACGTCAAATAGTAGTTTATGAAAGGTCCGTCGACCATACCGCCTTGTTGGGTTTTGCTGCCATATTTTCGATAACTCCTTCAAGTTTATGTTTCTCATAATGCCTAAACGGATAAGATAATAAATAAATATTGTTGGTCATTCTCACACAACGTCATCTAGCCCAAACTAAGCTAAAAGCTTGTGCTATGGGATCTAGACAACTGATAAACATGCTTACATATTTCTAAATACATACATAATATACCTACATAGAAAAAACCCAAACTCCGAAACAAACATTTGTGGATCACACAAGTATCTGATTCGACCCGGGAATCGAACCCGAGACTCCGGAGTCGAAAGCCGATGCACTACCGACCACGCCTCCGAAGCAGTTAAAAAAATATTAGATAAAGTAGTGAATCAAATTGCACATATCTACGTATTAGAATACTCGTAGAATACTATAAAGAAACTTGCCAAGACTCGTTTCTTAAAAAACCAACTCGTGTTCTAATACCCCTCTTTATGTAACAGTTTCAGAAACTACCAATTTAGTTGAACTTCCAAATAGATTACAAAATTACTACACACATTTTTGTTTGTTTTTGTTAATATATAATATTTTCAAAAACTACTCAAAACCGATTTCGAAAAATCAATGGTAGAGATTTGGTCTCATTCCGAAAATTATTTGGTCCCTTTTCGTTAATTTGAATTCGGCCCCAGCTTAGAAGTACTTACTTGTCGCTCTGGTAGAGTTCCACTGAAGAGTTGAGCTCAGCCAGTTGTTCTTTGAGCAGCTGCAAATTTGAGTTCACGAAACTCAACTCTAGTGCTACGGTCTCCCTTAGTTTTCTATTTGTTGTTGCCTGCGGAGAAGAATTAGTATGAAAAAGAGAAGAATTGCTAAACGCCTAATCAATGTTTCTTAGGACCAGAAGGCTGGCTATTTTCTGGCGCTAAGAATAAGTAAACGCCATCCAACGTGGCATCACAGCCAGCATTCTGGGAACTCTTTCTTATGCGACTCGTGTATTTCGTTCGTGATCGAACTCCTCCTAAACGACTGGACCGATCTTTATGAAATTTGGCACGGTCATAGTGACCATCACCGTGAGTGCATATATCTGAATTCATAAAGATCGGTCTAGTCGTTTAGGAGTTCGACCCGGATCGACAAACTAAGCTCAAATATTGCAACAGCATAATGCATTGCATACCTATCATCATAATATTGCATTGTCATGCGACTTACATACGCGGGCAAGGTTTCAGTTCAATCCGAAACCGGGAAGTGTGTTAAATTTAACATGCAACATTTGATTACACGCGGACATCGGGACAGGTGAAAGTAAATAAAAGCTTGTAAATACAAAGGTGCTTTTGTCGTATACTCGTAAGTATCTTTAAAACTACGTAACGGATATTTATGCGGTTTTCACCAATGGACAGAGTAGTTCTCGAGGAAGGTGTTTAGCACCTATATAATTTGTCAAGCGGGCGAAGCCGCCGGCCGTCGTTAGCCGGCCGTCTGCTAGTTAAATATATTTTAAAAGAGAAATATGATATTTTCCGTTAAGCGACACATTGGCAATATCGAAGTTCTGTAGTTAGACCAGTCGGATCAACTATCTGTAACAACTGCCATAGATTTCGTATTTGGCTTAACGTGCTCTCCGAGGCAGGATGGCTCAATGTCTTAAGTAATGATCACCCATCTTAAGGCCAACCTGACTTGTTTTGATAAAGTATATAACGTTGGGCAATATTTGGGACTGTTGACTTCTCCTTCGTCATAAAAAACAGACCTATTGTGGCAACTATTTAATCCTCAATGATTCCTGAATGACGTCCATGATGGGACAAAAGCCTCGAAAAAAAATAGTAAAAAAAAATTTACGTATGACAGAATTCCCCTCACGTCTTGTCTCCTATTGGGCAATCAACATTCAAGGTCAGAGGTCGTAAACCTAAGGATGTTACGGTCGTATGCGCACGCGCATCACAATGGAGGGTCGACGACTCAACGTATTATTATTGCAGGATGTCGGATTGTCCAGTCAGTGAGTTGAGAAACAAATAAACTCACGTACTTTCTTTTGAATTACGTTAGTACTATAATGTTTTATACATGCCTATCCCCGAGGCCGAAGCCAGAAGAGCATTACTTAGACACCCACCAGTGTAGTTTGTCTTATGTAATAAATAGCAAGCCTATTGACATTTACGGGGATTATATGCATAGAAAATCAATATCAGGCGCTCCCATCACCCAACATCGGTACAATGTTGGACGGCACAACCTTCCGCAATGCCACATGCCTTCGGCTGGGTACACCTTGTGTATCTCCGCATCATTGCACTTGTGGAGTAGTCGTCGATAATCTGGGACACCATGACCTTTCTTGTAGCAGAAGCGCAGGTCGTATACCTCGGCACGCTATTCTAAACGACATAATTCGTAGGGCTCTTTCCACCGCAGGTATTCTGGCTGTACGTGAACCAAATGGTTTAGCACGAAGCGATGGAAAGAGACCGGACGGTATGTCGTTGCTACCGTGGAAGATGGGAAGGCCTTTGGTGTGGGACGCTACATGCGTTAACACCTTAGCACCTTCACACCTTTCAAGCACATCCGGATGTGCCAGCGCTGACTTTAAGGTAAGAATGTATCCTCCACAATATCGTCACGATATTCTGGAGGATACGATCGTCACGATATCATGCAATGTGAAAACGGGCATTCAGTGTGATTTAGTTAAATAATTTAGATTAACCGTGAGGATCGTCGTCAAATAAAGATAAGAACACAATTCATCCACATCCCCTTTGTGAGCATTCATTGACTAGACTAAACTTACCGAACCAGCGAAAGAATCATTTTCAATTTATTTATGGTTATTTATGTACTTAATTTAGTATTTTCATAATATTGCTTGACATAAAATTGCAAAATTATGACATTCATATGTGCTCTTTATGTGCCTAAACTGAATAAACGAAATTGATTCTTTGATTCTGCTATGGATTTTATATAGTGACCGGTTGCGGCGATAGGCTTACCCTCTGTTATGCGGGACCAACAAAATGGTTGGCAAAGGCTGTATTTATGTATGTTACCTTGAATAGGTTCTCTGCACCGGCCCGCAGGCGCAGCTCCTTGTTGATCTCCTGGTTGAGTTGACATCGTCGGGTCTGCAGTCGACCGCGACATGTCGCCACCCGGGGGTCCGATCCCTGAAACAATCGAATAGCCTCTATAAATAAACATAAATATTAGCTCAAATTTATGAATTTTTGATAATGCCCGATACGGAAACTGGTAAGCCTCCTGTTACGGGGTTCAATAGATTTACTAGCAAAATGTGGTAATAATGCGCCTCTGCCTGCTTCCTCGGGGATATAGGCGTGATACTATATGTACTAGAAAGAAAAAAGAAAGAAAGAAGAAAGAAAAACGTTTAATTTGGACACAGAATGACACAATTCCGCACAGAACAAAAAAGAGGCAAACACAAAACGATAGATATAATATAAAATAGTGGGAATTGGGCACCCACACGCCAGCGTCGGTAAAGTCATCAAGTGTCATCCCAATGCACCAATTAGGCTCCCTCTCAGCTTAATGCTATTGTAAAACAGCGCTGGTTTTCAGAGAGGGCCCAGGACTATATGTACCTCCATGTACGTATGTAGAAATATAACATTCTTATGGCCGGTTTCTGAATTGAGAATTTGAAGTTGAGTATCCACATGAGTACACCAAATGTCAAAATTCAGAAACAAATTTTGACATTCACCAATTAGGCTCCCTCTCAGCTTAATGCTATTGTAAAACAGCGCTGGTTTTCAGAGAGGGCCCAGGACTATATGTACCTCCATGTAGGTATGTAGAAATATAACATTCTTATGGCCGGTTTCTGAATTGAGAATTTGAAGTTGAGTATCCACATGAGTACACCAAATGTCAAAATTCAGAAACAAATTTTGACATTTACGTGCTCAACGGACACTTAACTTAAAAGCTAAGTCTCAATTCAGAAACCGACCGTTAGAGGCCCTAGCCGCTAGCCAAATCTCACTGGCAAAGTGAGATTGACTTGCCGATCAACACATTATTGGAATTTTTCTTTTCAATTTATTATGATAAAACCTCATTGTCAGCTGGAAGTTATTAAATAGATAAGTATTTTTGTTTTGTCAGTAACCGAGAGATTGCGTGTAGATCAAATGCTCGTTTGTAAGCGTACTTAATCAGATAACGATATTGTTATGTGACACACGCGCACTGCGGCGCAGTCTTCACGAGTAGTGCATGGAACTGTTTATTGTGCTTTCACCTATTTTATGTAAATAATGTTTTGGATAACAATGTGGCATCTGATTTAACTGCTTCTTTGAGTTCGGGATTGTACCGAATTGAATCTGAAGCGTTAAGGGCCTTACCACACTAGTGGTTTAGAGAAGTGGAGGATCGCCGAATTCGTCGCGAATGCCCGGCGGATTTAAAACGGAAGCGCAGATTATTCGCCGCGGGCACTTGGTAGATGTTCACTCGTCCGCGACTAATTCGCACTACTTACAATTCGCTTATGTAATAAAGCCTTTAATCTAAGGATAAAGCCCTAAGACAAGATCAGTGATTTGGTAATTAGTTCTGATCTTTTTCTTCTCGTGTCGATGGGCAACACTATAATGATTATAATATTGTCTTGGCCCAGTGCTCTGCGACGCGAATCGCATTTGGCCTCGCCTCGTACAGCTCATCTCTAAAGTGCACGACTCTGGGCTACCCGGATATGACATCATGTGGCTAATAGTAGTTTGTGGTGATAAGCCACATTCACACATTCTCTGATCTAATTCTAAAATAACTCAGTCGGACTGCAGATATTCTATGAAATTTGGTTTCAATTACAGAGTGGTTATGGGTTTTTTATAGTGCCCAGTGACGACAATAGGCTTGCCCCTATAACGTGGGACCAAGGAAATTACTGGCAATGTTCAGTGGGCGTTATGAGGTATGTCATCACAACTTGTTTAGTTTGTGACTAAATAACGTTCTAAATAATTTTATACTCAACATAATTTATTATTTATTACACGTCTGCAGGCCATTACACCACAGTGTACGACATACCTTATTAAATATGTAGTTAAAATTAATACATTATTACAAAATGAGCTGTTTAATATTCTTAGTATTAGTTTTATTACGTGTGGTTATGCAATTATGATCCTTATTGGATATGGGTACAGAATGTACTTATAAGCCGCGCACGATGTGAGTGTGATAGAACCTTGTAACAATAACCGCTCCGTGACGACATCAACCTTTTTTTTTTAAGTTCCGCTATATGTCCATTGCCGAGCGCCTTTGGTGAGCTCCCAGGGAATTTCCAGTGGCGCCCGGCGGACTTTGGACCCCTGTGTGGTCTCCACTGGGGTTTGCTCGGGTTTTATCCCGCGTCGTTGGGCGACCCTTCTAGCCTGCTTCTGTAAGGACGGCGGGTAACTATCCCGCTGTCCTCAGGCACCGATCATGGAAGTCAAAGGTCTTGGACGTAGATGAGTCTGCGGCGTCCTGGCCGCTGATTTCGGAACTCGGTGGGGAGAGTACGCTCCCTATCCCTCTCGACCGCCTCCTTCGCGAGCATGACCTGCTCGCAGAAGGACACGACTGCGTTCCACGCACTCCCGCTAGAGACCATGGCTTGAAGCATGGTCTCCAGCGAGTTGTAAAAGATGTGAATTTAAATAAAATAAAATAATTCCTATTTGCAACATATTTATGTAAATGTAATGCAGATTTAATGGGAGTGGTTATGGTGCGGCCAAACTATGTCCGCTCGTGTTAATCCTCGCGTTGCCGCTAATATCTCCCTAGTGACCACCCGCGCCTCTACTCGCTTCTCTAGTATAACTCGTGTGTGATAAGTTGAGTTCTGAGCGCTGTGATATTGGTTCGATCGCAAGTCTCATCTTATCACGTACGAGTGAGTGGCCATACGATGTTCCTCGCTATTTCCCTAGCTACTCGTCGAGTCGTGTAACCGACCGGTACGCAAATGATGTCAACATGCACATTTGTTAGTAAAGCAATGTTGGTACAAAATTATATTAGCATTTTCTAGTGTTTTAGCTCGGAACATACCGCTATGCAATCGTAGCTCACTGTTGCAATGGATAGCTATTTAGGTATTTCTGCATAACTGCTTCTGCAGACTACAAAATGTGTATAATGTATAAATGTATGGTTACGTCTGTTACCAATATTTAAGTAATGATATATTTCGCGGTGAATACATAATATGTACCATAAAAACTGGCGAAGTGCGAGTCGGATTTGCGCACAAATGGTTCCGTACCAAAACGGCAAAAAAAATAACACGTTTGTTTTATGAGAGCCCCTTAAATATTTATTATATTTTCCGTTTTTTTAGTATTTGTTGTCATAGCGGCAACAGAAATATATCATCTGTGAAAATTCCAACTTTCTGACGTAGACGTACGGACGGACATCATAGGGCTCACGTTTCACCCTTTGGGTACGGAACCCAAAAGGGGAAGTTTTTTTCTAAATTCAGTCTCAAAACATGGCGACTGTTTTAAATCCAACTAAAAATAAATCTTCTATATTAAATTATGCAAGAAAATTATGATGAATACAAATACCTTATAATACAATGGACATAGGATCTAGAACAAATCGCCAGAAAATAATGTCCCGAGTCGACCTATACATTATACATAGGCATACATAGATATGAACAAAATTCATATTAAAATTTAAACCTTGATACAACGGAATGGTGTTCACTTTTGTTTGCACTAATTTATCGCATTACGTAGCTTCTATCTGTCCGCCTGACTAATTCACCTTATGCAGCTTCAACTTGAACTACGTGATCAAACAATGGAGTAGGTTTATTTTGTTAAAGGCTTTTAAGGATTCCATGATATGTACCTACGTACGCGTAATAATTAAAGTAAGACTATAATAAATTCCATAATCTTATAAATTGTAATTACTTGTTTATATTAGACGAAATAAGCTGAAAAACTAACAAACGACTGACAAAGATTTTTTTTTCGAGTCAGTTTCATAATAAGTAACTGTAGTGTATGAATAACAAAAAGGGAATTAATGAATTTAACTAATTTTAATATTATAAATGCCAAACTTCTTGCGGGTGTCAAAGTTCTTCCGCTTTCATTACTATTTTCATAACGCTATGTCGCTACGTCTACTACAAGATAGCCGTGTTTCAAGTGACTGAATTAGTTGCTAAAACTGCGCGTCATTAATTTATTTTTATCCTATGGTTAATTTTTGGGATACGAAATTATTGGCTACTAGCTGATCACCGTGACTCCGCCCGCGAGATATAGTTATCTTGGCCCCGATTCCCGTGGGAATACATTACCGAGAATCTAAATAAAAAAAAATAACAGTACGTATGTATGTGTATGTGTAATTATATTTATGACAAAACAATGATACCCTGTGAAAATTAAAAACATTTTTGGGCTTATCTCCTCCATCCCAATCAAAAGAAAAAATTGTATTCAATCAAGGGATTCTTGTACAAGTTTCATAAAGATCGGACCTCTTTTTGTTATGTCCATAAAATGAGCCGAATAAACAAGATTGTTATTTTTTGAATCAAAATATTCTTCTCGCCGTGCTAGGGCAATAATATTTTTCCATTGTGCACAGTGTACTGGATCCCGAGGAAAACTGAAATAGATGTTGGTTCATATAACGAAAAAAATCATAAAGAGCCAAGGCGTCTCCACTATAATCTTTGTTCCAAATAGTTTCATCGCTATCGGTAATCCGAATAAATCTGAATGGTCATTTTGTTAGTACATTATTCAGTGAAAATGAAATGGTCTCTTTCTTTTTACTGAGCTTGGGATGAATTCGAAAGAGACAGATAGATACTTCGGTATTGGACTGGATTGCAATATTTACTTTTGTCTTTTTATTTATTATCGACGAAATACTGTTTTTTAAGTGAAATAATAAATTGCAAATGATAAAACAAAAGCTTATTTACTGAAAATATGATACACCGTCTTCAATTTGCTTTTTATCCGTAGTTTTTACACGTTTTTACAATACAGTACGGCATTGTGCAACGTGTTGTCGTTCAGTTGTCAAAATCAAGACTGGCGCGCGATTGTTTCTCTTTTAGCGTTTTGTTTCTCTTTTAGTTCGGACACTTTTGAGCGATGATCCGAAATCCATTGTATATAAAATCATTGGATGAATATTTGAAATCGACACAAAGATCAAGGCCTTGGCCGCTACCGTAACTCATAATCGTTCTCAAACATTATGTCAGAACCGTCGAATTTAGAATATTAGCAGTAATTTTTGAATAATTACTAAATGAGGTGAACTTCGCACTTCCACGTAAACAAAATTAAATATTTTTTTATGGACTTTCAATATAATACTAGCGGAGGTCCGCGGCTTCTCCCGTTTGACAAATTATTTGCACAAAAACCTTCCTCGAGAACCACTATCACGGTTCATGAGATACAGTGCAAGACAGGCGGACGGACCCGGACGGGCTTTAAAACTACACCACGGATTTTGATGCAGTTTTCAAATGGACTATCCATTTGAAAACTGCATCAAAATCCGTGGAGTAGTTTTCATGAACCGTGATAGTTAGAAAGTTGATATTTTCACAGATGATGTATTTCTGTTGCCGCTATAACAACAAATACTAAAAAACAGAATATAATAAATATTTAAGGGGCTCCCATACAACAAACGTGTTTCTTTTCTTTTTGGTACGGAACTCTTTGTGTGCGAATTCGACTCGCACTTGGCCGGTTTTTATTTATACTACTATTATAAAGAGGAAAGATTTGTATTTTTGTATGTACGTAATAAATAAACTCAAAATCTACTGTGCCGTTCTCAAAAATTCTTCCACCATTAGAAAGCTACATTCACCCTGAGTAACATAGGCTACTGTTTATCCCGGTAATGTGTTCCCACGGGAACCGGGAACGAGTAAACTAACTCACGCAGGCGGAGCTGCGGCGATCAGCTAGTAGTAGATATAGATAGTGAAGTGTAATTGTATATAATTTAAGTAATATATATAAGGAATATGTTGAGAAATATAGTATATTATGTTACTTAATAAACGTTAATGTTGTGATGTATTTGACCTTTATTGACATACTATTATTGCATGTGAAAATATGACAGTCATGCTCTTGCGTATGTCATACATACATAACTGAAGATCGTTCGGAGAAAGTTTTTATATACCAATAAGTTAGAGCAACAATGAACATTGAGTGCTTTGAGTAACTTAACTTTAACCTTAGAAGCAGAAGTGCTTGTAAGGTTAAAGTGGAGGGACCCGTGGAGGGGACCGCGTCGCTTCACAATCGTTGAGTCGAGAGAGAACCTAATCATTCACCAAGCCGTTTTCCCAACGCGGTTGAAGTTGACCTCCACAACCCATGGGCGATATCGAAGTTCTATAGTTAGACCGGTCGGATTTTTGATTTGTTGTATGACAACCGAGACGGACGGCTTAACGTGCTCGCCGAGGCAAGGTTGGGTCTCAGTGTCTTAAGAAATGGTCACCCATCCTAAGAACGGCCTGACTCGATGTTGCTTAACTGACCACGAGCCCCACGAGTATAAAAACTACTTATTCACATACTTATTATAAAACTGACTTAATATTATCGGAATGAGACCATATTGAAATCAGACCAAACGGTAAGCACCAGCTCTTACTTAAAAACCGGTCCAGTGCTAGTCAGATTCGCGCACAAAGGGTTTCGTACCAATACGGCAAAAAAATCACGTATGGTATAAATCCTTAAATACTTATTAAATGCTATTTTCTTAGTATTTGTTGTTACATACAACGGTAACAAAAATACATCATCTGTGAAAATTTCAACTTTCTAACTTACACTGTTTACGAGACAGCCTGGAGAAAGACGGACGTACAGGAAGTCTCAGTAATAGCCTAATAGGGTTGCCTCATGCCACCCTCTCCCTTCTGATCCCGAACAACGCGTGCCGGGCAGAGATGTCACTCTCATACCGTGGAAACCTTGTTCGGGAGAACCGAGCGTTTTAAATGTTCGATTCTCTGCCGAACGATGGTGGCTTGGAACGCCCTGCCTGCGCACGTGTTTCCTCCAGTTCCTCCAGTTGAGAGCCACTCTCTATAGTATTCCTGTGTACTATGATAGTCGCCCACAATCGCCAGACGTCGCCACAGCTTACCATCAGGCGGGTGGCGTCAATTTGTCGACCTAAATATATTTAAAAAAACTATCAACTATCCGTAATTGTTAGGTAGTCTCAATATTATCCAATCAATAACTAATGACTAGTATTTAATGCAAACAATAAATATTATTCAAACAAGCATATTTCTAAAGTAAATCGTTTTATGATACTGACCGATGTTGAAATCATCATTCGTCATTCAGTACTATTGGGAATAATCTCTCTTATGACAATGTTTTGCTCTATTGTAGATAGTATTAATAGTAAGTCAACTCGGCGGCAACAAGGAGGACTCTGAGGCGCGGTATGGAGTATCGAAACAATGACCAATACAAGACCAATGTTACATAACAGATAATAAAACTTGTTTTGTGTATATTTAGTAAAAAAAACACCGAACGAATACCTACTCTAAAGTCGTGACGCAAAGCTGGATAATCCAATAGTAATTTGATAACCATCGAGATCAACCCAAATGATTTCCGCCAAAACACTTACATTATCCAGATTCGCGTCACGACTTTTTAGACAGGGTATAGCTTAGCCCCAATTGTACTCTGGTAACACGGTCTCCCCACACGGGATAGTCAGAAAAATGTAAAGTATTAAAAAGTATCGTGGAATTTAAACAGTTCGCGAGGGATAAGCAAAGCTTTGCATATGTGTGAGTGAACACGAAAAGTAGAGTAAAAACTCTTTTTGTAGCTGTGTGTACAACACATGTGTGTGTAACAGAGATCAAAATACGTTCACGTACACTGCACTCACACAAATGCAAAGCTCCGCTTATCCGTCGCGAACTGTACCTACCTACTGGGCATAGACTAACAAACTAGTGGTCGCCATATGGTCAAAATCAAATCAAAATCAAAATATCTTTATTCATGTAGGTCACAAAGTAACATTTATGAACGTCAAAAAAAGTAAATGCTTCTACATTTACATTTACCGCCAGATTCGCATGGCAATAGAGCCTGTGTGGAAAGAACCAGGCAAGAAAAACTCACGGCCACTCTTTTTATTCGCCAGTAAATTATACAATGATTCTGTTACAACAATAAAAAGAGGGCAAGGGCAGTACGTGACCATGTGTGGACCAAGTGAACTTACAAATTATGGATCTCTGTTATTCACAATAAAGTCAAATACTAGTTATAGGTGCCACATAATCTCAAAGTACCCATACCTAACAATATCATAATAATAATAATTTAACAATAATAAGTGAGTTTCAGGTCGAACAGTAGACCTTCAACATTTTTTGAGATTTGCCCCCCAACCCCCTCCCTCGGATACAAATAGTGTGGCTGCTATACCCTCTGCTAGTAACCAGAGACGCCCGGCAACGGACGCTAGAGCGGCCGAGGAATTAAAAAAAAAAAAAAAAAAAAAAAAGTGTGGCTGCTAGCCTCGAACACACATACAGACTGACAGACGGACGAAAGCAAAATTGTCCAATCTCGAAATGTAGACTCATCACTCGGTAAAGTTATCTATTTTTAGAGAGATTAGATCTATGTTATTATCTACTAGCTGATCGCCGCAGCTCCACCCGCGTGATTTAGTTTACTCTTTCCGGTTCCCGTGGGAACACATTACTGGGATAAAAAGTAGCCTATGTTACTCAGGGTGACTGTAGCTTTCCAATGGTGAAAGTTTTTTTAAACTGGCACAGTAGTTTTTGAGTTTATTCATTACAAACAAAAATACAAATCTTTCCTCTTTAAAATAGTAGTATTGATTTTATTAGACTTTAGATTTTCTTTTATTACGTCTATGCCGGCTGGACTACTGCTACTAACCCTGGCATACCAGATCCTGGTGTGTGTGAATGGTTACCTCTTTTGTTTAAAAAAAAAAAAAGTTCTTTTATTTCTTCCTTACGAACTTGATACAGGCCGCTAACAAACGAGAATTTACCAAAGACAATAGCAAAAAAACCAGTCAAGTATTTAAAATTTTGCATTCTACAGTCATTCAGTTCAAAGGGTAACGAACTTGATGACCGAAAATTCTCGCCGATATTATCAATGAACGATCGTGGGATAACATGTTGGGCAGACAGAGGTACCTATACATATAAACCGCGCACGATGTGAGTGGGATAGAATCTTGTCACAATAACCGCTCCGTGACGTCATCAATCACTGAAAGTACGAATAACAAAACAGTAGTAAGTAAATCCACGTCACTATGACGTCACCAACATGGCCGCCAATGCCATTGTCATCTTACGCGGCTTATATTAGTGGCTACCCATAGACAGTTTAGACCTCGCGAACATTAAAAACATTGTTTGGGCATTTTCCATTTCCCCTCCAATCACAAAACGCTCACTATGAAAAAGATGTTTTAAATAAATCAAGGAATACTTGCCGAGGTTTGTAGATATCTGATAAAAAATGTGGCCATGGACACACATCAGACAGACAGTCGGACGAAAGCAAAAATGTGCAGTCTCGAAAAATATTTAGACTTCGTTCAATTATGTACACATGTATGATGCATTTGAAGTGGAAAAATAAATGTAAGTAAACAGCATTAAGTTATTTTGTACCTATGCAGTCCTATATACAGGATTTTAGGCAGGAGGCAAGTAGCAATACGCCGCCTGAGAAGTCCATTGTTGCTCTGTGGTCAGGACACGTAATACTTTTACCCTCTGTAGATCATCAAAAGCAACCTTCATATAGGTGAGCGTCTAACCTATATACTTGGACTACCTAACGTCACAGAATAGGGAATAGTACTTACATACAGAACTTGCACTTCGACATTAATTATAGCACATTATTTTGTTTACAGAGATAATAATTCGGATTGTCAGTAAAGCCTCAATATCAACTCTTGGGTCAATGCCGTGTCACAAACAAGAGACAACTCTTACTGATTTACAACTTCAAGTTGTCGCTGATGTCACGTATTTTTTGCGGTTGTTAGACGAGTGATATTTTGCCTTTGTACATCATCAAATGCAACCTTCATATAGGTGAGCGTCTAACCTATTTGGACTACCTAACGTGAACACAGCATCATGTGAACCAGTTTGCACAAAAACTAGAAGCACTTTTAACTACTAGAAAGTTTTAATTTAGATTCACTTACTGAAGACTCAATTCTTGATAGTTTTAAAAAAAAAATTGGAATGAAAGAGATCGCATATAGAAAAAAAAGACTACTATCCCATTTACATAAAATTAACGTCATATTATTACTGCTGGCAACTCATAAAACCGGTTAAAATTTAAAAATAAAACTCACGCTCTATGATTATGGCAAATGTTATGTATGCCAGCCATTGCCTGTGTAAATTTGTTTTACAGCTGTCAAAAATAAGGTCGGTATTATAACAATTACTATAATCAGAGCAAGACTCAGTCTCGCTTTTCAAACAATATTGTAGAGACATAATATATGGATTCCCACCCTTAGCCAATATTATGTTTGGTAATAATAAGCCAATACGCCTGTTGAATGGTGGCACTTGCAGACTTGCAGATGAAGTCAGCTAGACCGATATCATCATCCACTGAGCCTTTTCCCAACTCAGTTGGGGTCGGCTTTCCAGTCTAACTTCGATTTGGCTGAACTTCAATATTTTCCGTGAAGCGACTGCCATCTGACCTCCACAACCCATGGGCGATGTCGCAGTTCTGTAGTTAGACCACGAGGATTTTTGATTTTTAGAGCTCCAGCTACCCCTAACGACTGCCATAGATGTTTGTATGACAACCAGGACCGACGGCTTAATGTCTTAAGATATGGTCCCCCATCCTAAAGCCGGCGTGACTAGTTTAAGCAACACCTTTGTAATGTGTTAACACTGTCGGTTACCACTAGACCACGATCCCCACGTGTTAGTTCTGAACATTTAAACCGTTAAGTTGACCCTGACGTTTGGAACTCCCGGAATACTCAATACATTTATTGCTTTGCTTTCATAATGTGGTACAGATATTAAAATAAGTAAAGTTACAATTCTGGACCCTGTCGGGCACAGCACAATGTTTGTCTGGAGAGAGGAGGAATTCTACTTGCTAGCTGCATATTATTATATTTATTTATTTCGTTTTTATGTTATATATTTATACTTATCACATAATTATATTTCATTTTTGGTTTCTGTAGGATAGGATATTATTATTTATTATGGATTATATTACATTTTTGTACTATATTATTAAATTATTATAAATTAATTAAATGTATAGGTAGCAATTTGGATGTCACAAATTAACAAGTCAAACATATCTAAATGTCCTGATAATTAAAATTATACAGAAGTCATATTAATTTTCAGTCATACAAATTTTTTCAAGAGGGTTTGGATGACCAAATTCGGAAATATAAGAAATAGCGAAAAATGCTCAAAGGAGTCCGATTTTGATGAAACTTAAAACGTTTGGAGAACCAATAATCCTAGATGGGAATCGAACACGTTGATTTTGAAAAAAAAAACACCTTTATTATTACACCATACGATAGTGTTGCTGTTAAGGATCAAATTCTGGAAAGTAATGATTGATATACGGCAAATTTAAGGAAAACTTAGAATTTTCATAAAATTCATATTTTATGTCAATTTAGAGTCAATTTTGTTCGTAATCACAGGACTGGCTATTTCGTCTTCTAAATGATGCTCGTGGGCAGGTAAAATTTGAAAGTAAAACATAATGTTGTATCTCGCGTATGGAATTAGTAAGTAGTGCCGTAATCTCGCGTTTAATACACTATAAGAAACAAGCTGGCAAGTACATGTCTGTCTCTTATCACACTGGGCGGAGGCAGTGGTAGCGCGCGCGCGCCTCTGCCCAGTGTTGACTAAGAGACAGACAAGAAATATGAATTTTATTTAAAATTCTAAGTTTTCCTTAAATTTGCCGTATATCATTACTTCCCAGAATTTGATTCTTAACAGCAACACTATCGTATGGTGTAATAATAAACGGTGTTATTTTTTTTCTAAATCAATGGGTTCGATTCCCATCTAGGATTATACGCTTTTAAAAAAATCTAATGATGAGGTTTTAAGTTTCATCAAAATCGGGCTCGTGACTCCTTTGAGCATTTTTCACTATTCCTTATAGTTCCGGATTTGGCCGTCCCAGCCCACTTGAAAAATTCATTCTGTATATGTCATTATTACACTCACAAATTACACGATATAAACACTAATATTTATTTGATGAAAATAATGTATATGTTACGGCTAATACCCGATCCGAAGTGCGGCTGCACCTAGTTCTAGCCGGTTAGAACTAGAACCTAACCTAACCTAACCGGCTAAAGGCCGTGGGCGGTGGGTCGGGGGGTCCACCGCTCACGCGAAAGGCCCTGAGGAGTCCGACACCCCTTATGTGTTTCGGGGGCGTCGCTTCTATGTTGTGGGGGGGGGGGGGAGTCCCACACGAAACCGTCTCGCTCCCCACCGCAGCGAGACCGTGAAGTGCGTAAATGCATCACCGACCACGTAAAAAAAAAAAAACCTAACCGGCTAAAACTAGGTGCAGCCGCACTTCGGGTATTAGCCGTAACATATACACTAAAAATGTCTAATAAATGCAGTCTCATTTCATTTATTAAGCATATACAAACATTACAAAAGAATAAAATTACAAATAGTAATATCATTTATAATGTATTTTATATAAATAATTAATTCTTATTTTTATTTTTTATTCCAAGTCAGCACATTTGAAATTATTTAATGTAAATTATTAATGTTTGGAATTATTTTCTATTATTTAATTTATTATACTATAGTTGGATTATTCTAGTTGAATACGGATACCAGACTAGATAAATAAACCTTCAATGGTAAATCTATGCCTATAGTAGGTACCATTACTTAATCAACCAACCAACAATAGCAAAAAATCATTTGTAATTTATAATCCAGCCATTTTAAAAATGAAATGATGAAATTAAATGTACTGACACACACTTTCTATTGTTTAAAGTTAACTATGACTAAGAAATGATGTTCTTCATTTAAACTAAGAAACCAGAGTTAGCCAATACCGTTAGACTATTCGACGCATGCGCTGTGCTGTGCTATGTTAATTACTATCTACCGAAACACGCAATTCCTTTTTTTAAATGGCTGGATTATAAATTACAAATTATTTTGCGATTATTGATTGGTTGATTAAGTAATGACATAACACATAAAAGGCTTACATTTATAATTGAAGGTTTATTTATCTAGTCTGGTATCCGTATTTCAGTAGTTCCAATCGTTAAGGTGTTGCCACAATGCTGTTTAAAAATGTTCACAAACATTTTCTGACATCAAAACATTTACTAACAAATGTTAGGAATTGTTATATTCTATTAGGAATTGTTAAATGTTTTAATTGCTCCTACACTGATGAAAAATGTTTACAAACATTTATAACATTTGAAAAATCGGCTCGCTCGCAGTTTGGAATTACGTTCCGAGGTGTCTAACTATAGAACTTCGATGTCGCCCATGGGCTCACGGAAAATATCGATGTTCAGCCGAATCGCAGTTAGACTGGAAAGCCGACCCCAACTAAGTTGGGAAAAGGCTCGGTGAATGATGAATGATGATGTGTCTACACAAAAATGGAAGAAGATTTGCTCATTGCAAAAAAAAGAAAAAGCGCAATATCTGGATGCGCCAAACACTAAGAGCTAGACAAAAGTATAGTGCCAAAAATTATATCACGGATCTGGGCATTGATAGTTGCCTAAATGATTTTCTGAGAATGAATAGTTCTGAATTTGACTGAACTAGTTGTAAATTGTTACAACTAGTTTAGAAATATTTACTAACATTATCTAACATGATAACATTTTCTAACATTGTGATCATATGTTTCCTAACAAATGTGTACTAACGTTTGTAAACATTTTTAAACAGCAGTGTGGCAGCACCTTTAGGATACCAAGTGGTACCAACTTAACGGTTTAAAATGTTCAGAAAGATTTGTCTATAATAACTAACATCTTCAATGCCTCCGTGCTCAGGAACTGAAAATGGTATTTTCGTGTAGGCTCTGTAGAGGACGCATTTGCTAATGTATGAAGATTTGCCATGTAAAACTTGTACCTAGTTATCCAGTGGACATTTATAAAAACAAATGTTCCGTGATAAGTTTTACATAAAGTTCAGGAATTATTAAACTATTTAAGATATACTGGTCACAAAACCATACCGTCACTTAATTTTACGCATGGCGCCATCTAGCAGTAGTTGTAGGTAGCATAGTAAAGCTTCCTCGGCTTTAAGATGGCGCTAGTTTGTATGAGTATACTTTGATATCAGCAAATGTAGGCAAGTTGCACCCCCCTGCTGTCAGGCGATGTGTCAGTATGTGAGCTGTTTAAGAGATAATAAAACACGCATCTGACACGCTCGATTTCACCTGAACATACTTAATCTACTCTTAATATCTCGATGAGTCTACTAATAACGCACATCGACAGAAAAAAATAACTATTTAGTAAAGTACCTATCCAATCAAATACGAGTATTAAAAGTGGAATGGTATTTGGATACGGATTACAGATTTTTTATCGTTGGTAATAAGTATTCTTCAACCGACTTCCAAAAAAGGAGAAGGTTCTCAATTCGACTGTATGTTTTTTTATGTTTGTTACCAATACCAGGCCTATGTCACTCGCCTAACATTCGCAAAAAATACGTGACGTCAGCGACAACTTGAAGTTGTAAGTCAGTAAGGATTGTCTCTTGTTTGTGATACGGCATTGACCATAGTGTTGATATTGAGGCGTTAACGTTATGACGTTAACGCCTGTTGTTGTTGTTGTTGTTAAAATACCAGCATAATTTGACGAATAATTATGATTATTCGTCAAATTATGCTGGTATTTTCCTGTCAACCCTAATGTTCGAATGATGTTCTCTGTAAACAAAAGAATGTGCTTTAATTAACGTCGGAGTGCAAGTTCTGTATGTAAGTACTATTCCCTATCCCTGTGCGCCTGTGCCATAATATCTCTGGACTGGCTGAAACAATTTTGAATGAAAGCTTTCCCAAGTGGTTTCATTTCAATTTGGTCCTATTCCGACAAATATGGAGTCCAACAACGGACTCCATATTTGTCAATTTTTGAAGTGTAATTTTGCTAAGTGCATTTACGTACTAGTTAGGTACTTTTAAGTGCGTGGCTCCATCGTTTATCGATGATTTTGCTTATGACAAGGTAATGCTTGAGAGTTCCCGGAAGAACTAGTTGCTCCGAACTAGGTCCCGGTGTGCGACAAGGAAACGTTCGGTAATGCAAATGAGCGTCTGGAACACGGTTTATGCTAAGTGCCAGAGGTAACTTAATAAAAAAAAGAGGTCACTTCTTCTTCTTTCTTTATAACGTGGCTCCATCGATGTTAATCGATGATTTCGCTAATGTCCAGAAAATGCTTGATTAGTTGACAGTACAGAAGAACTAGTTATTCCTAACTAGCTCCAGATGCAGGACAAGAAACGTTGTTCGGTATGAGAGTGTCTGGAAACCCGATTTATGCGGAGTGCCAGAGGTAACTTAAAAATCCACCAGCCACGCGCTCAGCAAAAACCGAACTACAAGAGGTAACTTCAAAAGCCATCAATCATACGCTCAACACAAATAAATGTCAAAAATTGACACAACAGCCGACTTCAAATTACCAAAATGGGACCAACTAATTATCAGAATGGGACCAAATTGAAATGGGACCACCTGGGAAGTATGTAGCAGCTTTCAATTAAAAATATATTAAAATTGGTTCACCCAGACAAAAGATACTCAGACATAATAATATAAGTAACTAACTTAGTTCAATATGTCAAAATTTTATTACGTAACCACATGGGGCATCATTATTATCATCGAGTCAGGCCGGTTTTAGGATGGGTGACCATTTCTTAAGACACTGAGACCCCTCTGTGCCTCGGAGAGCAAAGAAAAGAAAGAAAGAAAGAAAATATTTATTATTCCACAAACAAAAGACTTACACAGGTTAAAAAGAAAGAAAATACAAAACCTAAAAAAATAAATAAAATTAAAAATTGACCTGTACACGTACATGTACACTTATAAATAACGTGGAATAAACGGCCGTCCCTCAGCGTAATGCTGACTGCGTGGTTGTGCAAGTCAGACAGCGCTGGTTTTCAGCACGTTAAGCCGTCGGTCCCGGTTGTCATACAAACATCTATGGCAGTCGTTAGGGGTAGTTGGAGCCCTAAATCAAAAATCCGACCGGTCTAACTACAGAACTTCGATGTCGCCCATGGGTTGTGGAGGTCAGATGGCAGTCGCTTCACGGAAAATATCGATGTTCAGCCGAATCGCAGTTAGACTGGAAAGCCGACCCCAACTTTAGTTGGGAAAAGGCTCGGTGAATGATGATGGGGCATTATTATTATCATCATTATTGGTTGAACAACAAATGTCAGTAGTGCCAGTTCCAACATAAGCTATCAACTGTCAATGTCATGGTCAATAAATATCAATAAAATTATTAACATCAGCACCATCTTTCAACTCGTTGGAACAAACCTCCTTCTTTATTGGAAGTCTGTTGAAAACTCACCGAACTTGTATTTAATCGAACAAATTGTATCGATATTTCTTAAGTGTCAACACTTCAATAACTGTCATTTGGAATTCTGCGACGGCTATTTTCCTGGCTTTCTTTACTTGGAAAGTTTGACCGCCATTTTATACCTATGTTTAACAAAGTCGTTACCCGCTATGTGTAATTCATAGGTTGTAAACAACAGGCTACTGTAATATGCATTTACACGTACTGGCAGTAAGCACTAACAATTATATTAATCGCTTTCTATTCAACGAATGACTTGCAAATGTTGATATTATACGTAATTTTACTTTGATTTTTATAATAGGTTTTATGTAAGACAGAATAATCTCGGGTCTGCAGAGATGCGATACAATCTCACATTTTACCTGTGACATTACTGATGATCACAAATAATAGGGCGGCAATTTAAAAAAGATCGCCTAATTCTCTAGATCTTATCTACATTTTATATTTCGAACAGAACTAACCATAAACTAACTGCATTTTGTACAATTCGAGCGCGCGAAACCATAAACAATAGCTAGAATAAAACCATAAACTATAAGGTCTATAGGAGATACCTAGTTTGTTTACAAGTTATAAAGCATCTGGGTACTGTGGTACCGGGAAGTGAACTACCGTTACTTTGCCCTAGCACTGCCCGCAAATGCCCGTTTGATTGTTTTAACTAGTGCTGTGCTAATATCGATATTATAACTTTATTTAGACCATCAAAAAATTATATTGTAAAATATCTATTAGTTTTTAACTAGCGGACGCCCGCGGCTTCACCCGCTTGACAAATTATATACACAAAAACCTTACTCGAGAACCACTTTGTAGAATTGTTGAACTCGTTTGTCCACATTGGTGAAAACCGCATCAAAATCCGTTGCATAGTTTTAAAGATCTAAGCATACATACGGATGGAAGCGACATTGTTTTATAATATTAATATGTAGTGACACTTTATCGGCGTAGTATTGGACACGAACATGACGAATCTAGAAGGGTTCCGAGACATGAACTACGGAACCCTAAAAATATACTAATTTGGAAATGCAAAAAGGCAGTCAAATGTTCTACACAGTTGGGTTGAGGGCTAACCCATCACAGCTCGCATTAAGCGGCCTTCCTTCTTGGTGCGTCAGAGAGCGGGAACAACTCTCTGTGAACGCCGGACATTTTTCATGGAGCTCAGAATATGACAGGACACTGAGGCAATCACACATCTCGATACCCCCCCACCGATAAGGCAGAGATGTGCTTATCCATTGAGGTAGAATTAGTGCAGCTCCACCACAAACACTACTTTCCTGTGTAGAAACGGACTCCCCACTAAGATATTACAAAATTTTGTTCACGTATTACAAACAATAAAAACTTATGAATCGCGATTTAGAACTTTTGCCGTAAAACGTTTTAATTTGCATTTTATTTGGTAAAAATTATATTATCTCATCTTCTTACTATAATTGACAGTTCTAGTGTACATAATTATTGTATAATAATTAACTTTTAAATTAAATAGGTGTGATAGATAGATATAACTACTGTATGTGTGACAAGGACAATATCTTTTATACAAGGTCCTCTATTCGAACTAGCACCATCTAGCGGAAATATGGTAAACCAAAAGTTGTCCTTATAAAAATTCTTTAGGGTGTCTCTTTATCTAAAACGTGAAGGTCATTTAATTTTAGTGGAAGAGTTGTTGGTCTAATAAAAGTATATATCAGTACATATTATAAAACAAAGTCGCCCGTTCCATGTAAATGCATAGATCTTTAAAACTACGCAACGGATTTTGATGCGGTTTTCACCAATGGACAGAGTGGTTCTTAAGGAAGGTTTTTGTGTAAATTATTTGTCAAGCGCGTGAAGCTACGGGCGTCCGCTAGTTAATAATATAACTCTTCTTCTAAAATGAAGTAAAATTAAGTTTCTGTTACACTCACACTAACTGCCTCGGTAGCGCAGTGGTATGAGTATGCGACTGCCGTCCCTGATGTCCCAGGTTTGATTCCGGGTCGAATCAAATATTTGTGGGATCCACAAATGTTTGTCTCGGAGTTTGTGTGTTAAAATATATAAGTAAGTTTATCAGTCGTCTAGATCCCATAGCACAAGCTTATATTAGCTTAATTTGGGCTAGATGACGTCGTGTGAGAATGTCCAAAAATATTTATTATTTATTTATTTATTACTAACTACAAATACACCATAATAATTTCTCTATTTTGTATGGTATGCGTAAGTTAAATTATTATTTTAAAATTTAACTTAGATCGTGGCATCTTACTTTTGGAAACACTCGTTTTTAAGGTTCCGTACCCAAGGGGTAAAACGGGAACCCTATTACTGAGACTGCGCTGTCCGTCCGTCTGTCTTGGGTACCTCATGAAGCGTGATAGTTAGAAAGTTGTAATTTTCACAGATTGTGTATTTCTGTTGCGTCTAAACAACAAATGTTAAAATATCCTTCCTACTAATATTATAAATGTAGCTTATAATTTACATAGATTCGTGGAAAAAAAATCGCCGCAACATCGCAACTATTGATGAAATAAGTCCTGACTTCAATTTATCCAGGATTGATAACAATTCAATCAATAATTTTAACATTAGGTAAATTTTCTATATATTTTTTCGATACATTAAAATAACTTCGCAGGTTTGATGCATAGTTTTAGTAAACTCTTCTCAATGTATGATTATTGAGCAATCTAGACTTGGTCTTCTCGTCAAAGAGGATAAATAAATAAATATTTTTGGACATTCTCACACGACGTCATATAAGCTTGTGCTACGGGATCTAGACGACTGATAAACGTGCTTATATATTTCTAAATGCATACATATTATACATAGAAAATACCCAAACTCCGAAACAAACATTTGTGGATCGCACAAATATTCTGATTCGACCCAGAATCGAACCTGAAACACCAGGGACGACAGTCGCATACACATACCACTGCGCCCCCGAGGCAGTCATACCAGGATACCTATCTAATTAGATATTTTGAGTATATAGGATATGTAGTTACTGATTGGATTGTCTTGAGGTACTCCTCAGTTAATCTCCTATTATTACTGTCGATAAATTTCATTGCCCAGCCCTTAGTTAGAGCATGGCAGTCGAATTTAATTAAGCCAATGATATCTCAATAAATGTCGATCACGAGACCAAATGAACACATTTTAGGGTTCCGTACTCAAAGGGTAAAAAGGGAACCCTATTACTAAGACTTCGCTCTCCCTCCGGCTGTCTGTCACCGTGATAGTTAGAAATTTGAAATTTTCACAGATGATGTATTTCTGTTGCCGCTATAACAACAAATACTAAAAAAACAGAATATAGTAAATATGTAAGGGGCTCCCATACAACAAACGTGTTATTTTTTTGGCGTTTTGTTACGGTACACTTTATGCGCGAGTCCGACTGTGTATGTACTTGGCCGGTTTCTTTTTTAAATACTTTGTGATGTCATTTGTAAAGTCAACGTTGTAGAATCGTCGACTTTAATCTGTTGACATAGTATTCCCATCACTAGTTCACACTCGAATAGAAAACAAAATGGCCGCGGGTTGCCCGCTTCCTTGTTCTAACCTGTGATTATTAATGTATGAATTTATTAAACATAACGGGAGTGCAATAAATGATTGCAGATTATAGACATGCAATTTGTTTTTTTTAATTAGATTAAAATTCCATAGAGCACGCTATACCTAATGATTATAATTTTCTTGTATTCCGTGAGCGTGACCTCGTGATCATGGCATCGGAAGAGTTTGTCAATAGCCAATGATATCGCTGAATATTTCAATTTTAAAACTTTAGCGTTATTATTGGTTTTAACAGACCTAAAAAAGGAGGAGGTTCTCAATTCAGCTATTCAGCTGCATGTTTTTTTTTTGTTATCTATATATAGAAATGGGGAATGTCCCCCTTAGCTCTCGAGAACTGCTTATGCTCCAATGATGGTTGACCCCTCTATGGATAGCCTTCGATCTGGAGACAAGCCAAAAAATCGAAAATTTGACCTAGCCCTAAGGGGTCAAAAGTTATAGGACTAGTACCTCATATCTTTGGACACTAGGACAACCGATTTAGATTTTGTAATTAATTGAAAGCTACTACTTCACAAGTGGTCTCATTTCAATTTGGTCCGACAACTATTTGGTCCCATGCCTTCAATTATTTGGTCCCATTCCGATAATTATTTGGTCCCATTTCGACAATTATTTGGTCCCATGCCGACAATTTGGTACCAGTTTAATTTGGTCCCATTCCGACAATTATTTGATCCCATTTCAATTTGCTCCCATTCCGACTATTAATTGATCCTATTTCAATTTGGTACCAGTTCAATTTGATCCCATTCCGACAATTATTTGGTCCCATTTCAATTTGGTCCCATTCCGACTATTATTTGGTCCCATTTCGGTAATTTGAAGTCGGTTTTTGTGTCAATTTTTGACGTGTTTTTTATTCAATAATGATTCAGTAAATCATACTATACCTACGGACATCCTTACAGTAATGTATATTTCAACACATCCTACCTCAACATGTCGACATACTTACATACACAAATTACTATTTACAAGTTCGTATTAGCTCCGGTATTTACTATAATAACACTACTATTGGCGTAACGTGACGCATTGAGAAATATAGGTACCTAACTGGCTCATACCCGCGGCTTTGCCTGTGTGGAAAATAGCGTTCCATAGGAACACATTAACGGGATAAAAAGTACGAAGTAAAAATTTCAAATACTTGTTCGTTTGATTCAGAGGTTACCGGCTACAACCTCAAAACTGACAGACATCTTTATAATTATTTAGTACTCCTCTTCTTTTCACCTTTCACCTAGTGATACCTACTTAGTAAAACTTTTTAAATAGTAATACATACAGGTTGCGTCGCATAAAAAATACGCTGACCTTGACGCTGCGATTTATCAATCTATATGTTGTTAACAGCAATTAAGACCGATAGTACCGACCGATGCACAAACTCACCCGTTCCACTATCGCCCAGCGTTCTTCTTACGTGAATTGAACTGTATCTAGTGTACCTACCTACTAACTATACAGTGTGTCCCAAGACCATGCCGCGTGGAGGGAAAGTACCCTAAATATTTTAGTAAGACAATTTTTCTGAAAAGAGTCTTTATTTTATTTTTCAAAACAATTTTACTGCGTTCATATATTTTTAGAAAATCACACGTGTGAAACGGGAATCGAAGCGGCCAAATGGTAAAAAAAATCAAAGCCCAATATTTTACAAAAGGCTTCATGGCAATTACTATTTGTTTCTAAAAAACTTAGCATCTTAAATAAAAGGAAGGCCATGAAATATTGCATTAAATAAAATAGTAAAATTGTCTAATTACAGTATCTAGTACAGATCAGCTACAGTATCAGAATAGGGAATAGTACTTACATACAGAACTTGCACTCCAACGTTAATTAAAGCACATTCTTTTGTTTACATAGAACATCATTCGAACGTTAGGGTTGTCCAGTAAAGTAAAATATATACCAGCATAATTTGACCAATAATTATGACGTTTATGCCTTAATATCAACTCTATGGTCAATGCCGTATCACAAACAAGAGACAACCCTTACTGACTTACAACTTCGGCGATTGTTAGGCGAGTAACATGGGCCTGGTAATAGTTTCAAAACAGCCTAATTACATAAAATCTAAGGCATCGATATCCGCTGAGCGTTACATAAAAATATAATCAATGTTTTTCGTAATTCGATACCGATGGACCGTGACCGTTTGCGATTGGATACAGTATCGAGTGACCTTTAAATCGATTATCCGATTGTCCGGTTTTTTACTGTAAACGGTAATTAGGCTGTTTGTTCGGGATGAGTTGAATTTTCTGCACGCACATTGGTAAACCGGTGAATTGTGTGTAGGTCCACGCAGAAAATAGGGTTTCGTAGTTACCTCTAATAGCCTCTAGCACTCCTGAAATAACAAAACTATGCGTTATAGTTATACATAAAGTTCATTACATGGACTACCATCAGCCGAACGAAAATGAAAAAAGTTCTTAGCAACCTCTATAGTTTTCAAAATTTTATTTTGGCACTCGTCGGCGTGGCAAAACACACAATACCCATGCATAGTTTCATTTTTCTAGCACTAACCGTCGAGGACGGACATGCCGAAACTCTAACTTAACTACGGAACCCTAAAAACAGCTACTTTAGCCTACTTTTGCCATAAATTAACCATTATTTAACTAACAGATTTATATATAGAATTAGAAAGGTGCAAAGTATGAATTTAGAGAGATTTTTATGCAGAGGTGTTACAAAATGTGGATGGAATGCGTGACAGACGATATGCAAAGGAAAGGAGTGACTCAGGACATGACGTCTTATTATTCAATTCAATTTATTCAAGGACGTTTCACATTCCCGAAGAGACCACACAGGTGCCCAAAGTGCGCCGCGCGCCACTGGAAATGCCTTCTGGTGCGTGCCAGAGAGTTTAGTTTGTATCCATTTACTGTTTTATTTACTGTGTGTACAAAAATAAATAAATAAATATATAAAAATATATTAAAAAAAAGGACGTATTAAATTTTTTATATATTTACACAGTTACACAGTTACACAGGTACTCGTATAATCTTAACCACCCGTAAAATGTGTTCCTGCGTGATATGCTAAAATTAAGGATAATATTGTAATATGAACTATGATATTTCACTTGCTAGTAAATATCTGAAGCTTTTTCCACGTGAAATAGCTTACTAATAACTTTTAGAATTAAAACTTATTTAGGCACGTTTGAGTTGTGCAGTAAGCTGGTGAATGCGTGACGAGAGCGGTCGTATACGGCGACAGCATATACGACGACGTTGGTCTATGCGAGAGCGTCATGAAAAGTGTGATAGGGCGATACGAACGGAAGTTGAAAGAGAGATATATAAGTAAGCTAGTGAAGATAGAAAAAGACCGGGAATTGTTCTGCAACTGGGAATTCTTTCGAGTACACACTTGAGGCGCCAGGCAATGGATGTAGGGGCGCCTTGGATCGCGAACTTAAAAAAAAACGTACCTACTGTCGCCCCCTATAACATAAGACCAATAATTAACGACCTTCCAATTACCGAATGGAACAGACGAACAACACGCCTATATCCCAAAGGGGTAGGAAGAGGTGGCATTACACACCCACAATTTGCCAGTAATTATGTTGGTCCCACGTAATAGGGGGCAAGCCTATTGCTGTTATCGGAGACTATAGTAGACAATACATAACTAATCTATAATTCAAACCAAAACTCCAACAGCCAGGACAGACGTTACATACCGCTAAATAGAATCTGCAGTCCGAATCAAATTAGCACACTTTTTAATTTTACTGTGCTACGCCAAAAAACAGAGTACCTTTAAGCTGTATGAAATAAAAATAAAATTAAATAAAATAACGTTTATTATCTTTGAAATTTTTAGAAAATTATTTAGATTCGTCAAAAGTTGGTGTGACTCTACCGAGGGTTCCAAAATGCAACGAGACTGAGAAGAGCCCTCAAGAAACTCAGTTCGGCTTTTTTCAAAATATTTCATCTTAAATCTAATACAGAGTTATTTAGAAAGGAGCAATTCGTGTTACAACCAGACAGCCTTGTCATCTAAGAAATCATTAATACTATAATAAGCTTTATGGCACAATTTACTATTTATTAGTTTTTTAAATTTATTGACAGATAAATTTGCTATTTCGGTTGGCAATGTATTGTACATTCGAATAAAGTTCCCCGCAAAAGAATTACTCACTTTATGAAGCCTAAATTTAGGAACAGCCAGTTTATCCTTATTTCTTAAGTTTAGATTATGTTTATCACTATTTTTCATAAATTATATGTGTGACGGAACATAGCCACAGAATAGGAAATAGTATTTACATACAGAACTTGCACTCCGACGTTAATTAAAGCACATTTTTTTGTTTACAGAGAACATCACACAATATGACGTTAATGCCTCAATATCAACTCTTTGGTCAATGCCATGTCACAAACAAGAGACAACCCTTACTGATTTACAACTTCAAGTTGTCGCCGACATCACGTATTTTTTGCGGTTGTTAGGCGAGTGACATATTATAGGCCTGCCGTAGCCTTAATTAAGCAATCGATTAGCTAACTATATCTATAAAACTATTACTATGTTGGTCACTATTACCGATACATAATATTAACTCATAAACTACGTAATAACATGGTCTTAATAATTATTTAACACATTATTAACCTACAAATTATGCAAACAGGTCTTAAGTCTTAAAATTGTGACATTCTGATAGTAAACAAACAAGAAAGTTCGGAAAACTAGTTAATGCTGTTGTTTTTTTTAGATCTGGTTAGCCAAATGGATGCCGCCCACCTGATAGAAAGCCGTTGCGACGTCTGGAGATTCTAGGCGACTCTCACAGTACGCAATATGTACTATTGAGAGTGGCCCTCAACTTGGCGACCTGGTATGTGCCTCTTCACGCTCCATTTTTCACAAAAGGAGGAGGCTCTCAATTCGACTGACTCTTTTTCTCTTCGATCTTTTTTGTGTCTAATAAGGTACCTCATATATCTTTCGACTGGTTTACCCAGCTTCTGACTATATAGATATATATTTAATACGACAATTTGTCTGGCTGTCTGTCTGTCCGTCCGTCGCGTTTTCCAATTTACATACATTTGCATGAAATATTAAAATATGTTTTTATATATATATATATTTTTTTAATATTTGAGGCGATACAAAGTTCGCCGTGATAACAAGTTTTTTTTAATTGAATGCTACTGCTTTACAAGTGATCCCATTCCGAAAATTATTTGGTCCCATTGCGGTAAATGGAAGCTCGTTAATTATAGGTCAGGTCTGTCTTAATTTTGTTTTGTGACCCGAAATAAATGCAATATTATATAAAAAGCGAAATAGTAAATAGGTAGTTACGAGTTTTTGTGCCCGAAACCATGTATTTTTTATTTTTTTCAGTTTTTGTTAGATTTTTAAGGATAGTTTTAGACCAAGCAACTTTTTATCTCAACAATAGTTTCCCGCGACAAATAAGTATATCCAGGTAAAGCTACGTGCGTCCACAAGTCTGTATTTAATATTATAAAGAATTGATTGATTGCATTAAACATACTCCTAAACTATTCTGAATCGATTTGAAAAATCTTTCACTTCTATAAAGCTTACATTATTTTTTATTCTTAGGCCCAATACAGCGGTTGTCCTTACGTCTATTGTCGCGTAAACACTGGGAAGAATTCCCTGTAGCACCAGGACCGGACTTTGGCCACCTATGTGGCCTCTGTCACGCGGTTGTGCCGGGTATTATTCCGCTTGTTTGGGCC
The DNA here is from genome assembly GCA_963556515.1 of Nudaria mundana. NCBI lineage: Eukaryota > Metazoa > Arthropoda > Insecta > Lepidoptera > Erebidae > Nudaria > Nudaria mundana. The sequence continues at coordinate 1,679,609 of OY748310.1, forward strand.
TTTGGGTCGAGTTTTATCGTCGGTGATTGAATCTAACGAGTAACATAGGCTATAGATATACTTCACGCTACGATCAATAAGAGCAGAGTAGCAATTAAAAATGTTGCAATGAGCGTCCACAATAAAATCTTCGTTTGTTTAAGATTATCTTTAGCAAGTAACCTTCATCTAAGTTAGAACAAACTCAATATAACTTAAGTAATTCAACAATAGAGAATGCTAAATGATTGTGTATCGAACCATGGCTATCGAAATCTTACAACTATTAAATGTAACGCCAACAAATAAGGTTTCCAGCCCTTTATTATACCTAATGTAAACTTCCCCCGCTCGACGAATTATATACACAAAAAATGGCCATGTGCGTGTCGGGCCAAGCATAATATAGGGTTCCGTAGTTACCCATTATAGTCTCTATAAATACTAAACTAACAAAGTTATCTAATCCGTTATAGTTTTCCTTCAAAGTTCATTATATAATATGGACTACCATCATAATTTTTTCAGATTCTTCCGTCTGCTAGCCGTTTAGATTTTTACTGATAGAAGTAACTACACATCATCATCCACTGAGCCGTTTCCCAACCCAGTTGGAGTCGGCTTTCCAGTCTAACTGCGAAGTGGCTGAACGTTGATGTTTTCTGTGAAGTGACTGCCATCAGAACTCCACAACCCATTGGGTGTTTTCACATTGCACGATAACGACACACGATATTGTGCAGATGCAAACCTAATATGCCTCTTCCAGACAACCTTTGGATAGAGTATTTTACCTATGAAGAGGCACGTGACGGGAAAAAAGGAAAAACGGAGAGATGAGAAAAGGGAAATGGACTTCCAAAGCCCTCATATTGCGAAAAACAGCAAGAACCTAATGAAAGTTGGGTTCGAGTAACTATTTGGTTCAACTGGACAACTTTAGCAGGAGACTACATATTTGGGCCGTTTGGGGTAGAGACACTGGGACCTTGGGATCGGAGCGCTCGCGGACTCTTTAAAACCATCTAGAAACTCACGATCCACTCTTCTCAAAACCAGAAGGCTGGTTACTTTTTAGCTCAAAGAATAAGCATTGCCATACAATGTCGCAATGCTGCCAGCCTTCTGGGAACATTGCCAGTCGGCGACGAGGCGGAGGAGTTCTTTGACACCTGTATATACTGTAGATTTTAGTAAGTATAAATAGTATTTTCATCTACTATTAATTTTCTTTCTTGTGTCCTTATTGTAAATAACAAGTAATAATTAAACTTCACTCTCATCAATTCACACTCGCTTCATAAAGATAGATCAGAGTTTTTTTTTGCAGACTGTACGTAAGCGCATAGAAATAAGATTGTCATTGCGCAAATTGTCCATTGTTCTTCACAAATTACTCGTTTCGGGTGTAACGTCGGGAACGTATAGTCCTAAAATTATAGGCGTAGAGCAGGGTATACTGATACTGGTAGACAGGGAAGTTGATTTGATGCTAAGTTGGGTAACCTACACTATACAGCTGTTATATCACTATTTATACCACAAAATTAACGATAGATCGATATCTCAATTAAGGAATTAATAAAAAAAGGAGTTATAGAGGTTATTGTTGGTGACTACGGAACCCTATTCTAGGCCCGACACGCCCAGGACTTTAATTGGCTGTGCCACAGCGGCTGGCACGTAAGAATTTGTTGCCTTTCATCAACATTTCATCGCAAGGAAACGGGATTAATTTTTTTTTACAATATCGCTGCTATCTTTTTTAATTTTTTTTATTGATGGCAATAGGCTTGCCCCCTATTACGTGGGACCAAAAATACTGGCAAACTGTGGATGTGTGATATGCGTGTGGAAATGTGTGACCACTAGTTATTATTCATGTATGATTGTTACATAAAAATGAAAACTCAAAGAATCCGCTGGTCCACCGGCCATTACTATACACATAAGTATAATTAGGTACGGCAACATAAGTACATTACTAACAAACAAGTGAAAGTACAAGCAGAAGCCGAAGTACTTATACTAGTAATTATCATTAAGTTACCGAACGATGGCTTTCTAAGACCTTAAGGTGTGAGGAATCAAGATAGAAAGGAAAGGAAATGTTCTATATCTACAGTTTTCTAACACATTTTACTCTGTGCTTAAAGTGCTCGCCGCCTTCATAGAGACATTGCTAAACGCTTAATCGATGCTTCTCAGGCCCAGAAGGCTGGCTCTGGCTCAAAGAATAAGTATCGCCATCCAACGTGGCAACACAGCCAGCATTCTGGGAACCTTCCCAGTCGGCAATGTCGCGGAGTATTTTTTAAACGAGATTTTGTAATGTAAATATTTTTATTATATAATTATCGTATCTTGTAATTCTTATTGTAAATAAATGTGTATCTTACTCTTAATTAGATTTGTAAAAACCAAATAAACCTTTTCAGAACTACTTTAAAAAAAAAACACCCAAATCGGCCCAGTCGTATTTTTTCGTAAAAGGGAAATCGGTTACCCTATTATTTAGACTTCGCTGTCTGTCCGTCCGTCTGTCTCCAGACTGTACTGTGATAGTTAGAAAGTTGAATCACAGATGATGTATTTCTGCTGCCGCTATAACAACAAATACTAAAAAACAGAATATAATAAAAAAAAATGTTTTGAGAATAAATAAAAATGATTTTTATTTATTCTCAAAACATTTACAGCATCATTACAGGTTTATCCCAATACAATACTGCAAGTAAAATATATGGTTACAACTTTAAAAAATATATGCATTAAACATACACATGAGATATTATCAATTCAAATAAAATAGCTATGTGATAATAATTATTAAATTAATTTAAATAATCTATTTATGTCTTATTTCGTTTGAAGTAATTACAGAATGTCAAATTTATAAGTCCTAATTAATTAATGTCAAAATTAATGAAATATAGTAATTGTAATTTATGAAATTTTATATTATTAATAAATGGTTAAATAATTATGAATCAATTTACTACAATGAAACACACTTTTCTAAAACTATCTTGAGTCTCGGGAGGGTGCAGTTATTTATGTCGATTTCACTAGTTATTAAATTTAAGATTTCGATGGCGTGCGATATAGGGGCGAACTGAAGTAAATTAGTCCGCGCCACGGGGACTCTGAGCGTGAGGGGCTGGCGACGTGCACCCACGTTTCCGTCCGGTGCAATTGCCGGAACCCTTCGTGGGCGAGTCCGATTCGCACTTGACCGGTTATTATTTTCGAGGCCTCCCGCGACATTTGCGATGTGTCGTCTGTCCACCTTGTGGCTAAGCTTACCCACGCTGTGTCTTCAAGCAGAATCATAAACGATCGATTGTATTGATTGCACTGATATTGAATTGTACTCTTATTATTACTCCATAAAATTACCCATATGAAGTATGTATTACTACAGAATAGGGAATAATAGTACTTACATACAGAACTTGCACTCCGACGTTAATTAAAGCACATTATTTTGTTTACAGAGAACATCATTCGAACGTTTGGGTTGCCAGGAAAGTAAAATATATACCAGCATAATTTGACCAATAGTTATGACGTTAATATCAACTCTATGGTCAATGCCGTATCACAAACAAGAGACAACCCTTACTGACTTACAACTTCAAGTTGTCGCTGACGTCACGTATATTTTGCGGTTGTTAGGCGAGTGACAAGGCCTGGTATTACTAGTATAATATTCTTATATCTGTGGTATTAGGTATTTCATCCTTAGGTAAATAACGCACGCAATCGCGTGTGGTTGCGCGTGAAATTGAAATAACTACTATTCGATATTTAAATTGTATGTTTTCGATTCTATACGCTTATTTTTTTAAAACCACAGCGATTTTTTTGGGCGTAGTTTTAAAAGCGAAACTAGAGTGTGTCTCAATCCCAATGGAAAAAAAGTGTGATATGTAGTTTAATCTATTGAAGGGTTGGGCAAGCCAGAAGTGTTGCCCTGGCCCGTAGGGTTTCATAGGCCAGAAGAGTTGCGTGTTGTAGGGGTTTAGTCTACCCACGCCATCACTCACGCCGTGGCATAATACCCGACCCCCAAAATAAATATGCGAGATAACCACCAGCCCCTGAAATAGGCCGCATAGAAGGCTAAAGTCCGCCGGTACCCTGGGTTTATCCTTCCGAGGCGGTACCCGAACATCCGGCAGTGGAAGATAGGGCGGCATTTGAGTGAGCGGCCGCTTAAAATAAAAGAAAAAAAAGGGCGGCATTTGATTAAAAAGTTCTAATGGAACTCCAACTCTGAACACACCAGTTTACGTTGTTTTACTGCGATCAAACTCACGTTAGTCGCAATAGCTTTCAGGAACAAACAAAAACGTGTTTAGAAAACAGTTAAAAAAATAATTAATAAAAGTATTATATATTTGAACAATAGTAACACCTTTAAAGTTTTACGTTTATGTGAGAAAGGGTTCAAGCTGAGTGTTTGGGAAAGGCTGGAAATAGTTAGAAGAGATGCGGACACCTTACTCAATGAACAAATAGATTTTCACACGTCTCCCTTATTTAATCTGGTTGTAAACAGACAGACACATTAGTTGGTTGTTGGTTTGTATGTGTCATTTGGCATTTCTACACAATTTGTTGAAAATTAATAAGATAAAGTCTTGTATTGGTGAATACCTATTTTTGGGTACTTAGTTAGCAAGATCTGAGGTTTCTACCCACGTTAGTTATTGTGAAAAAATCCTACATCGCGATAGTGAAATTTGCACACGTTCACTTATAAGCAAATATGTTCTAACCACAAATTTTGCTGTTCTCTCTGAGACAGTCTTGATAATGCTTCGTTTAGAGGCGAAACAATTGTCGACGTTTTGTTGTCTTTTTAATCCTGCGAAAAATAGTGCTATTAAGAAATTTAAAATAAGTTTAAAGTGTTTTTTTTTAAATATTTTACTTACCATTGCTTAATAAAAGTATATTTTTCAATCGACTTCCAAAAAAGGAGATTCTCAATTCGACTGTTTGTTTTTTTTTCTTTCTTTTTAAGTTTGTTACCTCATATCTCTGGACTGGGTGAGCGATTTTGTTTTTCTTTTTTAGTCCAATTTCAATTTCTTCTTCTTATTCTTTCTTTAAAAACGTGGCTCCATCGATGTTCATCGATGATTTCGCCAATGTCAAGGTAATGCTTGATTAAAACAATGGGGTAAGATGTTGAATTTTTATATAATTGCACTAATTTCGCTAAATAGAAGACATTATAAACGTCGACATATGTTTCACCTACTCACGAGGCATTCTCAAGACTGTCTCAAAGAGAACAGCTATATACAAATTCAACATCTTACCCCATTGTTTAATCATGGACTTTCGCCAGGTAACGCCTGATTCCATTCAATGCTTGATTAGTTGATAGTCCCGCACAGAAGAACTAGTTATTCCTAACTAACTCCAGGTGCTGGACAAGAAACGTTGCCATTTCAATTTGATCTCAATCCGACAATTATTTCGTCTCATTACGTCATTATTCTAAGTCTGTTGTCATGTAAATTTTTAAAGTGATTTTTTTTAAAATTTTAAGGTGACTCGCCAAAGTGACTTCATCCCGTCTACGTCTGTTGGTAAGTTAAGCTGAAGACTCCGGTACCAATGTAGCCAAATTGGGCTCCATCGTTCATCGAAGGTAATGTTTGACCATAGAGCAACACGGTCGTCGTATATGTTTAACATATATGATAGTTCCCGGTGTGGGATAAAATAAGAAACATTGTTCGGTATTGCAAGTCCAAGTGAGCGTCTGAACTCAGTTTTTGCCGAGCGATCCCAACCATGCGCTCGACCAAAACCAAGGCTCTCTAGCTCTCAACTCCTCAAGAGCTGTCTTTTCAGGAAATAAATAGGTAGGCACCTACCTTATTGTATTATTACACAATTAGGGCAACGCAGCATTCTTCTAACGAGTATGTAACATAATTATTTAAAAACGAGAAAGTTACACGCTAACTGTTACTATATCACAGAATACAGAATGATGACCGAAAAATCTTTCAAAGGCTTTTCGCGGTATTTTGCTCAAATGTTTTTTTTTGTCAAATTATTCCGCGCATGTTTTAGCGCATTATGCATGCCACGATAAATATTAAATTATGGTTATGATGTTACGCTCGCTAGCACCAACAGTATATCTCTACTTGTGATGTGACGCTTCACGCCGCACCACGCCATAGGTTTTGGCCTATAACTTTTGACACCTATTATTTTTATTATTATTTCCAACGGGGACGCCGGCAGCCGGACGGACGATCCACCCGCGACTCTTGCGGGCCATTTCGTCCATTTCCCCAGAACTCCCCTTGGGGAGATTGTGGTTGATCCAGCTCTCACGGCACACCGTCGAATCTTCTTTTATCCTTAATAAATCTAATTATCTGTTCCACCTTCAGATTGCTAATGTCTTCCTCGTATAGTCTGTCCGACCCTAGAAGTTCCCATCTGAGCAATGAGTACATGGGACATTCAGCCAGCAGCTGGAAGCTTGTTTCATCGCTGTCCATGCACTCTGGGCATTTTGGGTCGGTTTTCACTCCTATCACTGTCAGGTGTCTATTTAGTCGACAGTGTCCTGTTATGACTTCTATGGCGAGTCTCATGTTTCCTCTTGGGAGTTTCATGATATGACTCATCGTTCTCTTATCCATGCCCTTGATGAAGATTTTCGACTGTCTCATTCCAGTCGAGGTCTTCCATCTTTGGTTGTTTTCTGCTTTTATTCTGTGGCTGATTACTCCTTTGGCGATTTTATGCGCAATGGGCAACCGGGGTTCCGGTCCCACAAAGTTTACATCAGCACCTTCTCTGGCTAGATCATCGGCCCGCTCGTTGCCAGGGTTTCCCTCATGTCCGGGTACCCAGGCAATCGTTAGGTCGGTGTTCTCGGCCAATCTATCTAATGATTCCTTACATTCCTTGACTGTTGCTGATTTTGTCTCCACTTTGTCAAGCGCTTTCAGTGCCGCCTGGCTATCGCTGTATATGGTCACCTTTCCCGTTATGGTCAGGTGTTCCATTATTTCAACGCATTCCTTTATGGCATATATCTCTGCCTGAAAGACACTTGCAAATCTTCCTAGGGGTATTGACCTGTCCATTTCAGTTCCGTCTTGGCATTTTATATGCACTCCGGATCCTGATAGATTGGTCAATTCCTTTCTTGAACCGTCTGTATAGCAGATAGTATTACTGGGATCTATCCGCCATTCTTCTCGTGTCCCTATATATATTCTGTATTTTTTGTCAAAAGTTCTCACCTTCCTGATAAGGTCATTATTGGATAGGATCATTGACAACTTTTCTTCGTAGTGCTTGCTTATGCTTGCATGACCTTTGTCCATGAAATTTCCAGTCCATAGGCCGAGGCTTCTAAGTTTGAACCATTGTTCGGTGGCTCTTCTTTTTATTTCTAAGTCCAAGGGGTTCAGCCCTAATATGATCTCTAGCGCGGCTGTTGGTGTGGACCTCATCGCGCCTGTGGTCATGAGGGCTGCTAGCCTTTGGACTTTGTCTAGTTCTTTCTTGTTTTCACCTGTGGCAGCCTTGTGCCACCATACCAGGGCTCCATGCAGGATCCTTGGCAAAATTATTGCCTTGTATATCCATAGCACTACCGATGGTTTTATTCCCCAGGTTCTTCCTATAGTCCTTTTACACTGCATCATTGCCATTTTAGCTTTTGTGCATGTGTTGCTAATATGAGTCTTGAAAGTTAGCTTGCTATCCAGGTTTACTCCTAGATATTTCACCTCCGTAACTTTTTCTAGGTCGTGATTATCTAGTCTCACTGGTATAGCACTTTCTATTTTTCTCTTGTTGGTGAACAAAACTAATTTAGTTTTGTCGGGGTTCAGGTCAAGGCCTTTGCTCCTGCACCATACTAACGCTTCTTTTAGGCCTCTGTTCATGATTTCGCACATGACGCTGAGGACTTTTCCTGTGATTAGGAGCACGCCGTCATCAGAGTAGACTTGCGTATATATGTGCATCCCGTTTATCTTCTTTATTAGTTCATCTATTAGCAGGCACCACAGTAATGGGGATAGGCATCCCCCTTGGGGGAAGCCTCGTTTTGCCACCACTCTGTGTGTTGTTCCTGCTATTTCTGCCTGTATCTTACGGTGTTTAAGCATATTTTTCACCCATCCTGATAGATCTCTGTCAATGCCCTCGCGGTTTAGGGTGTCCTCTAGTGAGTCGGGGGTTGCTTTGTCAAAAGCGCCCTCAACATCGAAGAAGCAGCCTAGGGCGTTTTTGTTAATTTGACACCTAGGTCAAATTTTCGATTTATTGGCTTGCCATCTTGGCTTGCTATCTGGATCGAGGGCTCTCCATAGAGGGGTCAACCATCATTGGAGCATAAGCAGTTCTCGAGAGCTAAAGGGGGGGGGAGGTAGATTCCCCATTTCTATATATTACTAGCTGACCCGGCAAAAATAGATGTTGTCCGATTCTCAGACCTACCCAATATGCACACAAAATTTCATGAGAATCGGTCAAGCCGTTTCGGAGGAGTATGGCAACGAAAACTGTGACACGAGAATTTTATATATTAGATATAGATAATCATAACAGTGTATAATACAAAGTCGCTTCCGTTCCCTATGTATGCTTAGATCTTAAAACTACGCAACAGATTTTGATGCGGTTTTTACCAATAGATAGTTGTTCTCAAGAAAGTTTAGTATAAAGTTTGTCAAGCGGGCGAAGCCGCGGGCGTCCACTTGTTACCTATAAAGAGAATAATAAATTGAAACTTATGTAGGATCCCGCTTACAGTTTAAACAGCTTGCCTTTTTAAGAAGTCGATACTTAGCTGTATTGATCTTGAAGCTGAATTTACTTGTGATACTTACGTTGGGATTAAATAAGAAAATATACGTACCTGAAAATAAACAAAGCAAAATTAAAACATTAGGTATAAACAAACTCAAGATTATAAGTCAGGTATACATTATAAAATATTGGCTCTATGGTCGATAATCTGTTGTTATTTTCAATCGACACGTTACAAAAAAAAAAACAAACCCCCCAATATTGAATTTAGAACACACCGCAATCAATTTCATTACTGTCATTGCATGCATAGACCAGTTTGAAATTGTATTGTTCGGATTTACTAACCCGAATATATTACTTAGCACACACTATTAAGGCTCATTGTTGAATGAAAGAAATTGGGTGTATATTTTGTAAAGCTATTAGCTAGAAATCGTTCAGTTATGAAATCTAGTTAGAAATAATTTCAAACAGGAATGTTGTAATCGATTCAATTGGTGTAATAATCAATTGACGTCATGTAAGTGTTACTGACTACAAAGTTTTGGCTTCATTTTTTAAATTAACAACCAGGACAGTAATTACTATTTCTTTTCATTCACTTCTAGAGCAGGCTATACTCTTTTGACCATACCGCCTTGTCATTAGTTCGTTACAATAATTACCAGTGTTGACGGCGTTCAAAATAAATAAATTGCCAGGAACTAAAATACGAGTACATATAATATTTAATGTACTTATGAAATAAAGCATATCTTGGAAATTACTGTCCACATTATTATATTTTATTATCCGTTCTGAAATCGATGCAGCCGTTTCAGTGATTTCATTTAGCGAAAAGCTGGTAGTTTGGAGCATAGATTTATAATGGTTTGGAGTTACAAACACACATTTAAATTTTATTTATTTGGTAATGGCAATAGCCTTCCACTACGTAAGCGCGTCTAATATGTCTCTACCTATCCCTTCAGATCAATAAGCGTGATTATAATTGAGCGAAGTGAGCAAAGCTCAATCTTAGGCGACTCATGTATTTCGTTTGTCCGCATACTCCTCCTAAACGCCTGAACCGATCTCCTTCAAACTTACCACAGTGATAACGTGTGGAGTGAGAGTGGTTTAGAACAAAAAAAATTGACAATCGGATATACCATCGAGGAATAATCAGCGAAAAAAACAATGGTTTTCGTTAAATTTAACACTTCGCTCAGTTTTTGCAACAGTAGCATGCATTGCATACCTAGTTATAATATACTAGCTGTTCACCGCGACTCCGCCGGTGCGATTTTCGTGGGTTCCCAAGTTCCCACATTACCGGGAGAAAAAGGAGCCTACTCAAGGATAATGTAGCTACATATCAGTGAAATAATTTTTAGGGCACTTATCCTGTCATGCGTTTTTCGCAGTACGTGTGATGTCAACGTCAAATCAGTTCGCGACTAGCCCCGTTACCATAGCAACAGGCTGCGGGCACAACATTAAACTCATTTTATTATTGTACGTAATTTGACATCGACGAGATCCGCACGCACAAAACGAAACGCTTGACAGGAAAAGCGCTGTTAAAATCGGATCAGTTGTTACGGAGACTTTTCATTTCGAACAAATAATCAAATCTTTCCTCTTTACCAAGCCTATGTCGCTCGCCTAACAACCGCAAAAAATACGTGACGTCAGCGACAACTTGAAGTTGTAAATCAGTAAGGGTTGTCTCTTGTTTGTGACACGCCATTGACCATAGAGTGGATATTGAGGCATTAACGTCATAATTATTGGTCAAATTATGCTGGTATATATTTTACTTTACTGGTCAACCCTAACGTTCGAATGATGTTCTCTGTAAACAAAAGAATCTGCTTTAATTAACGTCGGAGTGCAAGTTCTGTATGTAAGTACTATTCCCTATTCAGTGCCTATACTATAGATTATTTGTCTAGTATTTCCTAGTTTCTCCACAAACTGTATAACAATCTAGGTATTGTATAACGTTAAGTGTTAATATATAATAACAATGATCATCACTCTGATCACAGCATAGTTATGTGACACTGTTCAATAGATACAATAGCCTATATATACATACAAAAGGTGTCGTATCTTTAACAGGTAGAGAGTAAAAGTAGTAAAAGATTGCGCAATATGTCACGATAAGAATATGTCATAGAATATATTTATCTACACTCATATCAAAAACTTCAAATTATGATTTCAAAAGTTGACATATAATGCCTATGATTATGAGACCGGTACTATATAATAAATTTAAAAAATATTTTATGATTTTGTATGTCATTTTCTGCAAATCTGTATCGTAAAGTATCGCAAAATATCCCCGAAGGAGTAGGCAGAGGTGCATTACACACCCACAATTTGCCAGTATATTTAGTCCCACGTAATAGAAGGCAAGCCTATTGCCGTCACCGGGCACATTTATAATGGGTTATGTCTAAACTGGCCGAATTAATTTAAATGTATTTATTTTACAAATTCATCCTTATGTTTCAGTATGTATACAAGTTGCCAAAAAACCTTTCCAGGTTTATTCTGACAACAGACAGACGTTCAACACCTGGCGCAATTATTAGACATACACATTAATAAAACAAACTCATTTCATAAATAGGTACTTATACAAAACAATATCCCTCGGCCTACAAGTTAAACAAACATCTACAATATTAATAATATATATTACAAATATAAATAATACAACAAATAAAAAGTACCTACAACATAAGTTTATAATATTATTATTATGTTGTAGGTACTTTTTATTTTTTAATATTAGTTTATAATATTATTATTAAGACTAACGGGTCTTTTACGCGATTATTAAAATATACATCCTCTTTATTCCCACTGACGGACACTATTACTCCAGGATAGTGCGGGAAGCCGTCGAAATAAAAAAGTATCCCAACTTTAACCGGGAAGATGGATATCGACTATCTACGTCGTGGAATCCGGTGATCAGCACATGTACTCGCCACCTCACCGAACGCCCGCTTGCTGATACTATCAGTGTGGTATGCCGTAGTGGCTCTCCGAACACAATAGTTAGTGACGACGAAGTGAGGGTAGTTGAACAAACCCGCACTTCACGAAGACGACGATGAGCTGAAGCCAGTCCACCCGTGACCACGGCTCTTGTAACAGGGCCGAAACGTCGGGAATAAAGAAGTATGTATATATCTCAATAATCGCGTAAAAGACCCGTTAGTCTTAAGTTTATAATGTTTACAAAACGCGAAAGTTTAAAAGTATAATAATAATAACTATAGTGAATAGTGTAGAACACCTTTGATAATGCTGTAAGGCAAAGCCGGTCAGGTTTTAAGACTAAATTCAGTGAAACTGGAATATTGTGTAACCACAAGTGTGTTTATTATTGAATACGACTTCATATTTAAATAAACTCAGATGAAATTACAGTAGAATTATTAAATTTTCAATAAAACGAACAATGGTAGTTTGTTAAACATTGAAGTTCATAAATACGCAATGTTCTTGAATTTCGCCATTGAAGTAACAATGGTCAAATCAAAATGTAAAAATATGTTCTTAAAAAAATACCTTTCTGAACAAAGTTTACCAAAGACAATATCGATTTAAAAAAAAAACGACTTTGACCATGATTAGCCAGTAGGGGCAACTCAGAAGTACCAATATAGCTGTTACCACCCTTGTATGTCGGTTATAAAGTCACGCTCTGTTTACGACAGATCTCGGAGCCTTTCTCTTTCCAGACAACCATCGTTCATCGCTCCGAAATGTATTGATGTCGAGTTTTAATACTGCAACATTTTTTTATGACAAATATTACGCGGTACAATCTTACAGCTTATTTTTTTAATAGGCTTTGCAATTTCTCTCAATTTGACTTCATAAAATCATACGACTATATTTTTATGGCGATCAAAATCGTCTAGCAAAGGCACTAAGAATATACAGCCTTCAGTATAAATGCAATAACAGACTAAGCACTTTGGGTCTGTAAAGGTTTTAATTTTATCTGTGTAAATATAAATAAACCATAAAGATGGAGTGTTATTAGCACGTTCCTCGATCCTATAACCATAGAAAAGATTATCTGTATTTCTATTTCTTTTGGAATACCTATGTACCTCTACTTACATTCTTAAATAGTTTATAAATATAATGTCTGGCCGTAGAGACTATAGGTTATTTTTTAAATGTTTAACTTTGTTTATCTTTTGTTTTTGTTACGGTTAGTTTTCGTTTATTCCAATTATATTTTCGATGTTATAGTATTTCTTTTCTCTCTGTCTTTGTTTCTACCATCAGGCCGTCTCTGAAAACCAGCGCTGTCTGCCTTGCACCACGCAGACAGCATAACGCTGAGAGACGGCCGTTTACTCCACATATTATTATTATGTCATTTATTTTTATTGTTATTTTCCTTTATTTCTAAGCTGATGTTGTTTTCGTTGTTTTTGTTATTTTTTGTAAAAGTGGAGTACCTAATAAATGTTTTTTCTTACTTTCTTTCTTCTTTATAGGATGGGATAATCGGATGATATGGTTATTGAAAACAGTGACCGGCTTCGGCAATAGACTTGACTCCTACGTGGGACCAAGAAAATTATTGGCAGTATGTGGGTGTGTCATTCACCGCTACCGTGTAGGTCTCCGGGATATAGGCGTGATTATAGAAGTTCTACGGACGCTAGTGAATAAAATATCTATCTTATGATTATACCGCCAAAGAAATCCCACACAGGGGATTCTGAGACAACAAAGCTCTTCCAGTACCTCAGCGAGACGGCTGATGAAGCGCAGGTGCGGTTCCCGAACGCTGACCTAGTATTTCTGGGGGACTTCAATGGCCATCACATTGAATGGCTGGGGTCCCTCAAGACTGATCATGCGGGTAGAGCCGCCCATGCGTTCGCTCTCTCCCACGGTCTGACCCAGATGGTATGCGGGATCACCCGGATACCAGACAGGTCAGATCACGCGCCCGCTCTGCTCGATCTACTGCTGACGAGTCGCCCAGCCCAGTACAGTGTTTCGGTAGGAGCCCCACTGGGTAGTTCCGACCACTGTGTTGTTCACGCTGGCATGAAGGTGTCACCTCCTGCACGTCCTGTACAAACGTCACGACAACTATGGCACTACTCGTCAGCGGATTGGGACGGTCTACGCGATTATTATGCGTCCGTCCCCTGGAGCCAGCGCTGCTTTGTAGGAAAGGCTCCTTCGGATAGTGCTTCTGCTATTGCTGGCGAGATCAGTTTAGGGATGGATTATTACATCCCTTTCACTGATGTCGCCAGTATCCGCAGAGCCCGTCCCTGGTTCGGGCGAGATTGTGCCAAAGCTGTTCGACAAAAACAGTCGGCATATCGCGCCTGGATCAGGGCCCGGGCTGTGCGCGACCCAAACGTGGGCCACCTCAAAGCAGCGTACAACCGGGCCACAAAATCGAGTAAGAGGGCCTTTAAGAGAGCGGATGCCCAGCGCGTCGCGCGGCTTGGTCAGGAGCTCACTTCCCATCCCACGGGCAGCCGTGGATTCTGGCAACTGGCCAAAGCCGTGCAATCTAACTTTTGTCAGCCCTCGCTGCCACCGCTGCGTTACCCAGATGGAACACTGGCTCACAAAGCCCAAGAGAAAGCGGATATGCTCGCAGACCTCTTTGCGGCTAATTCCCGGGTCGACGACCGTGGCCTGCAGCCCCCCGCCATCGCCAACTGTGGCCACACAATGCTTGATATTGTTATCAGGCAATGCGATGTACGGGCAGTGCTGCGGTCACTCGACACGCGGAAAGCCAGTGGCCCTGACGGCATTCCGGCGGTGGTGCTACGAAAATGTGCAGCTGAGTTGTCTCCAGTATTAACGCGTCTGTACCGCCTGTCATACTCTTCAGGGCTCGTGCCGGAGGTCTGGAAGGAGGCGAACGTACAACCGATCCCCAAGAAAGGGGATCGGTCCGATCCAGGCAACTATCGACCCATAGCTGTCACCTCAGTCATTTGCAAGGTGCTTGAGCTCCTTATAAATAAGCAGCTCATGCAATTCCTAGAGGATCACTCGCTAATCAATGATCGACAATACGGCTTCAGGCCAAAGCGATCAACGGGTGATCTTCTGGCATTCGTAACGCATGTCTGGGGTGGGGCTATGGAAAGGCACGGCGAGTCCTTGGCTATTAGCCTGGACATCGCCAAAGCCTTCGATAGGGTCTGGCATGCTTCGCTCCTTTCCAAGCTTCCGGCATATGGTCTACCTCCTCAACTGTGCAGCTGGATTGCCAGCTTTTTAAACGAGCGCCGAGTGCGGGTCCTCTGCGATGGCCAGGCTTCTCGCTTCTTGCAAGTGAATGCCGGGGTACCGCAGGGGTCCGTACTATCACCAACTCTCTTTCTTCTGCATATCAATGATATGCTATCCCTCGGGAACATTCATTGCTATGCAGATGACAGCACACTGCACGGGAGTTACTCGGTTCGTCCGACGGCGGGGCGATCTGAGATTGAGGAGAAGAGACGACGACTCGTGGCTGATCTCGACGGTAACCTCGACAGTATCTCTCAATGGGGTACCGAGAACCTGGTCGAGTTCAATGCCCGCAAAACACAGGCGTGTGCATTTACTGCGAAGAAATCCCCTTTCCTTCCCCTACCCTCTCTTCAGAATGCATTATTACCAATGAAGGACAACCTTGATATCCTTGGCATAGACGTTCGTCGAGAGCTCAATAATAAAAACTACATCGAAAGATGTATAGGGCTAGCTTCGCGGAAACTAGGAATACTGAATAAGGTAAAGAGATTCTTTACACCGGACCAGAGGTGTCTGCTGTACAAGACGCAAGACCCTGCGTCGAATACTGCTCTCACCTCTGGGACGGCTCCGCGAAGTATCTGCTGGACGCTCTCGACGCTATGCAGCGACGGGCTATCCGTATTATAGATTGTCCGGAGGTAACGGGAAGCCTTGAGCCGCTAGTTCAGCGCCGAACAATAGCTTCCTTGGCCGCATTCTACCGTATTTACCACGGCGAGTGTTCTGAAGAGCTCTTCAATCTGATCCCACCCTCTTCCTTCCGATCCCGAACGACTCGTGCCGGGCAGAGATGCCACCCCCACACAGTGGATAGCATGTTCGCGAGAACCGAACGTTTTAAACGTTCGTTTCTCTGCCGAACGATAGTGGCCTGGAACGCCCTGCCTGTGCACGTGTTTCCTCCCACATATAATCCTGGGTTAAGCGGAGCGTGAAGAGGCACATCAGTAGGTCGTCAAGTTGAGGGCCACTCTCAATAGTAATGTGTGCTGTGAGAGTGGCCCACAATCGCTAGACGTCGTCACGACTTACCACCAGGCGGGCGGCGTCAATTTGGCGAACCAAATATAAAAAAAAAAAAAAAAAAAAAAAGAAAGCATAGAGAACATTTATTGTTTTACGATCACACGTAGTTGCGGTCACTTCAGAAAAATATGTAATTATATGTAGGTATGAGGTTTACTAATTGTTTAGGTACTGTACCATATTTATTTAGTACACGTAAAAAAGGGCTGGTAGATTGCAGGAATGATAAGGCGGTATGGTCGAAGGACCGTATAATGCTTGCCCGTATAATTTACTTTAAAAAAGTTTAAAACAGAAAAAATAAATAGTTTTAATTAAAAGGACAATGGCCGAATAGACATTCATTATTTTTGTTTTTTTATTTACTTATAAATGTTGTACTCGTGAAATTTAAGTGTTCAAAGAACGATTAATTAGTAGTTTATTTGAATAGGCACCTCACGATACATAATTTTTAATTTTATTATGTGATACAGTTTGATTTCTTAAAGCGCGACTTACTAACTTAGATTTTTGACCGGAAATTGCATTAAGTAATAAATAATTGACAGTTTCCGCATCTGTATCTGTACAAGTATATATTTTTACTAAGTCTATAATGCGTTAGTATTAGGAGGCGTTAGCATCGGCATCAAGCCCTCGATATAGTACCTAGGGATCGTACTTGATATTCGATGGAACTCCGGACCACATTTCCGAAGTTTGGTCCCTAAAGTGACGGGGGCATCAGTCGCGCTTTCCCGACTCATGCCCAACCTAAAGGGACCCAACGCCTCCTGCAGGAGACTGTACCTGGGGATCGTGCGGAGTATGGCCTTATACGGGGCTCCCGTATGGGCGGATAGATTGGCGGTCAGGGTGAACGCGACTCTGTTAAACAGACCATTGTGAACCTTGGCCGTCAAAACAATACGGGGGTACCGCACGATCTCCGGAGAGGCTGCGTGTCTCTTAGCCGAAACCCCTCCATGGGACCTGGAAGCGAGAGCCTTTGCGTCATTGTTTCAATGGCACAAGGAGGTGCTGGGGAGGAATCACAGGCCTGCGACTCGAGAAATCGAGGACCAGCGGTCCCAACTCCGCCAGGAACTTATGGAGACTTGGAGGGTGCGACTTGAGCAGAGCGATCATGGACGAGTGACGGCATGGTGACCTCACGTATCGTGCGACGCAGATCGTTACCGGGCATGTATGCTTCGGTAGCTATCTGTTTCGCATCCATCGTGAGGTCACAGCTTTGTTTTACCAAAAAATTGAGCTATAAATATGAATATCTCGCAAACGAATACTTAACTCAAAAAATCATTTTAGCAACCTCTCTGTTTTTAAAAGACCTATGTAATGATACCCCACACTCCGGGGTTGGCGCAAGAAAAAAAATACAAATACTGGTTACATAAAGGTTCGGGAGGTACCCCAAAAAAATTTTTTTTTTATCATTTTACTGTAGCACTATGTCAAAGTAGTAACTAATCCAATCAAAGTTTCATGTTTCTAGCATTCACCGTTTAGGAGGAAAACCGAGGACAGACATGACGAAACCATAAGGGTTCCGAAACTTGAACTACGGAACCCAAAATCACGTCAAAAATTGACACAACAACCGACTTCAAATTGACACAACAACCGACTTCAAATTACCGAAATGGGATCAAATAATTGTTGGAATGGGAACACTTGGCCTTAATTAAAAAATATTTTTTCTAAATTGGTTGACCCCGTCCGAAGATATGAGGTCGAAAACCCAGTCCAAAGATATGAGAATAATATGGAAAAATCGTAAATCGACATCCTACGTACATCTCATCATCCACCAAGCTTTTTCCCAACTCAGTTGTCGGCTTTCCAGTCTAACTGCTCGCGGCTGAACTTCGATATTTTCCGTGAAGCGACTGCCATCTGACCTCCACAGCTCATGCGCGATATCGAAATAAAGAAAATGGATAATCTACCTGAGTTTCTTGCTGGTGTGACGTGTACTTAACGAACCTCTGAAGTCATATGTAAGAAACGTTCAGATAATACGAGAAGGTGGTTCGAGACCCTTCGACAATCTTCTACCAATCTCCAGTTGCGCATACGCCACACCTCCTTATAATTGAACTAGCCAATTAGGTATAAGCAATAAATTATAAGTACAACATAAGTATAGGTATTTATACTCGTTCTATTGTTTAGATCCACGCCCACCTAAACCTGTTTGTGTCAATGTGGGGATATGCTTGTTTGATATAAATACAAATATATATAATAATAAAAAAATCATTCATTCCATTACTACTACTACAAGCGTTTCAATATACCTCCCAACAACCACTTCACTGGTATCTTCAGTAGAACCGACTTACCGAACCAGCGAAAGAATAATTTTCAAATGGTTATTCATGTATTTAATTTAGTAATTTTGTAATATTGCTTGACATTAAATTGTAAAGTTTTGACTAAACTGAATAAACAAAATTAATTCTTTGATTCTATCAAAGTTCTGTAGTTAGACCGGTCGGATTTTGTTTTAGGGCTCCAAATCCCCATAACGACTTTTCCTGTGATATAATTTTCATTTTTAATGACTGGTTTCGGCTCACGGCATCATCAGTAATCTTAATATAATTTCAATAAGGATTGAATCAATGAGGATTGAAGTGTTTTGATGTACTAGTACACTTCTATGCTTCTATTATTCTATACGGTTGGTAATATGCCTATAAAAGAACTGCTTGTGCTTTGTATGTCAAGTCATTCATTCACTAGTGACCTGACGGAGCTTTGCGGCTCGTGGCCTACATTCAAATAACAGTTTGTTGTGAGACTGAATTCAGTTTATTGGTTGTATTCTGATTCTGAGATTAGTATCTTTCGTTTGGAATACAATTACTTACGCATTTATCGTTCTTAAGATCTTATTATCGGGATAAAAAGTAATCTAATAGGTATATCGCACTCACTCATCGGGTACCATTAGGTTGCATTGACCAAAACTTACTCTTTTCATTGGTACAGGTAAAGGTTGTTGTTATAGATTTGTACCTTCTTAATAGTAGGTAGATTTTATGACACACACACACACCCATATCCCGCCTATATCCCAGAAGGGGTAGGCAGAGGTGCATTACACAACCACAATTTATAATGGGTTATGTCCAAAAATGTCAACAAAAAGTAGCAGCTACGGGTATATTGTAAGTTTGAAAAATAATTGAAACCCGTTGCCTTGCGATGAAATGTTGATGAAAGGCAACAAAATCTTACGTGCCAGCCGCTGTGGCACAGCCAATTAAAGGCCTGGGCGTTTCGGAAGAAATTGTAAGCGATTTTTAAATCGCGTTCGACCATCATTTATATTAAGTAACTCTGTCCGAAATGGGAAATAAATTTTCATCTTTAGAAAATCCGGTTAAATCATATTTTTTATATTTTTTTTTTGTTTTTATATTTAGTTCGACAAATTGACGCCACCCGCCTGATGGTAAGCTGTGGCGACGTCTGGTGATTGTGGGCAACTCTCACAGTACATATTTTTTTTTTTTTTTTTTTTTTATATTTAGGTCGACAAATTGACGCCACTCGCCTGATGGTAAGCTGAGGCGACGTCTGGCAATTGAGGGCGACTCTCACAGTACACAGGAATACTATAGAGAGTGGCCCTCAACTTGACGACCCTGTAATGTGCCTCTTCACGCTTCGCTTAAAGAGCCCAGGGTTATATGTTGGAGGAAACACGTGCGCAGGCAGGGCGTTCCAAGCCACCATCGTTCGGCAGAGAAACGATCGTTTAAAACGCTCGGTTCTCGCGAAGACGGTTTCCACGGTATGAGGGTGACATCTCTGCCCGGCACGCGTTGTTCGGGATCGGAAGGGAGAGGGTGGGATCAGGTTGAAGAGCTCTTCAGAACACTCACCGTGGTAAATACGGTAGAACGCGGCCAAGGAAGCAATTGTTCGGCGCTGGGCTAGCGGCTCAAGGCTTCCCGTTACCTCCGGACAGTCTATAATGCGAACAGCGCGTCGCTGCATAGCGTCGAGTGCGTCCAGCAAATACTTCGCGGAGCCGTCCCAGAGGTGAGAGCAGTATTCAACGCAGGGTCTAATCTGCGTTTTGTACAGCAGACACCTCTGGTGCGGTGTAAAGAATCGCTTTACCTTGTTCAGTATTCCTAGTTTCCGCGAAGCTAGCCCAATACATCTCTCAATGTATTTTGTGTTATTGAGCTCTCGACGAACGTCTATGCCAAGGATGTCTAGATTGTCATTCATTACCAATATTGCATTCTGAAGAGTGGGTAGGGGAAGGAAAGGGGATTTTTTCGCTGTAAATGCACACGCCTGTGTTTTGTGGGCATTGAACTCGACCAAGTTCTCGGCACCCCATTGGGAGATACTATCGAGGTTTCGGTCGAGATCACCCACGAGATGTCGTCTCTCCTCCTCTATCACAGATCGCCCCGCCGTCGGACGAACCGAGTAACTCCCGTGCAATGTACTGTCATCTGCATAGCAATGAATGTTCCCGAGGGAAAGCATATCATTGATATGCAGAAGAAAGAGAGTTGGTGACAGTACGGACCCCTGCGGTACCCCGGCATTCACTTGCAAAAAGCGAGAAGCCTGGCCATCGCAGAGGACCCGCACTCGGCGCTCGTTTAAAAAACTGGCAATCCAGCTGCACAGTTGAGGAGGTAGACCATATGCCGGAAGCTTGGAAAGGAGCGAAGCATGCCAGACCCTATCGAAAGCTTTGGCGATGTCCAGGCTAACAGCCAAGGACTCGCCGAACTTTTCCATAGCCTCACCCCATACATGCGTGACGAATGCCAGGAGGTCACCCGTTGATCGTTTTGGCCTGAAGCCATATTGCCGATCATTGATTAGCGAGTGATCCTCCAGGTATCGCATGAGCTGCTTATTAATAAGAAGCTCGAGCACCTTGCAAATGACTGAGGTGACAGCTATGGGTCGATAGTTGCCTGGATCGGATCGATCCCCTTTCTTGGGGATCGGTTGTACGTTCGCCTCCTTCCAGGCCTCCGGCACGAGGCCTGTAGAGTATGACAGGCGGTACAGACGCGTTAATACTGGAGACAACTCAGCAGCACATTTTCGTAGCACCACCGCCGGAATGCCGTCAGGGCCACTGGCTTTCCGCGTGTCGAGTGACCGCAGCACTGCCCGTACATCACATTGCCTGATAACAATATCAGGCATAGTGTGGCCACAGTTGGCGATGGCGGGGGGCTGCAGGCCACGGTCATCGACCCGGGAATTAGCCGCAAAGAGGTCTGCGAGCATGTCCGCCTTCTCTTGGGCTTTGTGAGCCAGTGATCCATCAGGAAAACGCAGTGGTGGCAGCGAGGGTTGACAAAAATTTGACTGTACGGCTTTGGCCAGTTGCCAGTATCCACGGCTGCCCGTGGGATGGGATGTGAGCTCCTGACCAAGCCGCGCGACGCGCTGGGCATCCGCTCTCTTGAAGGCCCTCTTGCTGAACCTAGTGGCCCGATTGTACGCTGCTTTGAGGCGGTTCACGTTCGGGTCACGTGCCGCCCGAGCCCTGACCCAGGCGCGATATGCCGACTGTTTTTTCTGGACAGCCTCGGCACATTCACGCCCGAACCAGGGGCGAGCTTTACGGATGCTGGCGACATCAGTGAAAGGGATATAATATTCTATCCCTAGACTGATCTCGCCAGCAATGGCAGCAGCGCTATCCGAAGGCGCCTTCCCTACAAAGCAGCGCTGGCTCCACGGGACGGACGCAAAGTAATCGCGGAGACCGTCCCAGTCTGCCGACGAGTAGTGCCATAGTCGTCGAGTCATTTGTTCAGCACGAGCAGGCGGTGGCACTTGGAAGCTGGCGTGCACCACACAGTGGTCGGATGTGCCCAGTGGGGCGCGTACCGACACACTGTACTCGGCTGGGCGACTCGTCAGCAGTAGATCCAGCAAGGCGGGCGTGTGGTCTGACCTGTCAGGTATCCGGGTGATCCCCCGTACCATCTGGGTCAGCCCGTGGGAGAGAGCGAATGCATGGGCGGTTCGTCCCGCATGATCGGTCCTAAGGGACCCCAGCCACTCAACGTGATGACCGTTAAAGTCCCCCAGGAAAACCAGGTCAGCGTTCGGGAACCGCACCTGCGCATCGTCAGCCATCTCGCTGAGGTATTCGAAAAGCCTTGTTGTCCCAGTGTCCCCTGTGTGGGAGCGGTAGACGCACACGTAGATCTGGCTCATGGAGCCATGATCCACGTGCAGCCAAAGGACGGAGTAGGAGGGGTTCTCCAGACAGCGCAACCGGCGGCAGCAAACATCCGCCCTAACGAACACGCACACCCCGGCTTTATCGCGGAATTGTTCCTCAATGATATAGCCCGGGTAACAGAGGTACGACGTGTCGTCAGGGCGGCGTATCTGTGTCTCCGTTAGGAACATCACAGAAGGCCGTGCCGACTCCAGGTGATGGTGGACGGTATCGAGGTTTGCATGGAGTCCGCGGATATTCGCGAACTCCACCTCAAACGAAGTCAACATAGCTCTTAATACAAAGTAGTCGATTGATCACTCTGCATAGACCGGGAATCGAACGCTAATCTACGCATAGATGAGTAATGCATAACACTATGGCATGTTGTGTGACCAGTCCGTTGATCTTGTTGAATTAAAACTCATCAACTAGTTCCTAGGGTCATCGAAGTTATTGTAAGCATTTGCTGGATAAATTCAACCATAAATAATCGGAACATGCCTTCTTCATTATAACCATTATCTATTATTTTTTTGAATTGAAGGCTAGGGAACCGTTTTTACAATTCTTTGGAAGTGCTACATATCGGCCCTAGGACGGAAAAGTAAAAAAAAATTATCAGCACATCTTGAGGCGATCGCAAAAACGTATAAGTACAGCCTTAGTTCGATTAAGTCAATACAACATTCTGGTTTTTTAATGTTTATAAACAAAAAAGAGTTGAGTTACAATAAAATAAAACGTTAGTAAATAGCACAAAAAATAATTATTTGGACAGATATACCAGAGTATTTTACTCAGTATTTTAAGGTTGAGACTCCGACTAAAAGTGACTAAATCGCCTGCCGTAACGCGTCAAATCATTAAAAAAAACTCCATAACGCTTCAAGAAAATGTGTGGTAACAAAATAAAGGATACCTACGTAAAAATATGACTAATGACAAGGCGGTATGATCAAAAGACAATAGCCTGCCTTAAAACAGTGAAAATGAAAAATAAAAATTTAAAAAACTAGGCGGGAAGTACAATACATGATACGTGATCAATCTCTATAGTTATATTTTTTTTATCTGAATTTGATTTGCTTTCCTCGTATTTGAAATGAAAAGTAGAGTGTGTAACCCAGGTGAAAATACCCATTTCTGCTTTGGTTAACAATTTATTATTCACGTTCTTCCCTTTTTCTCTTGGGACCTCAATTACAACCCAGTTCGGTTGCACGTATTAGGTATACATTATTGTATGACATAACTTAAAAACTCCTTCGACCATGGCAACCCTACGGTTCATTGATATTATTATGCAATCGAGTGCGGACAACGACCTGTATACGCACAAGAAGACATGTGGAGAAGCACTTCTCTTCATTTTATATTTGAAAGCAATGAGTTTACTTACTCGTACTTTTTCTCAATTATTTATAAGTAATCCCGCGGCTTCAACCGCTTGACAAATTATATGATACACAAAAACCTTCTTCGAGAACAATTCTATCCATTGGTGAAAACCGCATTAAAATCCGTTGCGTAGTGTAGTAATACATAGGTGATGATGATGAAATCCTACCTACCTATATTATATTACTAGGTTGCTGTTGCAATAATTGTTTTGTCGATCCGGGTCGAACTCCTAAACGACTGGACCGATCTTTATGAATTCAGATATATGCACTCACGGTGATGGTCACAATGACCGTGCCAAATTTCAAAAAGATCGGTTTAGGAGGAGCTCGATCACGAACGAAATACACGATTCGTCTAAGAAATAATACTCGTATGTACTTTAATATTATTGAATTTGATGTAATTTTATTTGAATTTGAATTAATGTGATCTATTTTCTTTAATTTAACGGAATGTAAGCTGTTTAGATTTATTTTATTTCATTTGGTTTGATTAGTTTTATTAATTTTATATTATTTGTCTTAATTTTATTATTTTAGTCAATTTTTTGTACCTGATTGGAATTAGTTGAATGAAACAATGGTAAGTAAAGTGTTTAAAAAACCCTTTTCAAATAAATAATAGCATTAATTTTTCGCAGAATTAAAAGACAACAAAACGTCGACAATTGTTTCGCCTCTAAACGAGGCATTATCAAGACTGTCTCAAACAGCCTTGTTGTTTTGTCATGGATTTTCGCCAAGTAACGCCTGTTTCTATCCAATATTAGTTGAATGTTTTAATTTATTTAAATTTAATTTGTTTGATTAAATTTTTTTTAAATTGATTTGTGTTGATATTATTTAATTTTGTTTCAGTTTTTTTTTTGTTTGAATTGATTTTATAATTTTAATTTCTTTTTATACCGAAATCATTTGCGCATGTGGTGTTAGCTTATAAATAATTGTTACACTTACATAATGTTGTTAATTTTTTTTTAATGTAATTTTATCAGTGGATTGTTGGTTAGCCAAATAAATAAATAAATCAAACTAACGGACTTTTCCTAACAAGGTCCTAACTAAAAGAGTTTCTCTTTATCGACTGAGATATGACGACCATACCATTTAACATTCATTCCTACATCTGCAGAGATCTATATATTTAATACGACAATTTGTCTGTCTGTCCGTCCGTCGCGTTTTTCAATTTACATACATTTGCATGAAATATTAAAAAATATTCTTTTTTTTTTTTTATATATATTTTATACATATAAATGGTATATATTTTTTCTTTTTTTGAGGCGATACAAAGTTCGTCGGGATAACTAGTTCTATTTATTCGTGGTCCTGGCTGTGAGTAATTCGGTTTGAATTACACTGCCGTGGCTGGTAACGGCAATAGGCTTACCCCCTATTACGTAGGACTGACACAATTACTGGCAAAGTGTGGGTGTGTAATGTACCTCTACCTACCCCTTCGGGGATATAGGCGTGATGTATGTCTGCTGTCATGTCTTGCATTTTTATTATGTATGTATAGTCAACGTTTTTAAAAAACAGCGAGCACTATGGACGGACAACGAAGTATTAGTAATAGGGTTCCCGATTTACCCTTTGGGTACGGAACCCTAAAAAACAACAAGTGTGCTTTACACTAATTAAAAATTACAAGATATAGCAAATATATTTTGGAGGTTTAGACCACACGACTGAACTCATACTTCCTATGAGAGGAAGAGAGAAAGAAAGTCGTATACGAAACGTAACACTCTCTCTTTCTATCTTCACTCACTTATACCTCCCTCACAACACTCTCACACACTTTTCGTAACGCTCTCGTTACGCATCACCAGATTACTACCCAAGTCAAGCGTGCATAAAGAAGTTTTACTTTAAAAATAATAATTTATTTTTGAAGCCTACTTGTCTTTCTGTCTGTAAGCGTGTGTGTCTGACCGTCTGTATGTACACGGTAAGCTCCAAAGTTACTATTCAGATTTTGTGTGATTTCACAAATAGACTCACCTCAACTTAGGGCAAGTAAGTCATTATTTTACACACCGGTTACTATTTGTTAAGTGCGAGTTTATAAATTTTCTACTTGCAACTGTTAAGTGATTAGTACATAAGTGTGCAGTCGCACTTAAAACTTAACAAAATGTTTGTAAGTTCTTTAGGCTTTATTTCAAAGCTGACGGTGATCATGCCTCTGCCTAGCTTCCGAGGAAACAGGTGTGCTTTTAAGTATGTAATGTATGTACCAAAACTAAAAAATATAATATAACGGGTACATGAAGACTCCATAGATTTTGTCTCACGACATCACTTATTTATATCGACAGGAAATGCAGCCTTCGCGACAAGCCACAACATTACACGGAGTAATATTATACATATATAATTATTATAAGTATGTATGTCGGACAGAATGTGTGTTGTTAATTT
The DNA here is from genome assembly GCA_963556515.1 of Nudaria mundana. Lineage (NCBI taxonomy): Eukaryota > Metazoa > Arthropoda > Insecta > Lepidoptera > Erebidae > Nudaria > Nudaria mundana. The sequence goes on from OY748310.1 coordinate 1,705,811, forward strand.
ACCTTTTAAGAACGAATTTTTGTCATTTACATAGTAAAAATGCTCTAACCCAACCCACGAAGAGTTTGTCGATAGCCTATGAGATCGCAGGAAATTTAAAAAAAAAATGTTGTTAATGGGTCACGTGACCGTCACTTTCTGCGATTTTATTGGTTATCGATTAGCGTTGAGAGTTTGAAGTCGAGCATCCACAATCCATTGAGTACGCAAATGTCAAAATTTAGGAACAAATTTTGACATTTAACGTGCTCAAGTGATACTTAAGTTCAAATTCTCAATTCAGAAACCGGCCATAACTCTTCTGATGACATCTTAGAGCATTCAACCAATTGGTTGAATGCTCTAATTGCTGATGCTCTAATTGCGAATGCTCTCAATTGGTTGAATGCTCTAAGGATGACATACTCAATGCTCATAGGGCAGATCTATACCGGATGATACACTGTCATCAAACTCAATACGTTCTGAAAAAAAAGATAGCCTTTTAAGTTATGGTCAACCGTTACGGTGTCATGGTGAAGAATGTGCCAACGGGGTCATCCAATAAGTACAGCAGATACATAAAACATGTGTTTGGTAAATTTCGGATATTTGATTGTGTTCGAGTCTCACATTTTTGTAATAAAACACTATTTAACGGCTATAGTCCTTTGATATAACGCTTTATTTGATAATTTTTCCCACATACAAGTTACTAATAATATCTTCAGTTTTCAATCAAGTTAGTCAGTAGAACCCTCGTATCTGATAGCCGAGTACGATAACCACTTCACATATATTATACAGTCATAAACAATCTATACTAATATTATAAAGCTGAAGAGTTTGTTTGCTCAGAAAGTACTGGTCCGATTAGAGTTATGTAATACACTTATCCAGGATGACTATAGGCTATATAACATTACGCTACGACGAGTAGGAGCGGAGCAGCAATGATATATGTTTCAAAAACGGGGGAAAATTATTTCTTTTGGGAGCTTCCGTGACGTACGCTGCTTAAATGGTTAAAGTAAGCCTTAAAAAGTTCTATAAAAAAGTCCGCGATGGCATATATCTACCATATATCTTAGGGTTAACACACTATAACGTAATTTATAGCAATCAAAATTGATTTAAAACAATTCATGGTATGCGAAGCTATTATTATGCTTACGATATTAATCCTTATCCAAACAAATACGCTATACGTCATAAGAATTTAATTTAGAACAAATTAGTCCTGTACATCATTTGATTTCAACGAATATCTTAAGAGATATTATTATATTATTAGATTTAGTCAAAAAGTACACTATTTTGAAGGCGGGCGACGACGTTGGAGTGCGCACTGCGCATGTGTGAGTTGACTGCCGGCCGTCGCCGTCGCCGTCGCCAGCTATGTTAGGTCCCATGTAATAGAGGGCGAGCCTATTGCCATTTACCGGGCACAAGTTCCAGACTCTGGGATAATTATCTGGGTAAAATTCTAAAGAGAATTATACATTATCCACCAGACCCGGGAATCGAACCCGAGACCTCGAGTGTGGCAGTCCGTACATAGTACCATTGTGCCACCGAGGTAGTCAATAATTGTAAATAATAGAGAATATAATACAAGATATAATAGAATAGATGTATATAAGATATAGGTTATATAAGATGTTAAAACTTTTCAAAATATAATAGCATTATTTTCGAAAATAATGCTATTCTATTTAGAAAAGTTTTAACATCTTACTTACCATTACTTTGTCATGGATTTTCGCCAGGTAACGCCTGTTTCCATCCAATAGGTAAGTGTTTATGTTTGAAGGCTTTCTAACAATATACCATAATATCTATACCTCGCGAGTGCAAGGTATCGGTATGGTCATGACAGTCATCATAACAGTTCAACAATCTATGAAAAATTGTTTGATATTAAACATTAGAACTTTACTTAACTGTATTTATAGCAATGAGTTTGATTTGACTGTTCTTAATTATTTAAAAAGAAATTATAAATAGATCAGACTCGGAGCTCAGTGACATTCCCCCTGTTAGGGAAAGGCGGTGGGTTGGAGTTCTGCCGATGACATCTTCAGTTTTTGTGTTTTTATAATTTCTATTATATTCCATAAAATTATTCTCGTGTGGTTTTGTGGAGATCGGACTAAATATGTGTCAGCCCGGAACACACATTACATGCAGACGAAAGGAAAACTGTCCAGTATAATCAGAAGAAGAGTTTCTCGTTAACAACCATTATAATCTTCCCAGGGCGTCTTAAGCTGAGATTTATAAAGCGTACATGGTCTTAACTTAGCCTTTACTTTACACTTGAGACAAAATCGGGATTTATAATGCGATCTTCGTTATTGTCTTAACATAAGCTAAGTCAAGTCATAAAAACGGTGACTTACGAAAAACTGCTTTAGTTTAAAATAAACTTTATTGTAAACCAATTAAAAATAACAAGATACAACAAAAACAGGATGTACAAAGGGAGGCCTTATCGCTAAAAGCAATATCTTACAGGCAACCTTAGGATGGACAGTGAAAATAATGCTCTCAAATATATACATTACATACCATATTCTTTATTATTATTATTGAAGTATCAGATATATGTGTTTCGAACTAAGGCCAGTCAGACTATAAATTCCAAATCAAAGATTGTACTTAGCATATGCTTAGCTAAGATTTTGCTTAGCCGAGCTTGAGTTAAGTCCAAACACGCTCTATAAATCTCACTCTTAACCTCTCATTTTTAGCCTCGGATAACCCTAGGGTTAATCTATCTCTGTTATGTAGGTACCTATTTGCTATTAGACAAATCTAAGAAGAGATTCTATTTGCTGGTATCTATGTAATATCTCTCCTGGCATTTGGAAGAGTGCCTGGTAACTGCAGTAGACTGGACCTATCACATGTGACCAACAATATTATAGCCAATTAGAGGGTGTAGTACACCTCTACCTACCCCTTCAGTGATAGATACTGATGATATGTACGTTTGAAAGTATATACAAAACGATAAAAAACTCAGTAAAGTAAGAGCATATGTACTAAAAAGTTAATGCAATAAACACAGTTAATTATAATTATGCGAAAAAAAAAAATACTAACTCGAAATTCTTAAACTAAAATAAAACTGAATAATTAAAGAATTACCTCCAAAATATCAACAGTCTTCATGTCAGTGATGAATGGAATCACTAAAATAAAAACAAAAGAGAAAATCACATTTTTTCATAAATCACACACTGCACTACACATCAAATGATATTATTTTCGATTTTCGAATAATCCAGCGGCACGTGTGCACCGTATCGCGGTCACCGAGAGAATGCGCGCGGTCCAGTCCGCGCGGCCTGCGCAAGCGCAACGAAATGCGCCAATTATTAAGGCACAGTTCACTTCTTTGATCACTTTTATTGTGCAATCACAATGTTTAGCAATATTGGTAAATTGGAAATGTTATTTATACCTACTTAATTACGAAATTAATAAAAAAATATATTTTATGTATTTGTTTGGTAATCATTTGTTGTTCGTAATATAATATTTCCTAAGCTAGCTAATTAAAATTAATAAAATAAAGTTAGAAACGGAAGGTCAATTTAAATATTGTTCCCCAAATAGACTCGATCTTTACGACGATATGGACAAACATATGAACCTATACTTTCCAAGTTGGCCTATTTCAATTTGGACCCATTTTGGTAATTTGAAGTCTGTCGAATTGAGAACCTCAATCTTTTTTTTAAAGTCGGTTAAAAATTTGTTGTTTGGTTGAACGCACTAATCTCAAAAACTAATAGTTTGAATTGGATTTTTTGTTGTGTTGTAGGAAGTTTAATACCATTACGTACGACCACTAGGAGCGTAGCAGAAATGAAGCAAGTGGCACATATAGGGACACTAATGAAGTCACAGGCATTTGGTATTACTAACCATAAATCTATATATAGAAATGGGGAATGTACCCCCGCTTAGCTCTCGAGAACTGCTTATGCTCCAATGATGGTTGACCCCTCTATGGATAGCCCTCGATCTGGAGGTAAGCCAAAAATCGAAAATTTTACCTAGCTCTAAGGGGTCAAAAGTTATAGGCCAAAACCTATGGGCGTGGTGCGGCGCGAAGCACCGCGCAAGACACCGTACTAGTAAATAAATAAATATGTTAGGACAATTCACACAATGCCATTTAGTCTCGAATTAGGCAGAGCTTGTGATATGAGTACTAGATAAACTGAAATAAATACTTATACAAGTACATATTTTTTTGTAAATCCACACATATTATACATAGCCACCGAATCAGTCCATATATCTAGCCACCAGTAACTTCATAGATTGAACTGACAGCTGAGACTCTATTTTAAACTAGACCAGTATTGCGTAAAGTTAAGAGAAGCTTCGCCTTAAGAGGATGCGCCTTTATACGGAAGCGATTGGAAGACTGGTTGGCAAACACTACGGCCAGTTTATCAAGCGTAACGGTAAAGTGAGCGCGCTCATTGTACGCCCAATGAGCAAACCGAACTGGTCACATACATACTTACAACACTATGATGTACTTGTATTGTGTTTATTACAATTTTTGAGGTCGCGAGTATACTTATTTTATCGTAACACTGACCAAACAGGTTATTGAAATAGGCCTCTGTTAATCTGCTGTTGTTAGGTTAGAATCGATTATTTAGCATTCTTCTGAAAATTACCCGTTTTTGTAGTTGCATACGGTTAGGGTCGCCGGTCGCCGCCGGGCGCCACTGGAACCGCCGGGCGCCACAGGAAATGCGTTCTGCTTGTAACCAGAGACGCCCGGCAACGGACGTTAGAGCGGCAGCGGCCAAAAAAAAAGGGTCGCCGGTCGGCCCAAATATTTGTTTACGGTCTGCGATCGGCTATAGTTATAATCACCAAAACCTAGTAACTATAATCCCGTTAACCAATCCTATGTACAGTGTATAATAGGCAAGTACCTTATTGAAAAAGATATGGATGGAATGCGTGAAAGAGGACATTAGACAAGGAAAAGTGAGACTGGGGAGATGACGTGTGACAGAGATGTGTGGCGGTGGAAGACAGCAGATGTAGATGATAAAGTTCATTGATAAATTAGCGCCTTTAAACTTCGATCAAATATGTCTCAAATATAGAGACATATATTATTATATCAATGCTTTTAAACACTTGTATGTTGCTTCAACAACGCCTACATAAAACCTAATAGCAATCTCACATAACAAACGATGCTATAACATTTATGACAGGCGTTGCACTCCTTTAACAAACGTGTTTTTTAATGATTGTCTTTCTTATGATAAACAAAAACAGTGTACAAGTGTTTGTTTATCATGTACTATAAGTTTCACCAAGTGCCTACAATCAAAACCATCACTTACTTACTATACACTTACTACATACTTATATAATTTGTCAAGCGAGGGAAGCCACGGGCGTCCGTTAGTTTTTTTTATAAATGCAAAATATATCGCAGCGTAGTATGATAGTAGTGATAGTATTCATTAGGCAATACGCTGATCCCCAACAAATGTAAGAACGATCAGTGAGTATGGAGATGTGATTGTGGTTAAAATCAAAATATCTTTATTCATGTAGGTCACAAAGTAACACTTATGAACGTCAAAAAAAGAAAATGCTTCTACATTTACATTTACCGCCAGATTCGCAAGGCAATAGGTAGAGCCTGTGAGGAAAGAACCTGGCAAGAAAAACTCACGGCCACTCTTTTTATTCGCCAGTAAATACAATGATTCTGTTACAACAATAAAAAGAGGTTACCTGGGCAGGTCACTCTAACACGTACCTATGTTATGGATCGTACGATATCTGCAGTTGAGAGACGATCCGCGACATTCACTCTATGGGCAACACCCAGCGACAAAAAGGCTGAAAAGCCGGTGTAGTTTTCTCCGCACTACTCCCGCTATAGCTGCACGGATGCTTCCAAAGCAAGAGTAAGTCTATGGCAAGATAGTTTCTTCATGCCCGCTTTCATCCCGCCGACAGAGAAACTACCCCCCGGATACAGACTCCCCTGGACAAAACCTGGCTGCGTACCCAGATTGGCAGATCAAAAGATAAATGCCCAGGTTGGGCAAGTGGTGTCTTGGTCAGTAGGCAAAATGTTCCTCTTCCTGGAAAGGGAACAGTCGCTGGTTGTACCAGTATATAGTTTATGCGTTTCTTATTGTTAAATAATTTGAACTTAATATTGTAGTTGACTGTGGGATTCGCCGCTCTGTAAATTGATAATTAATACACTAATTGACACTTCTGTCAATATTTCAAAGCGTGCGCGCCAACTACGAGTAGCTGTTGGAGAATGGGAGTCAGGGTTATGGATTCAGGCGCTCCCATCACCCAACATTGGTACCATGTTGGACGACACAACCTTCCGCATTGCCACTTGCCTTCGGCTGGGTACACCTTGTGTATCTCCGCATTATTGCAACTGTGGAGTAGCCGTCGATAATCTGGGACACCATGGCCTTTCTTGTAGAAGCGCAGGTCGTATACTTCGGCACGCTATTCTAAACGACATAATTCGTAGGGCTCTTTCCACCGCAGGTCTACCGGCCGTACGTGAACCAAGAGGTCGCCGCCTTTATAGAGACATTGCTAAACGCTTAATCAATGCTTCTCAGGACCAGAAGGCTGGCTATTTTCTGGCCCAAAGAATAAGTATCACCATCCAACGTGGCAACACAGCCAGCATTCTCTTGGAACCTTGCCAGTCGGCAATGACGCGGAGGATTTTAAAACGATATTTGATAATGTAAACATTTTTAGTATATAATTATGTTGTAATTCTTATTGTAAGTAAATATCTATAAATATTGTTGCTAGATAATACCTGTACGCTCGCCCATCCCACATTCTCGCACCCAAATGCCGAGGCACGGCGAGGTCGTCTCGAGGCTGATACCTAGTACCTACTAACTACTGCTAATTATAATGTAAGTACTCACCTTTAGTTTATTGAATGCTTACTGACAGTTTTGTAATATTTTAGGATAAGCGGATCTTTGTATTTGTGTGAGTGACCACGAAAAGTAGAGGAAAAACTCTTTTTGTAGCTGTGTGTACAACACATGTGTGTGTAACAGAGGACACATATCCGTGCACGTACAGTTCATTCACACAAATGCAAAGCTCCGCTTACGCCTTTTTACCTATACCTATTTTACTTTTGCTTTGCGTTTTCATTTGCTACTCATAAAATAACCTGATATGTTATTTATTACTTAGTTGATAGTTAACGGAGCAAAGTAACTTATCAGTCTGAAGATATCTCCATTTATGAGAAAAGACGCAGGTTCAAATCTTATTTGAGACTATCCATTGCCTTCTTTTGACACCCATATGAGAGAACGTATGTTTGTATGGGTGTCATTCCGACCCAAATCGAAAGCACTTTAGAATATGTATTTTAATCTTATTGTATGCAAATTAAAGATACTACCCACTATATTATGTTCTCTATTCATACATAAACGTATAATTACGCCTGTTTCCACGAAAGACATAAGCACTGGGAATACCTTCTGCGTGCGTACCAAAGACGCCCGGCAACGGACGTGAGAGCGGCCGCGGCCTTGGACCGCGGGATTAAAATAAAATAAAAGTGTACAGAAAGCCAGACAAGAACTCCTTCTCTACGTGATCGAATCAGAAATGAGAACGACGGGAATCGAATTTACGATCGCAAATCAGTGTTACATATTTGAGCCGTTTGGGGTTGAGACACTGGGGTCATGGGGTCCGAGTGCTCGTCGCCTTTATAGAGACGTTGCTAAACGCTTAATCGATGCTTCTCAGGACCAGAAAGCTGGCTATTTTCTGGCCCAAAGAATAAGTATCGCCATCCAACGTGACAACACAGCCAGCATTGTGGGAACCTTCCCAGTCGGCAATGACGCGGAGGATTTTTTAAACGATATTTTGTAATGTAAATATTTTTAGTATATGTACAATTATGTATATTGTAATTCTTATTGTAAATAAATTGGTTTTGTATTTGTAACGAACACTTCATGTTACGAGTAGGTACTATCTCGAAGACGTCTGGAACAAGTCTTGCAAGTTAAATTTTTTATTTTTATAATATACATTAAAACTATACTTACTATACACATTACAATCTACACTATACAGGGTTACTGGTTAAGTCGACCGGAATCCTTTGGGGTGGCATAGTTTCCATCATTTCTAACATTTTTCACTACTGAGTACCGTATCCCAAACTTAACCGTTTTCTAGTTATCGGACTTTGAAGATTTTCTCAAAAATATTTAATTTTTTAAGTAATCTCCTTTTTTTGTGGCATTTGCTTGCAATCGGTTTTTCTTATTGCTGTTTTAGTATAGTAGTTTAATAGATTTATTACTCGAAATACTCAAATTACTTGTAATTCTACGAAATTCGTCGTAGTACACAATTGTTGATTGAAAAAAGAAATTAATTTCTTTTATTTTTTTTATTCTTCCTTACATACTAAAAAAATACACAGCAATAAGAAACACCAATTGCAAGCAAATGCCTCAAAAAAAGAAGATTAGATAAAATATTGGATATTTTTGAGAAAATCTTTAAAGTCCAATAACTAGAAAACGGTTAAGTTTGGGCTAGGGTACTCAGTAGTGAAAAATATTAGAAATGATGGAAACTATGCCACCCCAAAGGATTCCGGTCGACTTAACCAGTAACCCTATACAGGCGTCAAAGAACTCCTCCGCCTCTCCTCGTTCCCAGAAGGCTGGCAGCATTGCCACGTTGTATGGCAATACTTATTCTTTGAGCAAAAAGTCCACCAGCCTTCTGGTCTTTTTTTTTTTTTGGTTCCGCGAGCAAGGCCGCGGCCGCTCTAACGTCCGTTGCCGGGCGTCTCTGGTTACAAGCAGAACGTATTTCCAGTGGCGCTCGGCGGACTTTGATCACCTCTGTGGTCTCTGCGGGGGTTGGGTCGGGATGAAAATCCGTCGTTGGGGTAGGGTTTTATCCCGCGTCAGTGAGTGAATCTGGTTGCGTGCTATGGGGCAAATGCCCCGCAGCACGCAACCCTTCTAGCCTGCTTCTGTAAGGACGACGGGTGGCGATCCCGCCGTCCTCAGGCCCCGATCATGGAGGTCGATGGTCTTGGGCGTAGATGAGTCTGCGGCGCCCTCGCCGCAGACTACGGAACTCGGCGGGGAGGGTACGCTCCCTCTCCCTCTCGGCCGCCTCCTTCGCGAGCACGACTTGCTCGCAGAAGGACACGGCCTCGTTCCACCTACTCCCGCTGGAGACCATGGCTTGAAGCATGGTCTCCAGCGAGAGGGTATCCACGCCCAGACCCACTACGAGGTCCCGGCGCTGACTCGCCCACGCTGAGCACTCTACCAACGTGTGGAGTGCGGTGTCGTCGTCGGAAACCTCGCAGTGTTGACACCGGGGTGTGACCTCACGATGGATGCGAAACAGATAGCTACCGAAGCATCCATGCCCGGTAACGATCTGCGTCGCACGATACGTGAGGTCACCATGCTGCCTCTGCAGCCAATCGTCCATGAAGCCTTCTGGTCTTGAGAAGAGTCGATCATGAGTTTCGAGATTGTTTTAAAGAGTCCGATTATTCGTTCACGGTGTGATCATAAGTCGTTCGAGAAGCTAAGTATCAAGTGCAGTGCATATTTCGCATCAGTCTGTTGCAAATCGCGTGTGAAATAGGTCGGTAATTGTATTAGAGGTGGTGAGTTACCGGTACATAGACTACATAGGTACTCGTTCACGTAACGCGTTAGGAAGGGCAAAATATACATACAGACCCAGATTACTAACTACTTTACCCATACTCAATACTCAAGACATTTATTGCTTCCATAATGTGGTACAGATGTTAAAATAGGTAAAGTTACAATTCTGGACCCTGTCGGGCACAGCACAATGTTTGTCTAGAGAGAGGAGGAATTTTATTTGCTTTATTTATTTATTACACATAATTATATTTCATTTAAGGTTTTTGTTGGACGTTTGTAAATTGCAATTTTGTACATTTAATAAAAATGTCAATCTGATTTTTGAATGTCACAAATATCGCAATACAAACATAGGTACCTAAATATCCTGGTGATTAAGGTTATACAAAAGTCATATCAAAAATGTCACACCCAACTAATTCCTAATGTCATTCATTACATTCACAATTTACAAAATATAAACACAAATATCTGTATAATGAAACTAGTGAACTACTCTGTTATTATTCTGTATCATCGTTAGCCTATCACTGTATACTGCTGAACAAGGCCTCTCGAGTTTCCAGTGTGAACGGTCTATTACCACCTGCATCCATCTGGTAGGTGACGAGTGGCTATCCCACACTCGACAGTTAGTACGTGGTCTCCACTCGAGAATAATTTTGCCCAACGACTTTACGACCTTCGTGCTATGTGGCCGGCTTACTTCAGCCTATGTCGGCCATCTTGGTTCTTCTACGAATCCCCTAATTTCTGATTCAATCACCTAGAGACATACCGAGTATTCGAGTTTCCAAATAAGCCTTCTAAACAGATCTTAAGATCTCACATAGAGATGCCTACCCACCGCAGCAAAGGTCCGAAATTCGTTGTGTTGTGCCTACCCACAATCTATGCAGTCCAGGCTAACACGTTTCTGTATACGCCATCCGAAGATAAGTAGTACCTAACTAGTCAGTATCTGTTATAAATATACTGTTTAAAAGCCAGTCATCGAACCTGGAAGTGTGTTAAAAACAAATCAACACTTTAATCAGATCAGAAGCTCCCCCCCAAACACCCGTCACTAAACAATACTCGATTTAAAAGCCACCCATTCAACTGTCAGTACTTTACATGTCTTCTCTTCTATGTATTATACTGTCAGGCTGCACCCGAGATTCGGAAAATAAATATCCCCCTATCAACCGCTACGGGGCCCAAGTCATCCGTCCCATGCACGCAGTGCACCTGTTGACAAGCGAACGAGGTTCTCCAAATTATTACTAACTAGCTGATCGCTGCAGCTCCGCCCGCGTGATTTAGTTTACTCGTTCCCGGTTCCCGTGGAAAAACATTACCGACCGGGATAAAAAGCCTATGTTACTCAGGGTGAATGCAGCTTTCCAATGGTGAAAGAATTTTTGAAATCGGCATAGTAGTTTTTGAGTTTATTCATTACAAAAATACACACAAAAATACAAATCTTTCCTCTTTATAATAGTAGTGTAGATGTAGATAGTGTAGAAGACATACAGACAGACATACATCACGCCTGAATACCCGAGGTGGGTCTACATACCATAAAAAAAGAAAATGGATAATTTACCTGAGTTTCTGGCTGGTACTCGTATCTTCTCAGGAGAACCGAGAACTTACCGAACCAGCGAGAAAATCATTTTCAAATGGTTTATTAATGTAGGTACTTAATTTTGTATTTTTATAATATTGCTTGACATGATATTGTAAAATTTTGACATTCATATGTGCTCTTTATGTGCCTAAACTGAATAAACGAAAATGATTCTTTGATTATTCTTGACCCACTGTTTGCCAGTAATTTTTAAGGTTCCGTAGCCAAAGGGTAAAACGGGAACCCTATTACTGAGACTTTGCTGTCCGTCCGTCCGTCTCCGGGCTGTATCTCATGAACCGTCATAGTTAGAAAGTTGAATTTTAACAGATAATGTATTTCTGTTGCCGCTATAACAACAAATACTAAAAACCAGTATAAAATCAATATTTAAGGGGTTTCCCATACAACAAATGGAATTTTTTTGCCGCTTTGGTACTGAACCCTTTGTGCGCGGTCCGACTCACACTTGACCGATTTTTGTTGGTTCCATGTAATAGGGGGCGAGCTAATTGCCGTTACCAAAGTTCCCGGTAATAACAACAGGCTCTTGCCCTATTAAATTGGATCAACATAGTGACATCTAAAATTACTATTGTTTTCTCCGCTGACTGACTGATCGAAGCTTCTACATTTCAATTATACATTTCATATAGGTATTGTAATTCTTATTGTAAATATATATTCTACATTGTACTTACATGAAAGGAAATGAAAAGAAATGATTTATTTATTTGTATAGGTCATTAAATGGCTCTTACAAACGTCAGTAAGTACTTAAAATACAAACTAGGTACCTATGCAATGCATGCTGCTGTTGCAAAAAACTGAGCGAAGTGTTAAATTTTCGAAAGACAACCATTGTTTTTTTCGGTGATTATTATATTCCTCGATGGTATGTCCGATTTTCATAACCCTAATAAAGAACGAGTTTCAGTCAATTGGCTTAGAACTGAACCCGAATAAATGTGAGATTTTTATATCTGAAAACACAGATAAATTAACAACTATCTCCAAATTCAACTGTTTGGCCCCCAACATAAAAGTTTTGGACAAAACTTCTTTACGCCTCCTGGGGTCCCCGATTTTAGAAGATGGCTTTTCCACTTTTATCGAGGAAAAAATTCAAAATGTTGATCTGGTTTTTGATAGTCTATGTAATTTTTTTTTTTTTTTTTTTTTTATATTTGGTTCGCCAAATTGACGCCGCCCGCCTGGTGGTAAGTCGTGACGACGTCTAGCGATTGTGGGCCACTCTCACAGCACACATTACTATTGAGAGTGGCCCTCAACTTGACGACCTACTGATGTGCCTCTTCACGCTCCGCTTAAAGAACCCAGGATTATATGTGGGAGGAAACACGTGCACAGGCAGGGCGTTCCAGGCCACTATCGTTCGGCAGAGAAACGAACGTTTAAAACGTTCGGTTCTCGCGAACATGCTATCCACTGTGTGGGGGTGGCATCTCTGCCCGGCACGAGTCGTTCGGGATCGGAAGGAAGAGGGTGGGATCAGATTGAAGAGCTCTTCAGAACACTCGCCGTGGTAAATACGGTAGAATGCGGCCAAGGAAGCTATTGTTCGGCGCTGAGCTAGCGGCTCAAGGCTTCCCGTTACCTCCGGACAACCAATAATACGGATAGCCCGTCGCTGCATAGCGTCGAGAGCGTCCAGCAGATACTTCGCGGAGCCGTCCCAGAGGTGAGAGCAGTATTCGACGCAGGGTCTAATCTGCGTCTTGTACAGCAGACACCTCTGGTCCGGTGTAAAGAATCTCTTTACCTTATTCAGTATTCCTAGTTTCCGCGAAGCTAGCCCTATACATCTTTCGATGTAGTTTTTATTATTGAGCTCTCGACGAACGTCTATGCCAAGGATATCAAGGTTGTCCTTCATTGGTAATAATGCATTCTGAAGAGAGGGTAGGGGAAGGAAAGGGGATTTCTTCGCAGTAAATGCACACGCCTGTGTTTTGCGGGCATTGAACTCGACCAGGTTCTCGGTACCCCATTGAGAGATACTGTCGAGGTTACGGTCGAGATCAGCCACGAGTCGTCGTCTCTCCTCCTCAATCTCAGATCGCCCCGCCGTCGGACGAACCGAGTAACTCCCGTGCAGTGTGCTGTCATCTGCATAGCAATGAATGTTCCCGAGGGATAGCATATCATTGATATGCAGAAGAAAGAGAGTTGGTGATAGTACGGACCCCTGCGGTACCCCGGCATTCACTTGCAAGAAGCGAGAAGCCTGGCCATCGCAGAGGACCCGCACTCGGCGCTCGTTTAAAAAGCTGGCAATCCAGCTGCACAGTTGAGGAGGTAGACCATATGCCGGAAGCTTGGAAAGGAGCGAAGCATGCCAGACCCTATCGAAGGCTTTGGCGATGTCCAGGCTAATAGCCAAGGACTCGCCGTGCCTTTCCATAGCCCCACCCCAGACATGCGTTACGAATGCCAGAAGATCACCCGTTGATCGCTTTGGCCTGAAGCCGTATTGTCGATCATTGATTAGCGAGTGATCCTCTAGGAATTGCATGAGCTGCTTATTTATAAGGAGCTCAAGCACCTTGCAAATGACTGAGGTGACAGCTATGGGTCGATAGTTGCCTGGATCGGACCGATCCCCTTTCTTGGGGATCGGTTGTACGTTCGCCTCCTTCCAGACCTCCGGCACGAGCCCTGAAGAGTATGACAGGCGGTACAGACGCGTTAATACTGGAGACAACTCAGCTGCACATTTTCGTAGCACCACCGCCGGAATGCCGTCAGGGCCACTGGCTTTCCGCGTGTCGAGTGACCGCAGCACTGCCCGTACATCACATTGCCTGATAACAATATCAGGCATTGTGTGGCCACAGTTGGCGATGGCGGGGGGCTGCAGGCCACGGTCGTCGACCCGGGAATTAGCCGCAAAGAGGTCTGCGAGCATATCCGCTTTCTCTTGGGCTTTGTGAGCCAGTGTTCCATCTGGGTAACGCAGCGGTGGCAGCGAGGGCTGACAAAAGTTAGATTGCACGGCTTTGGCCAGTTGCCAGAATCCACGGCTGCCCGTGGGATGGGAAGTGAGCTCCTGACCAAGCCGCGCGACGCGCTGGGCATCCGCTCTCTTAAAGGCCCTCTTACTCGACTTTGTGGCCCGGTTGTACGCTGCTTTGAGGTGGCCCACGTTTGGGTCGCGCACAGCCCGGGCCCTGATCCAGGCGCGATATGCCGACTGTTTTTGTCGAACAGCTTTGGCACAATCTCGCCCGAACCAGGGACGGGCTCTGCGGATACTGGCGACATCAGTGAAAGGGATGTAATAATCCATCCCTAAACTGATCTCGCCAGCAATAGCAGAAGCACTATCCGAAGGAGCCTTTCCTACAAAGCAGCGCTGGCTCCAGGGGACGGACGCAAAATAATCGCGTAGACCGTCCCAATCCGCTGACGAGTAGTGCCATAGTCGTCGTGACGTTTGCACAGGACGTGCAGGAGGTGACACCTTCATGCCAGCGTGAACAACACAGTGGTCGGAACTACCCAGTGGGGCTCCTACCGAAACACTGTACTGGGCTGGGCGACTCGTCAGCAGTAGATCCAGCAGAGCGGGCGCGTGATCTGACCTGTCTGGTATCCGGGTGATCCCGCATACCATCTGGGTCAGACCGTGGGAGAGAGCGAACGCATGGGCGGCTCTACCCGCATGATCAGTCTTGAGGGACCCCAGCCATTCAATGTGATGGCCATTGAAGTCCCCCAGAAACACTAGGTCAGCGTTCGGGAACCGCACCTGCGCTTCATCAGCCGTCTCGCTGAGGTACTGGAAGAGCTTTGTTGTCTCAGAATCCCCTGTGTGGGATAATATCAGTATTCATTTAGCTTTCACTATTCTTCGTTTTTGTCTTTTCGTACTCAAATTGACACATGCCCTCCGTTCAGGACAATTTTGGAAAAATGTAGAAATTTTGGGCAGACTGGACAACTTAATAAAAAATTCTTTGTGTAAAATTTTAAATGTAAATATTAATGACCGAGCCTGGGTCCAAGCGTCTCTTCCAGTTCGCTTGGGCGGGCTAGGTATTCGTAAAGTCACAGATGTCAGTCTGCCAGCATTTCTGTCGTCGGTCCATAGCACCGAAGAATTAGTCAGGAAAATTTTGTCAAATACACTGATTGATTCCGAGGTTCGATGCAAGACCGATGCCATAAATGCTTGGAGGATGTCTTGCCCCGACACTGACCTGCCCTCACGCCTAGGCTCACAGCGACTGTGGGATTTGCCGCTCTGTAAATTGAGAATTAATACACTAATTGACACTTCTGTCAATATTTCAGAACGTGCGCGCCTAGATAATCTGGGACACCATGGTCTTTCTTGTAGCAGAAGCGCAGGTCGTATACCTCAGCACGCTATTCTAAACGACATAATTCGTAGGGCTCTTTCCACCGCAGGTCTTCCGGCCGTACGTGAACCAAATGGTTTAGCACGAAGCGATGGAAAGAGACCGGACGGTATGTCGTTGCTACCGTGGAAGATGGGAAGGCCTTTGGTGTGGGACGCTACATGCGTTGACACCTTAGCACCTTCACACCTTCCAAGCACATCCGGATGTGCCGGCGCTGCTGCTGCATCGGCTGAAGACCTCAAACGGCGTAAATATGCTAACCTAGCAGGTGATTATATATTTGAGCCGTTTGGGGTTGAGACACTGGGGTCATGGGGTCCGAGTGCTCGCCGCCTTTATAGAGACATTGCTAAACGCCTAATCGATGCTTCACAGCACCAGAAGGCTGGCTATTTTCTGGCCCAAAGACTAAGTATCGCCATCCAACGGGGCAACACAGCCAGCATTCTGGGAACCTTCCCAGTCAGCAATGACGCGGAGGATTTTTTAAACGATATTTTGTAATGTAAATATTTTTAGTATATAATTATGTATATTTTGTACATTGTAATTCTTATTGTAAATAAATTCCTTATGAATTTACACACAAAAAAATAACTTTTCGTCGGGCCTACTGCCGTCATTAGGAACGTGTTTACTAGCCAGAACCTCAACGTTAGAGTAGCAAAGCTAGTTGCACAAGAGCGTACAAGAAACTAGGCGCACACACTCAGTGACCAAACACGTTTGTTGCCCAATGTGGGAGTGGTACATCCCACAGTAGATATGACGGTGACTAAATACTTGAACTGACCCCGGACCGGAGAGCAGAGGGCTTAGCACAGCCAGTGCGTCGACTTGCACTTTCAACTAATGATAATAACGCGAAAATAAATGTGTGGTCGGGGAATTTCTTCTCGTTTTACTAACGACGGCGACGCCGACGCTAATAAAAAAAACGGACCATATTTTGGCTTCTGCGAACCACCGGTTGGGAACCACTGATAAGCGTAACGTGACGATTTCTACTAAATCGCACTACCCGTAAGCCGCGTTAGAGAAGTTCGTTCCAAAAATTTAGTCACGTGACATGAACTTCCTCATATCATTGATTGAAGATGACGATCGACGAATCGGTCTTCTTGGCTGTTAGATTTTGTTCGTTTGTAGGCAAATCACAATGTAAACAAAACTTTATTAAAAAAAGAAAATGGATAATTTACCTGAGTTTCTCAGGAGAACCAACTTACCGAACCAGCGAAAGAATAATTTTCAAATTATTAATATAGTATTTTTATAACATTGCTTGACATAAAATTGTAAAATTTTGACATTCATATGTGCTCTTTATGTGCCTAAACGAAATTGATTCTTTGATTCAAGAATAATAATTTATGTTGGCATTATTGATTTTCTATTGTAAGTACTTATAGTCACGGGTCATGGGAATAAAGGTACCTACTTGTTTCCAATTATACCTCGCGTCATATGAAAAGAACGCTACCATCAAGCTGCGCAGTAGACGATTTATTAACAGAGAGTAAGAGCGAGAGTACCGATGCGAAAACACCCCCTCCAATTCCTGCCTAGCGTTCTTTTTAGAAGTCCGAGACGCCCAGGACTTTAATTGGCTGTGCCATAGCGGCTGGCACGTAAGATTTTGTTGCCTTTCATCAACATTTCATCGCAAGGCAACGGGTATAACTTTTTTTTTTCAAAATTACAATATAGCTGCTATTTTTTATTAAACTCATTCGGCCAATTTCAAAAACCCATTATATGTGTGCCCGGTGACGGCAATAGGCTTTTTTCCTATTACGTGGGACTAAAAATACTGGCAAAATGAAGGTGTGTAATGCACCTCTGTCTATCCCTTCGGGATATAGGCGTGATATGGGTATGTGTGTGCGTTCACACAAATATTTGATAATCAAATATTTGTGTTGAATCAACTTTTGATTCAACCCGGGAATCGAACCCGAGACTCCGGGAGTCGAAAGCCGTTGCACTACCGAACACGCCAAAGAAGCAGTTTTTTCCTTTGGATAGGCGTTGCTTTGGTACGAAATTCGTCGGGTCAGTTAGAAGTAATAGCCTCTTAGATAATAACCACAGAGTAGAAAGTAAAAACCGGCAAGTGCGAGTCGGACTCGAGCACAAAGGGTTCCGTACAAAAACTTAAATATTTATATTCTGTTTTTAGTATTTCTTGTTATAGCGGCAACAAAAATATATCATTATTTTGTGAAAATTTCAACTGTCTACTTATCATGGTTCGTGAGATACAGCCCAAGAAAGACGGACGGACGGACGGATGTACAGCAATGTCTCAATAGGTAATAGAGTTCCCGTTTTACCCTTTGGCTACGGAACCCTAAAACACAACTAATTATGGTCACGTGTCTAAATTCCCATCGTGTCACAACACAATGGGTCACTAAATGTACTTATTTTCCCCAAATATGCCGCCGGAGCTTTTGTTTGAACACTTTCACTAAGAAATAATATTTATTTTTACGAACATATGAAAGATAAAATGAGCAATCGCATGTATGTATGATGGGATGGACACGCCATTTTCAGTGTATACACTGGCCTCCACTGAAAGTCAGCGCTGGTCAATGTGGCACCGCCTACGTCAGCATATGCTGAGAGGAGGCCAATTTCCACACAGATGCGGCATGCACTGACGTAGCTTCTGTGTTTGTGAAATAAATGTATTTTCATCCTTACTTTCTATTTGATAAACCCTCCAGTAAGTAACATGTGCTTGTGCTAATAGTTGGTTGACATGAGCAAGACCAACGCCCAAAGCATTGGAGTAATTAGGTCGGTCTGACAACAGGTGTACAGCGTGCAGATGAGGTCAAATTGACCCCTAGAGAAGCCTGGAGATGTGCGTAGGGCTCCTTAGTACCCAAACTATTAATCACGCCTATAAACCTTATACCCTATAAGCTAGTCAAGCAGCCAGGGCAGGACCGAAGTTAAATAATTGTCTCGTGCAGTGCGGACATTTTTATTTTCACACACACACACTATCCCGAAGGAGTAGGCAGAGGTGCATTACACACCTACAATTTGCCAGTATTCTTAGTCCCACGTAATAGGGGGCAAGCCTATTGCCGTCACCGGGCACATTTATAATGGGTTATGTTCAAAATGGCCGAATGAATTTAGTAAAAAGTAGCAGCTATATTGTAATTTTGAAAAAACATTGAAACCCGTTGCCTTGCTACGAATTGTTAATGAAAAGCAACAAAATCTTACGTGCCAGCCGCTATGGCACAGCCAATTTAAGTACTGGGCGTTTCGGACTATACCTATAAAGTGCTAGTTTTTTTTCAAAAGAGTTTAATTATTATAAATACAAACCATAAGCATAGATTTAAAAACAATATTCTGGACTTCTAGAGCCAGAGAATGGACATAGGCTAAGTTTTTCCCCGTGGGAATTGAGGAGGAGAAAACTATATTTTCACTAGTATACAATATTTTTTACTGTAGTTTAATTAAACCACGTAACAACGTACTGTAGATAATTTCGTAATTTTCTCTCGTTTGAGCCAGTGAGGAAATCCTGAGTTTAACTTGGAATGTCGCCGTAAAAGTATAAGTTACTAAGATTCTTGTTGATTTGTCAACTGTCCGGTATAGGGTTTGATTTCCAAGTAGGGTACCCGGTAGTGTTTCACTTTTCTTATATATATAACATAGTCTAAAACAAAGAAGCTTCAACTGTCTGTCCGTCCGTATGAATGATTAGATTTTTAAAACTAAGCACGGATTTTGATGCGGTTTTCACCAATGGATAGAGTAGTTCTCAAGGAAGGTTTTTGTGTAAATAAATAATAATATTAATCAATATTTTTGAACTTTCTCACACAATATCATCTAGCCCAAATTAAGCTAATATAAGCTTGTGTTATGGGATCTAAACGACTGATAAACATACTTATATATTTCTAAATATATACATATTATACATAGAAAACACCCATACTCCAAAACAAACATTTGTGGATCACACAAATAATTTGATTCGACTCGGAATCGAACATGGGACCTCAGGAAGGTCAGTCGCATCGTGTATATAATTTGTCAAGCGGGCGAAGCCGCGGTTGTCCGCTAGTATTATATAAAAGGGAAAGTTAGTACGGATGGATGTCTTCTACAGAAAACTACAGATGTAGTTCATACATCAGAATAACTCCACTTTTTATCTCGGTAATGTGTTCCCGTGGAATTTGGAAACGTTACACCTCGTAACACCAACGTAACTGCGTCTGTGGCGCACAGGTATGCGACTGCCATCCCCGATGTTCCCGGTTCAATTCCGGGTCGAATCAAATATTATTTTGTGTGATCCACAAACATTTATTTCGGAGTTTGGGTGTCTATAAAGAATGACTGATAAACATAGTTTTATATATTGAATGGAATCAGGCGTTACCTGGCGAAAGTCCATGATAAAACAATGGGGTAAGATGTTGAATTTTTATATAATTGCACTAATTTCGCTAAATAGAAGACATTATAAACGTCGACATATGTTTCACCTACTCACGAGGCATTCTTCAAAGAGTACAGCTGTTCTCTTTGAGACAGTCTTGATTTCATCGCTGATTCCATTCGCCTGAGTCATTTCAATATATATAAGGATGTTTATCAGTCGTCTATATCCCATAGCACAAGCTTATATTAGCTTAATTTGGGCTAGATGACGTCGTGTGAGAATGTCCAAAATATTTATTTATTTATAACTAGGTATATCACGCGATAGGGTTCCCTAAAAACGTAGGTATATAATGTAGGTAGGTACCTATTTTTGACGGACTCCCACGGGTTAAGCAAGGGTATTTCGCAAATCATTCATTATTACAATCGCCACCATCATTCGTTAGTAATTTTGATTCAAAACTCAAATAGTTGAATCGAATTTGAGAATACAAAGAAAAACTATTTTGAAAGTCATTTGCTTTAAAGTTAATAGTCATTTACTCATGAGCCAGTTAACCATGATTTGCTTGCATATGAATGGTGTTAAGGGGCCATCAATCGTCAACTGGGCAATGGCTCTGGTAAAATTACCCAAAGAGTCCGTATCATAATATGTTCCAACGCGAATATTTATGGCAGTTGTTCTCGTTACGGGTATTTGGAGCCCTAAAACAAAATCCGACTGGAATAACCACAGAGCTTCGATATCGCCCATGGGTTGTGTGGCGGTCAGATGGCACACGCTCCACGGAAAATATTGAAGTTCAGCCGCGAGCAGTTAGACTCGAAAGGCGACCCCTTCTGAGTTATATAATTTACTAGTGGTCGCCCGCGACTTCGTCCGCGTGGTAATGGACATCATTCATCAATTTTCCAAATTACACGTATTACGTGCATAACGCGTGGTGTATTAGTTGCAGCATCTTTCTGGATACGTTGTGTGTATACTATGAATGTAGTTACTGATAAGAAAAAGAGTGGCCTGGAGTTTTTGTTGCCAGGTTCTTTTCTCTTTGGCTCCACACTTTGCGAATCTGGCTTTAAATGTAAATTCTTATGTGCTGACGTTAATAAGTTTTATTTTATAACCTATATTAACTGAGCGGAGCGAAGCGAAGCTCTATCTTAGACGACAAGTGTAAATCGTTTGTGTGCCCACTCATCAGAAACGGCTCGAATTAAGAAAATTAGCTCCGCTCAACATTTGCAATTAATAGTTAGTAGCATGCATTGCATACTTAGTAAATATTTTTAACTTTGAGTTTAAGTTTAGGAAAAGGCTCAATAGATGAATGTGCCTGTAACCCTGGTTGGGACGAACAAAATTATAAAAATGCGAAACTGCCGTGTTTGTATGTGTATATGTGTGTACATTTATGAATGACTCCAGTTATAAGATAAATCATCTTAATGTATATCTCTGAGCAAATGTACACAGTATATCTTACTACCTTTTCTTAGAAATAAAGTGGGGCGACGATTGTCTGCGCGTGCGTCGGCAAAAACTGTCCTAACTAGGTCAACGACCCCGAATACGCAAGTATCGAAGGCACTGTTATTGCTATAGAAAATATATCATTCTGTTACGCATGCGGTACAACCAACCTCACCGTGCAAGTATTGTAGGTACTGCTAACGAGGCTCTGTGGCTTTGGCAGACTTTTGGCCTTGGCGTCCATTGCTAAACGTCCCGGGTACGCTCTCGTGGATATCTCCAGGGCGCCAGCGGACGGCTATATAGGCTTAGTTAACTATGGTTAGGTTTAATATCCATACCTTAATCTGCGTCCTCATGACTCGGCGAATGGCGAGGGTAATGGCGAAGGAAATGGCGGGGGAAATGGGCGTTTTCACATTGCACGATATCGTCACAATAATTTACATTCTCACTTTAAAGTTACTGCTGCTACTTCGATATCGTCACGATATCGTGTGTCGTTGTCGTGCAATGTGAAAACGCCCAATAGCGAAGAACATCGTGTGAACACATTACTCGGCTCGCCCAGGACTCCGTCACTCGCTCAAGGCCGCGCGCTATATACCTAACGCTCGGCGTACCTTCGAGAGTACAAACTGGCAGAGGGCTGCCGAACGCCCGCCTGAGCGCTCGCATCGCACCGCACTGCACGTTTCCCGCGCTTACGCTCCGAAATGCAGAAACCACGTAATTATTGTGCGGATTATAGTCTGCAGGTATGCACTGTTTTAATAATAACAAAATGCATTTTTAAGTTGGGTTTCATTTACTTACATTTCTTTTTGTTTTTCGTGCACCGGGATTACGTTATGTTTGGCTAACAAAAAAAGCGGCCAAGTGCGAGTCGGACTCGCCCATGAAGGGTTCCGTAGCAGCAAGTAACATAATATTCTAATTTTTACGATTTATGGCGTATTAAAAAAAAAAACTACTTACTAGATCTCGTTCAAACCAATTATCGGTAGAAGTTTGTATGGTAATGTACAACATATTTTGCACTAGAAAAAAAATTATATTAGAAACCTCAATATCAACTTTTATGACCTATCCATAGATATTATTTATTTTCTTTTTAGGGCTCCGTACCCAAAGGGGAAATACAGAACCCTATTACTAAGACTTCACTGTCCGTCTGTCTGTCCGTCCGTCCGTCCGTCCGTCTGTCACCAGGCTGTATTTCATGAACCGTGATAATTAGTATACCTTGAACCGTGACATAGTAAATAACGTATTTATGTTGCCGCTATAACAACAAATACTAAAAACTAGAAAAAATAAATATTTTAGGGTACAACCCATACAACAAACGTGATTTCTTTGCCGTATTTATTTATTGATCAATAAAAAAATATAAATCATTAAGTATATAAAACTAAAACATATTAAGTAGATTGACTAATAAAAAAAATGGTTGATTCGTAACATTCGTTTTATTACAATAATCATCATAGGTACAACCCTAGCGCATTCTTACGCTGGCGTCACTCGCACGGCGGGCAACACAGTCTCGACTCTTTAAACGCGTGTTTAAGGTACAATTCTTCACGTTCTGTGCAGCAGGTACTCGTATTATTATTAAAATTTTGTAGGTTAATATAGAGTAGGTATTTTCGCTTTTGTATGGGAGTGATGTATCTGTTACGTAGTAACTATTTATTAATCTGTGCCCAAACTCCGAAGTACTACTCGTACGTGATTAGTTGAGACTTGCACTCGAACCACTTTTACTCATTAATATAAAATAGCACTGTTCCCGAGTATAACAAAAGCTACAACTAAAAATAGGACATGTAAAGTCTCAAACGGAAGCTTATTAGGATATTTTTTTAGACCTGTAAAAATACACACCGTTGAGATTACAGCGCTCAGGTCTCAACTTATCACACACGAGTTATAATAGTAGGGTAACGTGTAGGAACTAGAGAAATATGTACGCCATCGTGAGGAGCAACGCGAGGAGCAATGCAAGCGGACATCGGCCCCATCATATATTTTTGAATGTCGCTCCTATCAAAATCTCAATAAGATTATTATAATTCTTCATACATACCCGCACAAAAGGATTTTTCTTGGGCAGTTCATGATCGACCACGTCTCTAGACTCCTCATCGTCCGCGGAGTTGACCCTCACGCAGGTCTTATGTATGGTCTTAGGCTCATCCATACTCGCCACTCATTATACACAGTGTACACAACACACTTCGTACCACACAGTGACACTTCAAAATTTACATAACACTTTAAATTTTATACAACAGATTCAAATAAATTCAAATTTAGAACTTAAGAATCACTCGTTTTAAATTTCGAACTGTACACTATTATTATTTGATTATTAGAACACTTTGAATTTAATTTTTATTCGTTTCACTTCGTTTATACACGTTGACACTTCACTCCATACCTGTAAACAAGTGAAAAAAGTACATTAATTCATACACTAATGTTGTATGAGGTACATTAACCATAGACCTCCAATCTATTGACTAGCAGTAGCAAAAATTGTGTCGGACTCGAGACCGCGAGATTTTACTTCATCGCAGCTAACGTCGTGAGTGAGTAAGATCGAAGTATTAACACATCAGATGTATTTAAGTATGGCGGACGTTGTATTTGTTCCTATTATGTGATGTATTGTGTGTATAATTACAAAATATAGTAATATAAGACATAAAATCACGTAATAAATGTGTAAGTAGATATAATAGAATGTAAGCAATAAAATTAAATAAGTTTATTTGAAAATACGTTAAAAAAGTTCACACTTCTCGCGCATGTCTGTTCAGTTTGCTTGCGCGCAGTTGACTGAATGTGTTGTGGCCAATTGGCAACAACAACGTGAGCAATATTTCAGTACTAGTCTTCGTGTCTATCTATTAAAGTCTTTGACATACTATTATAGTTACTGTAAACGTTTCAGTTAGTCTGATAACGTTATCAACTCAAGTGTTACAAGAGTACTCAGACTGTAATTTGTTAAGACGATATGGAAGGATTGTGTCATTGTTTGTTTATACGTGACTTGTCCGGTTAATATACTGATTAGTTATTCAACTAAGCTTATTAGACCTCTATAGGATCACATCATGAATTTTAATCTGTTATTCTACTACATTATACCTAAATGGTGTTGTATTGAAAAGGCAGTATGATCTTAGGACTCTAGCCTGACCCTTAAATGGGCAAATTTACTAAAAAAATGTGTTGACTGACTGTCATATATTTATTTATTACTAGCTGTATCAGCTGTATGTACCGGCGAAGTTCGTGTCAACATAGAATAAAGAGTACTAAAACCTCCCCTAACTTTCACAAATATTTTAACACCAAAATTAGCCAAACTGTAAATTCATTTTCATTAATGTCGCAGGTTTAGGGTAAAATAAGGTTTTCGAACAAAATTCTAGGTTTTTGATCAAACACCGGTGGAAGACAAAACGTTTACTTGATTTTATCATAAGCCTAAGAAATTTCAAGGTAGGTATTTGAAAATTTTAAAAAACCTAAGCTTATCAAGGTTTATGATAACGTTTAAAGTCTCAACTCAATCGACAGGTAGACTTACATGTCGGGGATATAAGTAAAAATTGTGTTTGGTAGAGAAACGATCTTAGTTACATATTCCTATTTCGTACAAAGATGTGGTTTTGTGTTGTGTAGGTATTTATTATTACTTAAATAAAACATATTGCACAAAAACACATACTCCTCAGTCATTTACAAACGAGTACCTTAGCTCGAGCTCCTTATCAATAAGCAGCTCATGCGATACCTAGAGGATCACTCGCTAATCAATGATCGGCAATATGGCTTCAGGCCAAAACGATCAACGGGTGACCTCCTGGCATTCGTCACGCATGCATGGGGTGGGGGCTATGGAAAAGTACGGCGAGTCCTTGGCTATTAGCCTGGACATCACCAAAGCTTTCGATAGGGTCTAGCATGCTTCGCTCCTTTCCAAGCTTCCAGCGTATGGTCTACCTCCTCAACTGTGCAGCTGGATTGCCAGCTTTTTAGCGCCGAGTGCGGGTCCTCTGCGATGGCCAAGCTTCTCGCTTCTTGCAAATGAATGCCGGGGTACCGCAGGGGTCCGTACTATCACCAACTCTCTTTCTTCTGCATATCAATGATATGCTATCCCTCGGGAACATCCATTGCTATGCAGATGACAGCACATTGCACGGGAGTTACTCGGTTCGTCCGACGGCGGGGCGATCTCAGATTGAGGAGGAGAGACGACGACTCGTGGCTGATCTCGACCTTAACCTCGACAGTATCTCCCAATGGGGTGCCGAGAACTTGGTCGAGTTTAATGCCCATAAAACACAGACGTGTGCATTTACAGCGAAAAAATCTCCTTTCCTTCCCCTACCCACTCTTCAGAATGCAATATTACCAATGAAGGACAATCTACACAGCTTCTAGGTCTAATCTAGCTTTGTAGGTAGGTACTAATAACCTTTCTTGAGAACCACTTCATCCATTGGTGAAAACCGCATACAAAACTGTTGCGTAGTTTTAAAGATCTATGCATAGGCATAGGTACATACGGCAAGAAGCGACTTGTTTTGTACTATGTTAAGATTACAATAATGATTATATTGAACCTCTTTGCATTTTTATCGATATCTAAGTTGGTACATCGTGTTGTCATGGCGACAATAACAAGTAATTGTCAGGATTCCTATTTAATTAGCATGACATCGGATGAGTTTGTCGATGCCAATAATATCGCAGAAAATTCCGAACGAGTGACTCAATTAACACATTTTTTGAAATTTCCTGTGATATTATTGGATAACGACAAACTCTTCTGAGCGCCATGGTAAGGGAGAGTGACAACACTCATGTCAGTCGTTCGACCGATCAGCGGACTTTAGACACCATGTTGATAGAAACATCCAAATATAATACCGTGATTATTGAAAATAAATAGGTTTAAAAAGAAATTTTTTTTTTTTTTTTTTAAATTAGCATCTTGCAATCAGTCTTCTGACTATGAGCAGATGTGTTGTATGATGATTTGCGGGTGGCGATATTTCTCATTAGAAACATCTACCATAATGTTATTTGGTCACTCAATGCAGCTGAGGTCCAGGGTTCTACGTCTCTTGAGACGGTTGAAATAGTCCGGCAAGGTGAGTTGAACGGCCAGCTTATTGGGGTGATTTTCAAGCCTAGTCTTATACTTCTGGGCATATGCATTTATTTCCTCTTTAACTGTAGGTATGCCAAGGTGCTCATGTACTTCGGAGTTTCTTATAAACCAAGGAGTGTCGCTGATTTGCTTCAGGATGTAGTTTTGTGTTCTTTGAATCTTGGTTTTGTTCGAGTTACATGTGGCTACCCACAGTTGAATACCGTAGCTCCACACGGGTTTTATGGCAGAATTATAGATGAGGAGTTTGTTGTCAATGGACAATCTTGAGCCTCTTCCTAATAACCAGTAAAGCCTCTTGTATTTAAGATTGATCTCACGTCGTTTCGTTTCGATGTGCTTATGCCATGTCAATCTGCGGTCCAAGTGCAGTCCAAGATATTTCACGGAGTCACTCTGAGGCAGCTCCCTACCACCCAGGGTCACCGGGGGGCAAGTCTTTCTCCTCAGCGTGAATGTCACTTGTACTGATTTGGTGGTGTTCACTTTAATTCTCCACTTGTTGAACCAGTTGTTTATTTCGACTAGGCTTCGCTGCAACTTTAACGTGGCTTGTTCAGGTTCTTTACCCGAAGCTAAAATTGCCGGATCGTCTGCATAGGTTGCAATAGTCACTCCTGGGGTATGTGGTAGGTCTGAAGTAAATATGGTGTACAACACCGGGCCAAGTACAGAGCCTTGAGGTACTCCTGCAAGTATATCATGGAAACCTGATGTACAATCCATCTCTTTCACTTGGAATATTCGGTTAGTAATATAAGACTCCAGGATTCCATAGAAAGTATGAGGTAGGAGTAATTTAATCTTACACAAGAGACCCTTGTGCCACACCCGATCAAAGGCCTGTTGGACGTCTAGAAAAGCAGAGGAGCAATACTCTTTAACCTCGAGACTATTGCTGATGAATCTACAGACTCTGTGAGTTTGTTCAATAGTGCTGTGTTCTGCTCTAAACCCAAATTGGTGATCTGGAGTAACAGAGTTTTCATTCATGGCATGCGAGGGCCGTGTCAGTAGTACTTTCTCCAGTACTTTTGAGACGATCGGAAGAAGACTAATAGGCCGGTAAGAAGAGACTTCATGTGGTGGCTTTCCAGGCTTATGGACCATAATCACCAGAGAAACCTTCCACAGCGCAGGAAAGTATCCTACACTGATTATCCGGTTAAACAGTGTTGTCAAGTACACTATAGCCTTACGAGGTAGTTCGGAGAGGACCTTCCTGTCGATGAGGTCGATACCCGGTGCTTTCCTGTTCTTCATTTGTTGGATGGTTCTTTGTACCTCCCTCGGTGTTACTGTTTTCATGGGCAGGTGCATCTGAAAGTCCCGCAGGAGGATACTATCTATATCTGCCTCCTCCGATCCAGGTGCGGCTTCATTTGGAGCAAATACTTTAGCCAGGTGGTCAGCAAACGCCGACTTTCTGGGTGCAAAGGGGCTCTACCAACATCTATAGGGCCCCAGCGACCTCACCTGCTAGTGGCGCACCTGCTGATAAACGGACGAGGCTCGTTAATTTACGGTACCTATGGAGTGGCTTCGGCCCCTACGTGGGTACCAGGTGGTACAACAGTGTTGGTCCGGGGGGGTACCACCGTGCAGCTGTGCTAAAGCCCCCCAAGTAACCCAGCCCAGGCTGGGTTGCGTTAGGGGTTCAGCAGCTGCACCGCCGGGCCCGGGGCGATGTATGGTGCAGCAGGCATGGGACCAGTGGGGGCGAAACGGAGTCTAGTGTGGGTGGTGTGGGTCGATTCGCCGGCCAGGGAGACCCTTAGCAACGGCGTTGCCGCGGCCGCCCGCAACACAGTCATGGGGCCCGCCTGGGGCCAACCACCCCAGGAGGCTGCCCCACATGTTGCGCATAATCCTGATGTGGGATCGCCGCTCCGGGTGGTAACCGGTGTGGGGTAGCGGCGGCCTTGCATCAGGGGGGTTTGGGAGCCCTTCCGTCCGGTGAGTCGGCTCCGACCTAACCACACGGTTCTAGACAAAGCTAGCCCCTGCGCTTTGTCACTTACTGCTGCACCAAATGTCGCCCTGTCTTCACGCTTCTTCTTCAAAATCTACAATGGCAGTGCAACAAAAAAGAAAAAAACGTTACACAGCGGCCCTAGGAAACCCCACAACTTCACATTTCGAGGTGGAGTTCACTAACGTCCGTGGACTCCATGCGAACCTCGATACCGTCCACCACCACCTTGAGATGGCACGGCCCGCTGTGATGTTCCTCACGGAGACACAAATACGCCGCCCTGACGACACGTCTTACCTGTGTTACCCCGGCTATGTCATCGAGGAACAATTTCGAGACAAAGCCGGGGTGTGCGTGTTCGTTAGGGCGGATGTTTGCTGCCGCCGGTTGCGCTGCCTAGAGAACCCCTCCAATTCCGTCCTTTGGCTGCACGTAGACCATGGCTCTATGAGCCAGATCTACGTGTGCGTCTACCGATCCCACACAGGGGATTCTGAGACAACAAAGCTCTTCCAGTACCTCAGCGAGACGGCTGATGAAGCGCAGGTGCGGTTCCCGAACGCTGACCTAGTATTTCTGGGGGACTTCAATGGCCATCACATTGAATGGCTGGGGTCCCTCAAGACTGATCATGCGGGTAGAGCCGCCCATGCGTTCGCTCTCTCCCACGGTCTGACCCAGATGGTATGCGGGATCACCCGGATACCAGACAGGTCAGATCACGCGCCCGCTCTGCTGGATCTACTGCTGACGAGTCGCCCAGCCCAGTACAGTGTTTCAGTAGGAGCCCCACTGGGTAGTTCCGACCACTGTGTTGTTCACGCTGGCATGAAGGTGTCACCTCCTGCACGTCCTGTACAAACGTCACGACGACTATGGCACTACTCGTCAGCGGATTGGGACGGTCTACGCGATTATTATGCGTCCGTCCCCTGGAGCCAGCGCTGCTTTGTAGGAAAGGCTCCTTCGGATAGTGCTTCTGCTATTGCTGGCGAGATCAGTTTAGGGATGGATTATTACATCCCTTTCACTGATGTCGCCAGTATCCGCAGAGCCCGTCCCTGGTTCGGGCGAGATTGTGCCAAAGCTGTTCGACAAAAACAGTCGGCATATCGCGCCTGGATCAGGGCCCGAGCTGTGCGCGACCCAAACGTGGGCCACCTCAAAGCAGCGTACAACCGGGCCACAAAGTCGAGTAAGAGGGCCTTTAAGAGAGCGGATGCCCAGCGCGTCGCGCGGCTTGGTCAGGAGCTCACTTCCCATCCCACGGGCAGCCGTGGATTCTGGCAACTGGCCAAAGCCGTGCAATCTAACTTTTGTCAGCCCTCGCTGCCACCACTGCGTTACCCAGATGGAACACTGGCTCACAAAGCCCAAGAGAAAGCGGATATGCTCGCAGACCTCTTTGCGGCTAATTCCCGGGTCGACGACCGTGGCCTGCAGCCCCCCGCCATCGCCAACTGTGGCCACACAATGCCTGATATTGTTATCAGGCAATGTGATGTACGGGCAGTGCTGCGGTCACTCGACACGCGGAAAGCCAGTGGCCCTGACGGCATACCGGCGGTGGTGCTACGAAAATGTGCAGCTGAGTTGTCTCCAGTATTAACGCGTCTGTACCGCCTGTCATACTCTTCAGGGCTCGTGCCGGAGGTCTGGAAGGAGGCGAACGTACAACCGATCCCCAAGAAAGGGGATCGGTCCGATCCAGGCAACTATCGACCCATAGCTGTCACCTCAGTCATTTGCAAGGTGCTTGAGCTCCTTATAAATAAGCAGCTCATGCAATTCCTAGAGGATCACTCGCTAATCAATGATCGACAATACGGCTTCAGGCCAAAGCGATCAACGGGTGATCTTCTGGCATTCGTAACGCATGTCTGGGGTGGGGCTATGGAAAGGCACGGCGAGTCCTTGGCTATTAGCCTGGACATCGCCAAAGCCTTCGATAGGGTCTGGCATGCTTCGCTCCTTTCCAAGCTTCCGGCATATGGTCTACCTCCTCAACTGTGCAGCTGGATTGCCAGTTTTTTAAACGAGCGCCGAGTGCGGGTCCTCTGCGATGGCCAGGCTTCTCGCTTCTTGCAAGTGAATGCCGGGGTACCGCAGGGGTCCGTACTATCACCAACTCTCTTTCTTCTGCATATCAATGATATGCTATCCCTCGGGAACATTCATTGCTATGCAGATGACAGCACACTGCACGGGAGTTACTCGGTTCGTCCGACGGCGGGGCGATCTGAGATTGAGGAGGAGAGACGACGACTCGTGGCTGATCTCGACCGTAACCTCGACAGTATCTCTCAATGGGGTACCGAGAACCTGGTCGAGTTCAATGCCCGCAAAACACAGGCGTGTGCATTTACTGCGAAGAAATCCCCTTTCATTCCCCTACCCTCTCTTCAGAATGCATTATTACCAATGAAGGACAACCTTGATATCCTTGGCATAGACGTTCGTCGAGAGCTCAATAATAAAAACTACATCGAAAGATGTATAGGGCTAGCTTCGCGGAAACTAGGAATACTGAATAAGGTAAAGAGATTCTTTACACCGGACCAGAGGTGTCTGCTGTACAAGACGCAGATTAGACCCTGCGTCGAATACTGCTCTCACCTCTGGGACGGCTCCGCGAAGTATCTGCTGGACGCTCTCGACGCTATGCAGCGACGGGCTATCCGTATTATAGATTGTCCGGAGGTAACGGGAAGCCTTGAGCCGCTAGTTCAGCGCCGAACAATAGCTTCCTTGGCCGCATTCTACCGTATTTACCACGGCGAGTGTTCTGAAGAGCTCTTCAATCTGATCCCACCCTCTTCCTTCCGATCCCGAACGACTCGTGCCGGGCAGAGATGCCACCCCCACACAGTGGATAGCATGTTCGCGAGAACCGAACGTTTTAAACGTTCGTTTCTCTGCCGAACGATAGTGGCCTGGAACGCCCTGCCTGTGCACGTGTTTCCTCCCACATATAATCCTGGGTTCTTTAAGCGGAGCGTGAAGAGGCACATCAGTAGGTCGTCAAGTTGAGGGCCACTCTCAATAGTAATGTGTGCTGTGAGAGTGGCCCACAATCGCTAGACGTCGTCACGACTTACCACCAGGCGGGCGGCGTCAATTTGGCGAACCAAATATAAAAAAAAAAAAAAAAAAATAGCTTTTTCAAGTTTGGATCTAGCCCACTTGGTACTTTCTAGGCGTATAGGCGGTTTTGGGTTTGCAGGTTGATTTAGATTTTTATATGCCTTCCAGAGAGAGTAGTCCGTGTCTGAAGTAGCTGTTAAAGACAGTAGGTTTTCCTCAATAGTGGCATCCAAATTTTCTTTTATGACCAGCCTAAGACGTTTAGCATAGCTGTTTAGAGATGTTTTATCATCAGGATGTCGACTATAATGCCACACTCTACGCAGTCTTCTCTTTTCTAGGATCATGTCTCGAATTTCGTGAGGTACATAAGTCTGTCTGGCACTTACACGAGCCACCTCCTCAGTGCTCTTCCAACATGCCTCCTGCACCACTCTTGTAAATGCCAAGACTGCACCATCTATTTCCACATCATCCTTTAGAGAAATCCGTAATTGTAGGGAATCGTCGACCAGGGCACGGAACATTTGCCAATTTGTTCTGTTATTGTACAGTTTCGGTTTCCGTTGGTTCTCCATAATACTGGTGCCAATTGTTAGTATCACTGGGATGTGACTCGATGAGCCATCAAGACAACCATCAATCTGGTAGAAGAGTCGTGAAAGGCCTTTCATAATGAAGAAGTCCAGAACATCAGGCAATCTTGCAGGATCGCTTGGCCAGTGGGTGGGCTCAGGGGTGGATATTGTTGTCAAATGGTTTTTATCAACACATTTCTTTAGTTCTCTTCCACGTGTGGTGGCCAATCGCGACCCCCAGTGCAGATGCTTGGAGTTCCAATCTCCACCGGCTATGAAGCGCGGCCTTAGACTATTAATATATGTGGTGAAATTCTCCTCTGTAATAATGTGCTTTGGAGGGCAGTAAACAGAAGAGATACTAAAGTTTCCATTCTTATCCTGAATATTCACTGAGGTGGCTTGAATGAACTCAGTTCTAAACTCTGGTAGTTCATAATGTTCAATGGAAGATCTAATTAGGATAGCTGTACCTCCATGGGCAGTTCCATCTGGATGATTTGTTGAGTATACATTATAGTTTTGTACATATATTTGGCTGTTGGAAGTAAAGTGAGCCTCCGAAATAAGCAAAACATCCAGATTGTGCATCTTTAGCAGGGTTTCAGCTTCACCTTTTTTAGGTGACAGACCGTCTATGTTCCAAGTGGCAATTCTGAGTTTATTTAGTTCCGTGATAATTTATTAACTAGTGTTGTCAAGAGCCCCAGGATGGTGCTCATTTGTTGTAAGATTGTATCTATCTTCTGTGATTGTTTTATAAATATTTCCTGTATTTGGTTATGTAGTAATTGTTGACAGACTTCAGGTTCAGATTGTTGATTTGATCCTCGGGCCGGATGGTTTTTTTTTTTTTTTTTTTTTTTTTTTTATATTTAGGTCGACAAATTGACGCCACTCGCCTGATGGTAAGCTGAGGCGACGTCTGGCAATTGAGGGCGACTCTCACAGTACACAGGAATACTATAGAAAGTGGCCCTCAACTTGACGACCCTGTAATGTGCCTCTTCACGCTTCGCTTAAAGAGCCCAGGGTTATATGTAGGAGGAAACACGTGCGCAGGCAGGGCGTTCCAAGCCACCATCGTTCGGCAGAGAAACGATCGTTTAAAACGCTCGGTTCTCGCGAAGACGGTTTCCACGGTATGAGGGTGACATCTCTGCCCGGTACGCGTTGTTCGGGATCGGAAGGGAGAGGGTGGGATCAGGTTGAAGAGCTCTTCAGAGCACTCACCGTGGTAAATACGGTAGAACGCGGCCAAGGAAGCAATTGTTCGGCGCTGGGCTAGCGGCTCAAGGCTTCCCGTTACCTCCGGACAGTCTATAATGCGAACAGCGCGTCGCTGTATAGCGTCGAGTGCGTCCAGCAAATACTTCGCGGAGCCGTCCCAGAGGTGAGAGCAGTATTCAACGCAGGGTCTAATCTGCGTTTTGTACAGCAGACACCTCTGGTGCGGTGTAAAGAATCGCTTTACCTTGTTCAGTATTCCTAGTTTCCGCGAAGCTAGCCCAATACATCTCTCAATGTATTTTGTGTTATTGAGCTCTCGACGAACGTCTATGCCAAGGATGTCTAGATTGTCCTTCATTGGTAATATTGCATTCTGAAGAGTGGGTAGGGGAAGGAAAGGGGATTTTTTCGCTGTAAATGCACACACCTGTGTTTTGTGGGCATTGAACTCGACCAAGTTCTCGCCACCCCATTGGGAGATACTGTCGAGGCTTCGGTCGAGATCACCCACGAGATGTCGTCTCTCCTCCTCTATCACAGATCGCCCCGCCGTCGGACGAACCGAGTAACTCCCGTGCAATGTACTGTCATCTGCATAGCAATGAATGTTCCCGAGGGAAAGCATATCATTGATATGCAGAAGAAAGAGAGTTGGTGACAGTACGGACCCCTGCGGTACCCCGGCATTCACTTGCAAAAAGCGAGAAGCCTGGCCATCGCAGAGGACCCGCACTCGGCGCTCGTTTAAAAAACTGGCAATCCAGCTGCACAGTTGAGGAGGTAGACCATATGCCGGAAGCTTGGAAAGGAGCGAAGCATGCCAGACCCTATCGAAAGCTTTGGCGATGTCCAGGCTAATAGCCAAGGACTCGCCAAACCTTTCCATAGCCTCACCCCATACATGCGTGACGAATGCCAGGAGGTCACCCGTTGATCGTTTTGGCCTGAAGCCATATTGCCGATCATTGATTAGCGAGTGATCCTCCAGGTATCGCATGAGCTGCTTATTAATAAGAAGCTCGAGTACCTTGCAAATGACTGAGGTGACAGCTATGGGTCGATAGTTGCCTGGATCGGATCGATCCCCTTTCTTGGGGATCGGTTGTACGTTCGCCTCCTTCCAGGCCTCCGGCACGAGGCCTGTAGAGTATGACAGGCGGTACAGACGCGTTAATACTGGAGACAACTCAGCAGCACATTTTCGTAGCACCACCGCCGGAATGCCGTCAGGGCCACTGGCTTTCCGCGTGTCGAGTGACCGCAGCACTGCCCGTACATCACATTGCCTGATAACAATATCAGGCATAGTGTGGCCACAGTTGGCGATGGCGGGGGGCTGCAGGCCACGGTCATCGACCCGGGAATTAGCCGCAAAGAGGTCTGCGAGCATGTCCGCCTTCTCTTGGGCTTTGTGAGCCAGTGATCCATCAGGAAAACGCAGTGGTGGCAGCGAGGGTTGACAAAAATTTGACTGTACGGCTTTGGCCAGTTGCCAGTATCCACGGCTGCCCGTGGGATGGGATGTGAGCTCCTGACCAAGCCGCGCGACGCGCTGGGCATCCGCTCTCTTGAAGGCCCTCTTGCTGAACCTAGTGGCCCGATTGTACGCTGCTTTGAGGCGGTTCACGTTCGGGTCACGTGCCGCCCGAGCCCTGACCCAGGCGCGATATGCCGACTGTTTTTTCTGGACAGCCTCGGCACATTCACGCCCGAACCAGGGGCGAGCTTTGCGGATGCTGGCGACATCAGTGAAAGGGATATAATATTCTATCCCTAGACTGATCTCGCCAGCAATGGCAGCAGCGCTATCCGAAGGCGCCTTCCCTACAAAGCAGCGCTGGCTCCACGGGATGGACGCAAAGTAATCGCGGAGACCGTCCCAGTCTGCCGACGAGTAGTGCCATAGTCGTCGAGTCATTTGTTCAGCACGAGCAGGCGGTGGCACTTGGAAGCTGGCGTGCACCACACAGTGGTCGGATGTGCCCAGTGGGGCGCGTACCGACACACTGTACTCGGCTGGGCGACTCGTCAGCAGTAGATCCAGCAAGGCGGGCGTGTGGTCTGACCTGTCAGGTATCCGGGTGATCCCCCGTACCATCTGGGTCAGCCCGAGGGAGGGAGCGAATGCATGGGCGGTTCGTCCCGCATGATCGGTCCTAAGGGACCCCAGCCATTCAACGTGATGACCGTTAAAGTCCCCCAGGAAAACCAGGTCAGCGTTCGGGAACCGCACCTGCGCATCGTCAGCCATCTCGCTGAGGTATTCGAAAAGCCTTGTTGTCCCAGTGTCCCCTGTGTGGGAGCGGTAGACGCACACGTAGATCTGGCTCATGGAGCCATGATCCACGTGCAGCCAAAGGACGGAGTAAGAGGGGTTCTCCAGACAGCGCAACCGGCGGCAGCAAACATCCGCCCTAACGAACACGCACACCCCGGCTTTATCGCGGAATTGTTCTTCAATGATATAGCCCGGGTAACAGAGGTACGACGTGTCGTCAGGGCGGCGTATCTGTGTCTCCGTTAGGAACATCACAGAAGGCCGTGCCGACTCCAGGTGATGGTGGACGGTATCGAGGTTTGCATGGAGTCCGCGGATATTCGCGAACTCCACCTCAAACGAAGTCAACTTTGTGGGGTTTCTAGGGGCCGCTGTGTACCGTCTATTCTCTTGTTGCACTGTCATTTTGAAATATGGGGAAGCGTGAAGACAGGGCGATATTTGGTGCGGCAGTAAGTGACAAAGTGCAGAGGCTAGCTTCGTCTAGAACCGTGTGGTTAGGTCGGAGCCGACCCGCCGGACGGAAGGGCTCCCAAACCCCCCTGATGCAAGGCCGCCGCTACCCCACACCGGTTACCACCCGGAGCGGCGACCCCACAACAGGATTATGCGCAACATGTGGGGCAGCCTACTGGGGTGGTTGGTCCCAGGCGGGCCCCATGACTATGTTGCGGGCGGCCGCGGCAACGCCGTTGCTAAGGGTCTCCCTGGCCGGCGAATCGACCCACACCACCCACACTAGACTCCGCTTCGCCCCCACTGGACCCCTGCCTGCCGCACCATACACCGCCCCGGGCCCGGCAGTGCAGCTGCTGAACCCCTAACGCAACCCAGCCTGGGCTGGGTTACTTGGGGGGCTTTAGCACAGCTGCACGGTGGTACCCCCCCGGACCAACACTGTTGTACCACCTGGTATCCACGTAGGGGCCAAAGCCACCACATGGGTACCGTAATATACGAACCTCGTCCGTTAATCAGCAGGTGCGCCACTAGCAGGTGAGGTCGCTGGGGCCCGATAGATGTAAGAAGGGCCCCTTTGCACCCTTACTTTACTTTCTACGGTTACCTTTTACCACATCATTATACTTCCTAAAAGTATTTCTTGTTGGTGGATGCGTATATTGGTTTGTAGGTTGGGGGGTTAGCTTTGTAGCACCATTTGAAGAGCGAGACGCAGCAGCTTTTCTTGTCCCAACGGAAGATCGTTGTGTTTTCCTGGCCAGAATTTCCTTGTATACCTCGCAACCTTTATAATTGGCCGGGTGCGGGCCGAGACATAGGGCACATGTTGCAGGAGTAGAGTGGTCCAGTTTAGGACAATCTTTAGTCAAGTGTGATTCTGCACATTTGACGCATCGACCTGGTCTCATGCAGTAGTTTTTGGTGTGACCATACTGCTGGCATTTTTGACACTTTTTGACACAGTTGTTCTTTTTTTTGGGTCTTCTATAGTGACAACTTGGTGAAAAATGTGTCTAATTTGCTTGGCTGCTTTATTATGCGGACCAGGTTGCAGGTTGACAAAGAATGTTGAAGTAGGCTTCTTTTCGGGACCAAATCGAGCATTGATAATTTCCCCTACTACTATGTTACCTGTTTTCTAAAATTCGGATTTTATTTCATCATGTGGAGTAGTGTGGTATAGGTTTCTTACTACAAGTCTGAAGTTCCTATCTTCTTTCCTGTTAAACGTATGGCCAATGAGACCCTTTTCTCTTACCGCCGTTATAAGTTTTTTATAAACATCTATGTTTTCACTCGTAATTCTTATTTGTGTTTTGTTTACAATCTTGTACTTAAATGTAGTTTTTTCGGTTGCCGATTCAAGAAATTCGGTTAGTTTATTGACGTCTTGGACTCCATATAGTATGATTGGAGGCGGATTGCTGGGTTTCTTTATTTTAGGTTGAGTAGGTTCTTCTGTCGAATTTTCAACTACAGGTAATCCTGTGAACATATTAGAGGTAGGTATTTTCTGGAGACTGAGAGTTTGAGAGTTTCCTTTTTTTATATCTATTTTCTGGAACTTTTTGCCAGTCAGGCAAGCCGGTATCACACATTTCTTTTTGAGAGTCTCGTGGATCCTTTGCTTCTTGACCTATATGGGTGGCACTTCCAACCGATGCACTCCTTTATCTTATAAACAGACTTGGGTGAAAGGCTTGCTGCACATATTTCTTAGTTTGACCAGTAACATTCACTGTCACGGGGGCCTGGGTACCCACCCTTAAAAAGAAATTAATAATATAATTTGATTAAATATTAGATAGAAATTGAAGGTAAAAACATCTTCTTGTAAACTTGATGTAGCAGATCGCTTTTACAGCAAAAAAACTGAACATCGTAGTGTAATGTCATATCAGCCGTGTAACTAGCTTTAGTCTAGTGAGTGGTCAAGACGCCAAATTGTTTTGTTCCTAACTTATGTACTAGTGGTCATAAGCATGTGGCAACGGGGAACGCTGATAAAGGCGGCTGTGTGACTTAAGTAGGTATGTAATTAAGAATATTCTGGTAAAATACCTATTCAAGCTGAGCTCTTAATAATTTAACCTTCATGGCTGCGTAAACATCTTTAGAAACATCTTTCTGAATGAAGATAAATAACATTTATGTAAAAATATAACTACAAAAACAATGAAAAAAGAATTAACAATCTCAGTCACACATTTTCCTTGTACGTAAGTTAATGTGTGTGTAATTATCTCCTAAACTAGCGCACCGTTCACTAAGACATAATAATTCGTCTCATCACATACAATAAAGAGAAAAACAAGTTGTTTGACGTAAATCTTTTAATTTTAGTTGCTATGCGACCTTGGAAAGTCATTAAGCATAATTAACTATCTAAGTATAAGCAGAAGTCTATTCTTTACAATTTTAAAACAATTAGGTGTTAAAATGACTGAACTGTCCGTAGTCTGGTGTGGCTAATGAATTCGCCTTCCGTTCCGACGACGTGAGTTTCATCGCTGGATCACCACACCACTGGCGTGAACCCACTCCTAACACAAGCTCTTTTAGCTTAGCTTAAGGGGTTTACAGGAATGTGTTTGCCGACTCTACTCCAGTATCACATAAAAACATAATTCAAATACTATGTGTTACCGGCAATCTGTTTAATCAGGTATTCTATACAATACCTAGGCAGGTGGCGCCGGCGGACTCCTGTCACCTATATGTGACCCCTGTCTGGAGCTAGGTCGTGTTTTATTCCGCGATCCTCAGACGCCGATCATGGAAGTCGATGTTCTTGTGAAGTCTGCGGCGCTCTTTGGAACTCAGCGGGGAGGGTACGCTCCCTCTCTTTCTGTGCCGTGAGCAAAACCTACCTGCAGAAGGGCACGGGCCACCAAGTCCCGCTGGAGACTATGGCTTAAGGCATGGTCTTCAGTGAGAGGGTGTTCACGCCCAGACCCAACACGAGGCAAAGTATAGGCAAAGTATAAAATAAATAATATTTCATACACTACCTCCCCGTTTTAGGTATTCTATACATTACCTAGGCATTGTAAAGAATACCAGATTATACAGATTGCCGGTAACATAATCTGCACTAAGAAGTTCCATATTCTGTCAAGTCGGTTAAAAATACAGGTTCATGTTTAATGAAGAAATAAATAAAGGTCTTCGACCGCTTAACCGGTGCAATTATATTGTAAGTTTGGGTAATCATATGCCACAATACAAGTACATAAACAGTAGTAGAAGATTGGGTTTGTCAGTTCATTCTTAGTTCCCATTATTTCGCCAATCATTTTCCTACCAACATGTAGATGAGCCTATTGATGTTTTACTATCGGTATTTTGCGGTTTAACAAACGAGATCACTTACGCATCCACTGAACCTTTTCCCAACCCAATTTGGGATCGGCTTTCCATTCTATCTGCGAAGCGGCTAAAATTCGATATTGTACGTGAAGCGACTGATATCTGTCATCCACAACACATTGGTAATATCGAAGTTATAGAGTTAGATATCGGATTTTAGCCAGTAACGACTGCCAAAGGCGTTCGCATGGCAACCGGGACCGACGCGGTTTAACATCTCCGAGTTTCGACAAAAAAAAGCATTTCCGAGTCACGGACAGGGTCTTTGTGACTTAACGAATTGTCACTCTTTCCAAGACCGAAGTAACTTGTGTTTGCTTAACCTTTGCAATGTATTACCCTAACGGGTAGGGAGCAAAAATCGTTATTATTTAAAAAATTGTAAGGTTATTGAAGTTCTGTAAAGTCTACTCTCACTTGAACTTCTGATATTATACTGTATTGTATACCTTCTAAATATTCAAAATAAACATAATGTGTAACAAAGGGTTTAGTTTCAAATTGCTTAATGTCATACAATTAAAGACAGGTAGGCTACCCTTGACAATTACTACGAAGGACATGTTCACCCTTCCAGATACAATCCACGTCTTTTGTAAATTACTTAAGGATTTTCAAGGCTGTCTATCAAAACATTGTAAAGATGAAGAGTTTATTTGTTTAAACTTATCTCAGAAACTACTGGTTCGATTACACAATTCAATGGACAAAGGTCCCTCAACTGTGCAGACCTTTATAGACTTAGGTACCTACCTATACAGAATTTTGTTTTAAACTTAAAAAAATATTTTCTAATGATAGTCCGAGACGCCCAGGACTTTAATTGGCTGTGCCATAGCGGCTCGCACGTAAGATTTTGTTGCCTTTAAACAACATTTCATCCCAAGGCAAACGGGGTTTCAATTTTATTTCAAAATTACTATATAGCTGCTACTTTTTATTAAATACATTTGGTAATTTTAGACATAACCCATTATATAGTGCCCGGTGACGGCAATAGGCTTGCTCTCATTACGTGGGACTAAAAATACTGGCAAATTGTGGGTGTGTATTGCACCTCTGCCTACCCCTTCGAGGATATAGGCGTGGTATGTGTGTGTGTGTGTAATGATAAAAGCACGCGACATCGATAAATTAAAAAGGCCCATCATATTAATTTGAGACTAGCATGACCATGACCACATTTATTTATGACTTTATGACCAATCAACAAGTTTTTGACCATGATTGAGTTTAATTTGTTCTAGAAACTATTGTTATATAACACAAGAAGCTGTTTATTTAGTTTTTTTTACTGACTAATGATCATCCATTTTTATCTAACGTCACAACCGACTTACGTAAAGAAGATATTATTATTTTCCACCAATGACGAGCAGACACAAATCACGTCTTTATGCCCGAAGAGGTAAACAGAGGCGCTTGTTCGACCACATTTCGATAACACCCACGTAATTCTTTTCATTTCTTCCATGCCTAGTCACTAAGAGTCCTTGCCCTCAAAATTATTTTCTTTTGGGTTGATTAGCTCCTGCTACATCACCAGTACTAATAGTGTTAATTAGGGTTTATTCTGATGTTGGAGGAGAGAGAGAAATATTTGTAATTTTTTTTATAAATATTTAGGCACATAGAAATAAAATAAAAAAATATCTAAATTAACGCATAACTTTACGCGTGGTGTATTAATTCCAGCATCTTGTTGCATATGTTGTTTGTATACTATAAATGTACTTTACTTATGAACTGGAAAAAGTGGCCGGGATTTTTATTGCCAGGTTCTTCTCTCACTGCTCTACCCTTTGCTTAGTGAATGGCTTTAAATGTAAATTCTTATGTGCTGACGTAAATACGCGTTATTTTCTAACCAATATTAATAAATTAGTCCGAGACGGCGAGACGGCTAGGACTTTAATTGGCTGTGCCATAGCTGCTGGCACGTAAGATTTTGTTGCCTTTCATCACCATCAACATCGCAAGGCAACGACTTTCAAATTAAGTTTTCAAAATTATAATATAGCTGCTTATGGACTGAGAACGAAACTCTATTCTCAGTCCTCTGTGCCTAATCCTTAAACGTGAGACCGAGAAAGTTGCTGTAAGTTTTTAAACGAGCGCCGAGTGCCGGTCCTCTGCGATGGCCAGGCTTCTCGCTTCTTGCAAGTGAATGCCGGGGTACCGCAGGGGTCCGTACTATCACCAACTCTCTTTCTTCTGCATATCAATGATATGCTATCCCTCGGGAACATTCATTGCTATGCAGATGACAGCACACTGCACGGGAGTTACTCGGTTCGTCCGACGGCGGGGCGATCTGAGATTGAGGAGGAGAGACGTCGACTTGTGGTTGATCTCGACCGTAACCTCGGCAGTATCTCCCAATGGGGTGCCTGCCGAGAACTTGGTCGACTTCAATGCCTACAAAACACAGGCTTGTGCATTTACTGCAAAAAAATCCCCTTTCCTTCCCCTACCCACTCTTCAGAATGCAATATTACCAATGAAGGACAATCTTGACATCCTTGGCATAGACGTTCGTCGAGAGCTCAATAACATAAACTACATTGAGAGATGTATTGGGCTAGCTTCGCGGAAACTAGGAATACTGAACAAGGTAAAGCGATTCTTTACACCGCATCATAAGTGTCTGCTATACAAAACGCAGATTAGACCCTGCGTCGAATACTGCTCTCACCTCTGGGACGGCTCCGCGAAGTATTTGCTGGACACTCTCGACGCTATGCAGCGACGCGCTTGTCGCATTATACACTGTCCGGAGGTAACGGGAAGCCTTTAGCCGCTAGGTCAGCGCCGAACAATCGCTTCCTTGGCCGCGTTCTACCGTATTTACCACGGTGAGTGTTCTGAAGAGCTCTTCAACCTGATCCCACCTTCTCCCTTCCGATCCCGAACAACGCGTGCCGGGCAGAGATGTCACTCTCATACCGTGGAAACCGTCTTCGCGAGAACCGAACGTTTTAAACGGTCGTTTCTCTGCCGAACGATAGTGGCTTGGAACGCCCTGCCTGCGTACATGTTTCCTCCAACATATTGTTTGTTGGTTTTTGGAATAAAAGACAGGAGCTCGTAATAATACGTGTCGTGTATTTCAGTCGGCCATGTTACAAAGTGAGTAAGAAGGAAGTGAACATAGACAAGACAATATTGATATAATCTAAGCATAGACTAAACTAGGCTATGGCTTACAAGCTAATATAATATTATGACATCTTCCCTTTAAGTAACTTATATTTTAGATTCTTATATAAAAATAACAAAACGCATTTTAGTGTTTTGACACGAGACAATTTGACGTTTTACAAGATTCTGACAGTTGACATAATTTGACGTTGTCAATTTGACGATTGTTTCTAAATGTAAACAAACAATGGTTTACAACATTTTAGTTTACTAATTAATTACTTATAACTAAATACATGACAATGAATACGAAACAATGTTTATAAGACTGTGTCTATAAGACGTTGTGGTTGCCTTATCTCTCTTCCTGAACTAGAATATTTCTTAATTGGTTGACTGCTAGTACGTTGAGGAGATTGACTATGAGAAATTTTAGAGTAATCATTTGTATAACAAGGAGTATAACTGATATAAGTTTGATTGGAACTGACTGGTTGAGTGTGAAAATTATTAGTCTGTGTGTTATGTGAATGAAAAGAATATTGAGACTTTGGTCTAAGCGTTATGTATTGTCTATTGCGACGATATGTACCAAATTTACTTTTTATGATATACGACCTAGGTTCCGGACCAACTTGTTGTATAATACCTGGAAACCAAGACGATTGTGGATGTTTTTGAAACATAACATGACTATTTACCTCCAAGGGTTTAAGATCTTTGGAATTTTTGTTGTAATACTCTTTCATCTTATGTAAATTTTGATTATTGACTTGTTTAAGATGTCTATAGTTACACAATTTTGGTTTTAAAAGTTTTTCTACTATAGGTAGCTTTGTACGAAGTCTACGTGACATGGAAAGTTGTGCTGGTGAACATAAATTGTTTTTGGGAGTATTGCGATATTGCAGTAATGCTAAATATGGATCAGTATTATCAAGTAAACATTTTCTAAGCATATTTTTAATTACGCCTACTGTTCGTTCTACCATACCATTTGAACGGCTGTGATAGGGACTGGAAGTGATATGGTGAATATTCCAATCTTGTGTGAAATCATGAAAAGATTTGGAATTCATCGGTGGACCATTATCTGACATTAATGTATGGGGAATACCATGACGAGCAAATATTGATTTTAACTTGATTATGACTTGGTCTGCACTGTAACCATTACTTAAAATTGCTATCTCAACATATTTTGAGAAATAATCGACTACAATTAAGTATGTATGCTTGTTGAACTCAAAGAAATCTATACCAACCTTATGCCAAGGAATGTATTTGTAATCATGTGGTAATAGACTTTCTTTAGTGTTACTCTTTCTTAAAGTGAGACAAATTTCACAATTACTGATGTAATTATCTATATCTTGACTAATATTAGGCCAGTAAATTGTATGTCTTGCCAAATTTCTACAACTATTCAAGCCTTGATGACCTTCATGTAATAGTTTTAAGAAATATTTTCTTAGAGAAATAGGTATAATAACTCTATCTGACAAAAATAAAAGGTTATTAGCATAATGAATATCATCTTTAACAGGAAAGAAATGTTTAATACAATCTTCTACTTTATGCTTTGAATTTGGAAATCCATTTTTACAGTAATTAATAAGAGTTTGAAGAGTTTGGTCAGACCTGGTAGCTTGTTCAATTTGTTGTAATTTGA
Organism: Nudaria mundana; assembly: GCA_963556515.1. Lineage (NCBI taxonomy): Eukaryota > Metazoa > Arthropoda > Insecta > Lepidoptera > Erebidae > Nudaria > Nudaria mundana. The sequence goes on from OY748310.1 coordinate 1,750,442, forward strand.
AAGGACTAAGTGACAAATTAGCAGTGAGTAAATTAACATGAAGTTTAATATCTTCATCCAATTCTACTAATGCATTTTCTGGTATTGCAGCACGGGACAATGTGTCTGCGACATATAAGTATTTACCTGGTTTATAAGTAACGATAAGATCATAGGGTTGCAAACGAAGTATTATTCGTTGCAATCTTGGTGGAATATTAAATAAAAGTTTACTAAATAAAGAGACAATAGGTTTGTGATCTGTTTCCACTAGGACTTTGTTACCAAAAATGTATTGATGGAACTTAGTACAACCAAATAAAATTGCTAGAAGTTCCTTTTCAATCTGAGAGTAATTTTGTTGAGACTTTGTCAAAGAAGCTGAGCCATATGCTATAGGACTAATATTATGTAAGATGACAGCACCTAAAGCATCTTTTGAAGCATCTACTGACAAAGTAAGTGGTTTTTGAGGATCAAAGTAAGTTAAGACTGGTGAAGAACTAATTAGAGACTTTAATTTATTGAATTCTTTCTCATGACTGTCATTCCATGACCATATTGTGTTTTTATTAAGTAACTGTCTTATGTTTGATGTTTCTTTTGATAAATTTTTTATGAATGAGCCAAGAAAATTAATCATGCCCAGGAATCTCTGGACATCTGTGACATTCTTAGGCTGTGGCATGTTGCAAATTGAATTTACTTTAGATGGATCTACCGACACTCCATTTTTATTGAATATAAAACCTAAATACTTGACTTCACTTTGACAAATGTTACATTTATTACTATTAAATGTTAGACCTATATCTTTTGCACGACAAAGAACTTTTTCTAGGATTTGATCATGTTCTTGAATGGTTTTAGCATGTATAAGAAAGTCGTCCATCATTATTTTAATGCCTTGTATGTCACCAAACCGGGAAATCATTTCTTTATGAAAGATTTCTGGAGATGCATTGACACCAAACGGTAGCCTTAAAAAACGAAATCTGCCATAGGGGCTTATAAAAGTACATAGTTTGGATGATTCTTCATCTAAGACAGCATTCCAAAAGCCTGACTTAGCATCTAAATTTGAAAAATAACATGAACCATTTAGTTCTGCTTTAATTTCATCAATATGTGGAAATGGGTAATGTGAACGTTTAATAGCTTTATTTAACTTACGTGGATCTAAACATAATCTAATGCTTTCATCCTTTTTAGAGACAATTACCATAGAGTTGACCCAATCAGTTGGTTCATCAACTCGAGCAATAATACCAGTGACTTCTAACTTATTAAGTTCTGCCTTGACTTTATCCTGTAATTTAAAAGGAATTTTTCTACTTGCGTCTACCGACGGCTTGACATTTTCGTTGAGAGTTAAATGACATTTATAGTTTTTAAGAGCTCCTATTCCATTAAAAACCTTACTATATTTCTTTAGTATTGACAGACTGTTTGACTCTGTAGGGACTTTGTTAGACTGACTTGACATTGACTGTAAATTGTTGTTCTGGCTATGCTGACTAAGTGTGTAGTTTGGACTGTGTTCAGATATGTTTTCATCAAAGGTTACTGAATGTATTCTTTTTATGACTTTTAACTGTTGACATGACTGTCTACCCAAAATATTTTTGCAATCTAACGGTGTAATATGGAAACACAAGTTGTATGATTTGTCATTATACTTACATGGTAATGTACAATAACCGATTGTAGGTATACTTTGACCTGTAAATGTTGTCAAGTTAAATGGTGTTTGTATAAGATTTATCTCTTGCAACGCTAGTTTTCTGATGCTTTCTTAGACATCAAATTCACATCTGCACCTGAATCAATAAGTAAGCAAACAGATTGACTACAGATACTTAGGGTTATTGACCATTGGTTACTATCTTTTACAGAATTACATTGATAAACAGTACCTAAAAAAGCTTGATCATCATTAGAAAAATCTTCTTGCACATAATTAACATATTTTTGCTTGGACTTACACATCTTTGAATAATGATTAAGTTTTTGACAGAAATTACATTTTGCACCAAGAGCAGGACATTTAAAACGATGTGTTTGACCACACTTTGGACATATTGAGTTATTCATAGACTGATTGTTACCTTTATAACCATTGGGACTGCTATAACTCGATGAATGGGATGTATTGTATGACTGGTTAGGATTGTACCTTGACTGTTGACTGTGACTCTGACTTCTTGATTGACGATCCTGTGACTGCGGATTATACCTTGATTGTTGACTGTGACTCTGAATTCTTGATTGACGGTCCTGTGACTGCGGATTATACCTTGATTGTTGACTACGACTATGATTTCTTGACTGATTTCTTGACTGACTATGTTGTGAATGACTTCTACTGGACTGTTGACTACTTTTGTTATGTATACTATCTATACTAGCTACAGATGAATTGGGATTTGTGCCTGATAATATTTGAACTTCTTTCCGGGACGATTCTAGTGACTTAGCAATATTTATAGTGGCATCTAAAGTGGTAGGTAATTCTTGCAAAATTTTCTCTTTAATGTATTGATTCTGATCATTTAGATTCCAACTAAATATATCTTTTAGTAAATCGTCTTGCAATTCACCAAAATTACACTGATGGGCTATATTTTTGAGATCTGTTATATAACTGTCCAGCTGTTCATTTTGCAGTTGCTTTCTGTTAAAAAGTTTATGCCTTATCATGGTTATATTGACTTTTGGGCTGAAATAACCTGCAAATCTGTCGATCAACACTTGTAGCTTGACTGTTTCGACATCTAGGTTGAAAGAATAAAATATGTGAAGGCAATCTGGTCCTATATAATGTAATAAAAGTGCAACTTGCCTATCTTCGCTTTCTTGATCATATTTAAATGCTTTGAGATATATTTTGAATTTGGTGATCCAATTTTTCCACGTGAGCGGCATGTTGGATGCATGAACGTCCATGTGCTTGAGGCGACCCGACGACGTTGAAGATTCGTCCATTTTTTTCTTTTGGTTGATCCAGTTCTTCCTAAGACACGCCAGTTTACACCACACCTGATGTTTGTTGGTTTTTGGAATAAAAGACAGGAGCTCGTAATAATACGTGTCGTGTATTTCAGTCGGCCATGTTACAAAGTGAGTAAGAAGGAAGTGAACATAGACAAGACAATATTGATATAATCTAAGCATAGACTAAACTAGGCTATGGCTTACAAGCTAATATAATATTATGACACATATAACCCTGAATTCTTTAAGCGAAGTGTGAAGAGGCACATCACTAGGTCGTCAAGTTGAGGGCCACTCTCCATAGTATTCCTGTGTACTGTGAGAGTCGCCCATAATCGCCAGACGTCGCCACAGCTTACCATCAGGCGGGTGGCGTTAATTTGTCGACCTAAATATAATAAAAAAAAAAGTTACTTGCGAAGTTCACGTTTACAAAAATATGCTTCTGCTTAGCCTTTTATTGACTGAGGGAGCGAAGCGACCGAAGTCTCCGTTTCAACTTGCAGACTGGGGAGAATTTCTTTCGTCTGTACCTACCTCTACATCTCTACATCTACGGGTTCTGTCAGATCATGTTTGCGGCCGTATTTATCAACCGATTTTCATGAAACTTTACACACACACTCCTTGCTTACAATGAATAACATGTGAATGATATTTTTGGATTGGATGAAAAATGAAAGAGTAATAAAGAAGATTTAAAAATATATTTTCTAAACAAAGCTTTGGGAGCTTTGGGAGTCTACGGTTCACAGAACCACTAGAAGTAAAAAGGCGTAATTATAATATATAATAGTTTCTTCTTAATCGTTACTGTAAAACTACCTAGTTGTTTACAAGTGGTACCACTAACTAACCGTAATATAGCCCGTCTTGGTCAATTTATTATTCACTTCATTCATAATAATGAACGGTGCGTAGCGTATGTTCAGTTACACTGTATTCTGTTAGAGAAAGATATTTATTATGTTGCGGTCAAGTTTGAAATTGGACATGTGGTTATTGTCCTAACTTGTGTGTGAAGAACCATGAACAATTTTTGTTCACGACTGCTTTTTCCAGTCGGTTGAACATAGATATGACTTGCGTAAGACTGCCACTGCTACCGACAGTCGGGTCGGTTCTATTATTTTTACTAGCTGTCACAGGCTGACTCAGCCTGTGAACACGGCCCAATTTAACTCGGTCGAAACGTAAGGTAATTTTATGCGTTTAAGTCCCAAAATCGTATATATTAAATTGAATTCAGAACGCGATTGTTTAAAACAATTATAGCTGTAAATACTTCAACTAAGCTTAAAGTGATTGTGTTAGGAGTGGGTTACCGTCGTCAGAAGTGTGGTGGTCGGTGATCGAATTCACGTTGTCATAATGCAGGTCCAATTCCTAAGCCACCAGGTTAAAGACCCGCCGAAAGTCCTAGGGTTACTAAGTTAAGGCAGACAGATAAAAAACCAGGACATGGACGCTTTATTTGTTTTGTTATTTGGTGTTTCTTCACCAATAAATAATTCCTTTTTCATAAATTATATTCTGTCTGTTAGTCCGTCCTGTAAAAAAAACAATTTTAAGAGATGAGGCCGCCTTTTGTACATATTTAAACCTAGGTTTTTTTTTGTAATTTAATGTTGTATTGGTATACCTACAATAAAGCTTATTTTATTTTATTTTAAATGCTGCATATCGAGTCAGAAGGAACTATCAGAATACGTTTTTAGACAGTTTACGAAAAGTCAATATTCTAACTCTGACTACGACATTCCGCTCTGTTTCGCAACTTTTCTACTCGAGGTCGTCGCAGGCGCCTGGTTCAAGGCTGTACTCACTACCACCTACCATTAAATAATAATAATTATTGTTCTTAATTAGTATCAATAATAACATAAACATTATTAAATAAAAACAAATAATTAAATAATAAAAAACCCGACTGCACATATTCAGATATGTAATATTATAAGCAGGCGGGACTCACTTTGTATCTAGGTTTGAACCGATAGTATTGGAGTCTCGCCTGCTTATAGTTAAATATCTATATACTCGTATATGTGCAGTTGGGTTTTGTTTTTATTTATAGCCTTTTTGTTCCAAAGTCTTACTTACATACTTTTGTAATACGATTTCTCGTACCAAATTACATTGAAACATATAAGTTGTGTATATTATTGAAATCCTCTTTAAAAATTCTTCATTTTGATACCCCACTCGTTAAGTTTGACCAAGATTTTTTTTTGACAGCTTACCGTCTTGCGCCAAGAAGTAAGAATTTACTTTTTGTGTGTCACTGGGTACATAAAATGTCTCAATGCCAATTCCACCAGTCGTCAAACGTACTATTGGCATCCAATAGTACTTTTGACAACCAGCGAGATCGACACCGTGACCCAAACGATTGCCGCCAACAACGCTTACATTTTCAGCTTCGCGTCACGACTTTTTAGACAGGCTATAGTCAAGTTATGAGCAAAATACTCGTAGCGAGTGTAATGAGTACTTAAAATTCACCTGTTTATCACGTACCAAGGTTGTGTTATGGTGACGTTATAGATAAGGGACGTCAAGGTCGAACATGTTTCGCGTTTATGACCTACCTTTGTACTGCGAGTTATGTTTTTGAATGAAATTCCGTGATATGAATTTAATATGTGCATTACAAATTTTAACAACACGCCAAAAATTGACACACCAACCGAAATGGGAGTAAATAATTGTCGGAATGGGACCAAATTTAAATAGGTCCACTGGGGAAGTTTCAATTAAAAATTTAATATCGTTTCATCCAGTTCAAAGATATGAGATAAAAAACATTTATGTACTTAGATCTTTTCACCAATGGATAGTTGTCCACGAGGATGGTTTTAGTATATTAGATAGTCCGAGACGCTCAGGGCTAGGACTGTAATTGGATGTGCCATAGCGGCTGACACGTTGCCTTTCATCAATTCAATTAAAAAAGGATTCAGATTTGTACAATATAGCTGCTACTTTTTATTAAATTCATTAGGCCATTTTGGACACAACCCATTATAATGTGCCCGGTGGCGGCAAGGGACTAAAAATACTGACAAATTGTGGGTGTGTAATGCACCTCTGCCTACCCCTTCAGGAATATAGGCGTGATATGTGTGTGTGTTATTATATATTTAATTTGTTAAGCGGGCGAGGCTGTGGGCCTCCCTAGTACATCTAGGTATATTTTACGAAAACAAACATTTGTCTTTACTCTAATACAATACAACAACTCTAAATGCTTGGACTGCGGAGATTCTATTTAGTGTTTTGAATGTTTGAAAGTTTGTTTGAATTACAGAGTGGTTTTGAATATTCTATAGTGCCCGATAATGACAATAGACTTGCCCCCTATTACGTGGGACCGGCAAAATTACTGGCAAAGTGTGGGTGTATAATGCACCTCTGCCTACCCTTTCAGGGTTATATACGTGACGTTTTTATTAATGAAGTCAAATTTAAGGGGCCTTTACTATACAGGTTGTTACGTAAGGGTTATATCAACCCGAAGACCCCTATCAGCTGGTCGACCAGAACCCGTTTCGATATGTGTCGACCGCCAAATAAGAAAAAAAAATCTTTAGGATGAATTTTTTTCTTGTTTCGCGGTCGAAACATATCAAAAGGCGTTCTGGGCGATCAGCTGATGGGGTAGTAACAACGGTCCTGGCTGTTACTTTTTAGGTTCGGATGACAAAATGGTATTGATTTTCTTATGTTCCTATATAGTGCCCGGTATTGGCAATAAGCTTGCCTCCTTACATAAAAGTCAAAAAAGTGAATTATAAACATTTCTAGAACATTTGCTACCTAAAACATGCGACCGAACGAGATGTTGATTACAGTTTAGCCTAGAATGTTCTAACTGGGAAGGAAAATGAATGGTACAAGGTCGTATCCATTTATTTTCCTTGAGATTTTCCTGGCTCTCGTTATGGTTAAGTTATTTGAATGTTTCTTAATACTTAATAAAGAACAGCCTTTAAGTGCCAACAAGGACTTGAGAAATAGATTTGAATGCACGTGACATCGTTCGCATGAAATTCATCATCATTATTTCAGCCATCTGAATATCTGATCATCATGATCAGCAGTGAACAGAGACACTGTTCACTGCTGATCATGATGATCAGATATTCCAGTGTGACTGGTCAGTACATCTGGTAATTGGTCATCTCACACTGAGCTTCAACTTTTTTAAAAACGTGGCTCCATAGATATTAATCGACGATTTCGCCAATGACAAGGTAATGCTTGATTAGTTGACAGTCCCGCACAGAAGAACTAGATATTCCTAACTAGCTCCAGGTGCAGGACAAGTTGTCCACGTTGTTGTCCACGTTGTTTGGTATGTGAGTGTCTGGGAACCCGATTTTGCGGAGCGCTAGAGGTCAGAGGAGAGAAAAATCGAACTCCCCACACTGAGCTTGTCAGTGAGATTACTACGTGACAAAATATGCCTACATTTGTATTCTGATAGATGAAGTACCAACTTGCTATCAAAATCAAAAGTAAGCTACCACCTATAATTTTCCCAATCTTTGCGTTAGTTTTTAATTAGTAGTTTCGTTTGTATACGGTTCAAGCCATTGACAATGAAGAATTCCTTGTGACCGCAGTCGCGTGCGTCTACTAGTTAAATAATGGTTCGCGAGGGATAAGCGGAGCTTTGCATTTGTGTGAGTGCAGTGTACGTGAACGTATATATGACCTCTTTTACACACACATGTGTTGTACACAGCTACAAAAAGAGTTTTTACTCTACTTCTTGTGGTCACTCACACAAATGCAAAGCTCCGCTTATCCCTCGCGAACTGTATGTATGTAAGGTTTCTTTTAAACTGAAGTGTTTTATTCAATTATAGGGGATTTATAGGTTTTAAACTGTTCTTAGAAGCCAAAGAAGTGTAGATGCGACATTGTTCTTGACCATGCAATATTTGTTTCGCTCATCTAAAAGGATGGTAAACTCCTTCACGGATGGGTCGGCTGTTCGCCGTTAAGTTAGTTAGACGAACGCCCTTACCATACTCGAAAGAATTTGTTAATAACCCACAATATTGCAGAAAGTTTCAAAAAATGTGTTACTTAATTGGGTCGGTGATCGGCATTTTCTGCGATATCATTGGTTATCGACAAACTCTTCGGATCTCATATGCTCATTCATAGCGAGAGAGAGAGAGAGCTGAATGCCCTGTCCATGTCGCTGTCTTTTCTCACTTTTTGAAACGACTTCAAAAAGAAGGTTTCTCAATTCGAATAATATACAACTTATTTTTATTCTTTTCAGTGACCAAACCGTTGCCTACGCTTTCTGATGGTGTTAATTCGATTCCCAACCTCTAACTTTTGATTAATATGGAGGGATCTATTCTATAAGTTGTAATGTTACCCCCAAGAAGCCACACAGGTGGCCTAGTCCGCCGGGCGACACTGGAATTACCTTCTGGTGCATACCAGAGACGACCGGCAATGGACGTAAGAGAAGCCGCGCTTGCGAGGACTTATAAAAAACGTAGTAATGTTTCCAATTTAAAATCGATAAATAACATTCTTTTGTCATTCTTTTGTCAGGTGGAAACTCGACCCGAGAATAGAACTTGATACCTTTAACAATCCAATCATCCATGATATCCATGTTATTAATACCCGCCTTTTGTCTTTAGTCACCCCTAAAAAAGCTGTTTAAAACCGAAGCACATGAGTGTCGATCACGGCACCTAACTGTTCACTCCACAGTTAGGTGCGACAGAGATAGCAAACGGAGAAAGTGGTGAGAGTGAATGGGATAGAGGATGAGCTATCAATTTGTGCATGCGCAAGTGGAGTGTGTAGTATTGATAGGGTTGGCAGTATTAAGTTTGTTGGAAACGATCACCTATATTCATTTATGTGAGTTTTTGAGGTTATAGAGGTTAGGTACTCTCTGGATCTATTTAACCTATTGCAAATTTTCGTCCGAGACGCCCAGGACTTTAATTAGCTGTGACATAGCGGCTAGCACGTAAGATTTTGTTGCCTTTCATCAACATTGCATCGCAAGGCAACGGGTTTCAAAATTATTATAATATAGCTGCGTATTTTATTAAATGAATTCGGCCATTTTGGACATAAGCCACTTTCTAGATTGCCCGGTGACGGCAATAGGCTTGCGTTTACGTGGGACTAAAAATACTGGCAAATTGTGGGTGTGTAATGCACCTGTAGGCAGAGGTGCATTACACACCCACAATTTGCCAGTATTTTTTTCGGGAATTTTTTTGACCGTATTCTTTGAGCTCTATAGTGTACTGTTTTATCACGGTAATGTCCCATAATCGCTCGGGCTGTAGATTTTATTTAGTGCTACGTATCATCGGTGTATCGCTTCATCTTCCGATAGCATGATTTATGTTAAGTGTCATGGCAAACTCTGAGCACCTACTACTAGTTCTCTCTGCATCACCCAAAGGTTGACTGGTAGATAATGCCTGTGGCATTAAGTCCACCTTTGTACAGATTTGTGCATAAGTTTAAATAAATAAATCGGTCCTGACTGTTGAAATCTTGGTTAGAATAACGAGTGGTTATTTTTCTACGGTGTCGGGTAACGGCAATAGGCAATTGGCCGTACGCAATCGTGGAGCCAACGAAATCACTGGTCAAATTTGGCTGTGTAATGCACCTCAGCCTACCCCTTCGGGGTTATGGGCGTGATGTATGTCTCTGAGTCACGTAATTATTCTCCAGCATGTATTTAGTAAGTTGCGGTGTCTCCCTCTTCCATTGCATGTAATTTTAATTCAGTAACTTTTATTTACTCCATTACTATAAAGCAGACATTAAAATTTAGTTTAACATGTTGATGGACAGAACTGTCCTTGGACGTCCACGCTTTGAAGGCTCCTTCTACACGCACACTACGCCCATGGACGTCGTATTTATATACAAACTGTGCAACTGCGAGTCACCGACAGGTCGCTGTGACGATTGTTTTTTGAACATATCTTTTGTTTTCATCGTGATTTTATTGTTTTGTGTATACAAGTATGTAGTAATTGGTTAGTTGTATATCCATGTAACCTGAAAAATATGCTCAATTATGTTTTAAACCGTTTCAGTAGTACTAAATCCTAAAGTAAATATCAAAATAAAGGTAGTCACTTCACAAACAACCTGTGAGAAAGTACTCTCCACCAACGTGTTAAAATATGAATGACAAAGTTACGATAGTTCAGGTAATGTGTTTATTTGCTACAACATTTGGGAGTGTTCACTTTTAAGGGTGTTTCCTTAAATCATTGTAACATCTTGCTACTGCCATCTGACCTCCACAGCCCATAGGCTCTAAGTTCTGTAGTTAGACCGGTCGGATTTTTGTTTTAGAGCTCCAACTACCCCTAACAACTGCTATAGATGTTTGTTTGAGCACCGGGATCGACGGCTTAACGTGCTCTCCGAGGCACGGAGGGGTCTCAATGTTTTAAGAAATGGTCGCTCATCGTAAGACAGGCCTGACTAGATGTTGCTTAACCTTTGCAATGTGTTAACATTGTCGATTGTCACTGAACCATGAGCCCTTCGTAGCAACTTGCAATTGCAAGTATAAAAAAAATATTCGTAAAAATTAAAAACCTTTTTAAAGTCCATTAAAAAGGAAACTACAGCATACTTACAATTCCAAATGGACAAATATATCTCGATTTACATAGTCCAAGTAGAATTATAGCGTACATCTCAATTATAACTCATAAAACATAATGTTATGATCTTAAATTGCTAGTGTTTAATGCAGTATTAAAAGAGAAAAATAAAAGAGATTAAATAACTTGTAGGTGTCAACCCTGAGCAGGTTATACCTGATGTATGACGCATGACGCACACAGATACAAATGCACGCGTGCTGTAACTTCCTGTATGATGGTATCCCTATAAGGTAGGTGGATTTGTCTTTGGTTGTCTCTGGACACGTCTTTTTTTAAACTTGCAAGTTTTCGGTCTTTGTTGTTCGAAAGTGATAGGTGAATGACCAACATTTATTGTACTATCGTAACCGTACGCAGTGCGTGTATATCTTCAAAACTAGTACGGTGTCTTGCGCGGTGCTTTGCGCCCTCCACGCCATAGGGTTTGGCCTATAACTTTTGACCCCTTAGAGCTTGGTAAAATTTTCGTTTTTTTGGCTTGCCTCCAGATCGAGGGCTATCCATAGAGGTGTCAACCATCATTGGAGCATAAGCAGTTCTCGAGAGCTAAGGGGGGACAAAAATTACATTCACTATTTCTATATTTAGATCATCTTTATCCTCTAAACCTCTAAGGTCTGCTGGCAGAAAAGTCATCTTTTTGACTCAAGCACGCCTTTGTGCATATTGTTTTTAATAATTACCAACTTGTGTATGTTCGTATATTTTAATTTTTTAATGTACAATAAAGAATTAAAAAAAAGAATTAATTGCCAGAGCCAGAAATGTTTATAAGGCCTCTTTGCACCACTAAGGAATATTATTATGGTGTAGAACCATAGATATCCAAATATACTATCCAAATATACTATTAGGGCTATCTAAGGGGTCAAAAGATATAGGCCAAAACCTATGGCGTGTTGCGGCGCGAAGCACCGCGCGTGTCTTGCGCGGTGCTTCGCGCCGCGTACTAGTTATTGTAGAGAGGCAAAGTGTGTTTAACAAGAAGTGTGAAATAAATATATTATTAATAAAGTAATAGATAACTAAATAAATACATACAATTACAGTATCAAGCAATATAACATCAGATAAATAAATACGTAGATAAATAAGAATAAAGACAAATCTAAAATATTATTCATTATTAAAGTAGCCGATAAAGGCCCTTATTACGTGAAATCAACAAAATGTGGGTGTATCTAACGTCTCCGTCTACCCCTTCAAGAATAAAGACATGATTTCGTGAGTTTCAATATTTCCCAAAACATCTAAGTAGTTCATTTCCCATCAAAGAAAACCAAAAACAAATCACAAGCCAATAGCAAGAACACGTTGTTTAACAATAACATCTCTAGAAAATTAATAAACAAGTGTACATTACTATACGTGAATCTCAAAGCATTACCATTCACAGTACGACATGGCAACACCGGGGTTTACAATGAAAGCTGTAAGTAGCAACACTAACACGCTTTCCAAAGAAACAATACCGATCGGTTCCCATAATAATGACAGAGTGTTAATCCATGTTAATAATGGTAATGTACTGATACATACATATCTATATCTGTTATAATCAAGCTTATATCTTCGGCGACTAGGCAGAGGTGTTAGGGATGTCATACATCTTTAATTGCCAATATGTTGGTCGCTACTAACTGCTGATATTTTATTTTTTAGTTCCGCGACCAAGGCCGCGGCCGCTCTAACGTCCGTTGCCGGGCGTCTCTGGTTACAAGCAGAACGTATTTCCAGTGGCGCCCGGCGGACTTTGACCTTTGACCACCTCGGTGGTCTCTGCGGGGGTTGGGTCGGGATGAGAATCCCGCGTCGTTGGGGTAGGGTTTTATCCCGCGTCAGTGAGTGAATCTGGTTGCGTGCTATGGGGCAAAGGCCCCGCAGCACGCAACCCTTGTAACCTGCTTCTGTAAGGACGACGGGTGGCGATCCCGCCGTCCTCAGGCCCCGATCATGGAGGTCGATGGTCTTGGGCGTAGATGAGTCTGCGGCGTCCTCGCCGCTGACTACGGAACTCGGTGGGGAGGGTATTAATACATGAGTGTATTAGAATCTACTTAAGTAAATTGGAAAAAGTCATTTACTTATTTATTTACTTGTAGCCTAAGTAATGTCTATTTCAATGTGTCGCAAGGTACTATCAGATGCCATAAATTGAGAATATAAATAGTAAATACTTATTTTTAATGATAGTGTCATGTCTATAACATAGCTATCAGCCAGTTTTTTTTTTTTTTTTTTTTTTTTTTTTTTTTCCTCGGTCGGGGGGTCGGGTTTTATCCCGCGTCGGTGAGTGAAGGCGTGCGTGGGGTGCAGCCCCACATCACGCAGCCCTTCTAGCCTGCTTCTGTAAGGACAGTGGTTTGCTAATCCATCGTCCTCAGGCCCCGATCATGGAGGTCGATGGTCCTGGGCGTAGTCACGTCTGCGGCGACCTCGCCGCACACTTCGGAACTCAGCGGGGAGGGTACGCTCCCTCACCCTACCGGCCGCCTCCTTCACGAGCATTACCTGCTCGCAGAAGGAAACGGCCGCGTTCCACAGACTCTCGCTAGAGACCATGGCTCGTAGCATGGTCTCCAGCGAGAGCGTATCTACGCCCAGGCCCACAACAAGGTCCCGGCGCTGACTCGCCCATGCTGAGCATTCCACCAACGTGTGGAATGCCGTGTCTACGCCGGAAGTCTCGCAGTGTTGACACGCGGGTGTGACCTCACGATGCATGCGAAACAGATACTCACCGAAGTTTCCGTGCCCGGTGATGATCTGTGTCGCACGATACGTGAGGCCTCCGTGCTGCCTCTGCAGCCACTCCTCCATGATCGGTCTCACCGCCGCGATGGTGGTGGTTCCCCACTTTGGTTGCTGAAGTCGCACCTTCCATGTCTCCATGAGATCCTGGCGGAGCTGGGACCGCTGAGCCTCGATTTCTCGAGACGCAGGCCTGTGGTCCTGCTCCAGCGCCTCCTTGTGCCATTGGAACAATGCCGCAAGGGCTCTCGCTTCCAGGTCCCATGGAGGGGTCGCGGCTAGGAGACATGCAGCCTCTAGGGAGATCGTGCGGTACCCTCTTATTGTTCTGACGGCCAAGGTCCTCAACGATCTGTGTAAAACAGCAGCGTTGTTGGCCGTCAGACTCGGCGCCCATACGGGAGCCCCGTACACGGCCATACTCCGCACGATCCCTAGGTACAGTCTCCTGCAGGAAGCGTTGGGTCCCTTTAAGTTGGGTATCAGTCGCGAAAGCGCAGCTGTCGCCCCCGTCACTTCGGAAGGGGACCAAACTTCGGAAGTGTGGTCCGAAATTCCACCGGCTATCGAGTACGAGCCCCAGATACTTCATTGTGGGCTCGATGCCGATGCTAACGCTCCCTACATTTACACTGGATCCTGGAGGTGGCCCGCGCCGAGGTCCGTGAAAACACAGAGCCTCGGACTTATTCAGTGCCACGTCCAGTCCCAGCCGCCGTATCCGACCCACGACTTCAGCAACCCCAGTCGTGACCTTGAGTGTTGCCTCCTGGTGCGTTGCTCCCCGCGCCGTGACGAGGGTATCGTCAGCGTAGCAAGTTACGCTGACGCCCTCAGGCAACGCACCCCGCAACACCCAGTCGTATCCGATGTTCCACAGGAGAGGTCCTAGGACCGACCCCTGAGGAACACCGCACGACACATCTCGCCGAGCTGGCCCGAGCCAGCTAGGGTAAGTTATAGCCCTCTCGTATAAATATGCCCCGACAATACGACGGAGGTAGAGAGGCACTTCATGGTATACCAATGCCTCCCTAACGCAACTCCAGGGTAAGGTGTTAAACGCGTTGGCGATGTCAAGAGACACCGCCAACACCACCTCGCCCCGCGAGACAGCTTCCTCCGCCAGGGTCTTCACGCGCATGATCGCGCTCACGGTGGACCGTCCCCGACGGAAACCGTACTGGTTGTCCGCCAGGTCTGGGCCCACACGCGTGAGATGCTCGACGAGGCGTTCCGCAATAATTCGCTCAAAGAGCTTACACACCTCATCGAGCAACACGATCGGCCGGTAACCCGACGGTGAGTCCACCGGCCGCCCCGCTTTCCGGATCAGGACCAGTTTCCCCGTCCTCCACACCTTGGGAAACTGGCCCCTTTCGAGGCATGCGCTGAAGAGCCCCCTCAGTCGAGGCCCGAGTTCCTCGAGGGCCAGGACCCATACACGGCCCGGAATGCCGTCGGGTCCAGGGGCGGTGGTTTTCCGGCGACTGAGCCGAAGTACCACCGCTCCTAACTCACCCTCTCTGACTTCGGGTACGTCGTCTTCGCTGCTGCTATCCGCATTGGGCGTCTGGGACGGAGCCATGCGCGGAGGGATGTGCTCCTCCGCACTCGTCGGAAACAGAGAGCCCAAGACCCCCTCCAGCCGATCCGGCTGGAGACTCTGGGTCAGTGGGAGCGCCCTCGGTCGGAGTTTACCTCTGACCTGCAGGTACGGGCGCCCCCATGGGTTCCGCTCCAGGGACTCCAGGAGCTCCTCGCGGGCTGTCGTCTTAGCCCGCGTGATCGCTTCCTGGAGGGTGCCCTTAGCCTCTCTGTAGGACGCATATAGCTCCGCCTCCCGGGATGCCGCGTCGTCTGGTCGACGATGCCTCCGGCGAAACCTGGTGTACTGGCGGCGGGCGGAGACGCATGCTGCACGCAGCTGTGCAATCTCCGACGACCACCAGTACACCTGCTTCCTGGCCGGCCCAGGTGTAACCCTAGGCATCGCCGCATCGCAGATTTGCGACATGGCTCTCCTGAACCACTCCGCCTCGGTATCCACGTCGACAGGCCTGTCCAGCGCCGGAATCCAGGCCTGCACGATGGATGCCTCCAGGAGAGCCTCCCGGTCTAGACTCTTGAGCGCCCAACGCGGTTCCGGGGGATTCGGTACCGGCTGTGGAAGGTTAGGTGGGGGGACGACCTCGAACCGGATGTATCGGTGGTCCGAGTGCGTCTCCACACCCTCCTCCACGCACCAGCCCATAATACGACGGGCGAGGGCAGGGGTCGCGAACGTTAAGTCCACGACCGAGCTGACCCCCGACCGCCAAAAGGTGGCGACATTCCCCCGGTTGAGGAGCTAGTCCACGTGTAGTGGCCCAGTCCTCAAGTAATCTCCCCCTGCCATTGGTTATCCGGGAGCCCCACGCCGTAGACCAGGCGTTAAAGTCTCCCAGGAGAAGGACAGGGCGAGGACGACACGCAGTGAAGACGACGTCGAGCTCAGTGAGCCATAGCTCATACTGAGCGTCGTTAATGTTGTTCGGCGAGATGTACGCGGCCACGACTGCCACCCCTTCATATTCCGCAGCAACACAGCCTCGACCGTTTGCAATAATTGCAAGGTGCGAGGTGCGTGCGGAAGCTATCAGCCAGTGAAATTCGCGTTAAAATCCAACGCATCAATTGCAGAACTGTTCTTCTTCTTTCTTTAAAAACGTGGCTCCATCGATGTTCACCGATGATTTCGCCAATGTCAAGGTAATGCTTGATTAGTTGATAGTCCCACACAGAAGAAATAGTTATTCTTAACTAGCTCCAGGTGCAGGACAAGAAACGTTGTTCGGTATGAGAGTGTCTGGAAACCCGAGTTTTGCTGAGCGTCAGAGGTAACCTAAAAAGCCACCAGCAACGCGCTCAGCAAAAATCGAACTTCGCAGAACTGTTAATTTTGAAATTATTCTTATTCTTACAATCTGACAGCAAATTGACATTTATTCAAGAATAAACCACGCTTTAAGACGTTTAAAAAATTAACGTCATTGGCATTCTTTATGCTGCTTCATTTATTATGGTCAACGGCGTATATACAAAGATGGAATACTTTCTCTCGGACATACTGTTTATAACTGTAAATATTGCCAGGTGAAATAATACTCTGTACTCTCGAGTTATCAACTTTATCGCGATAATTATCGTGGCAATTCTCCTCGACATAACTCGCCTTGACCGATTAAATGTAGGTACAGCATCGATGTTGCGTAATTTATTGAAATTGTTATAATAAATGTTACTACATATTTGACTTTTCGAATGTTGCGAGCGTAAATATTAGAATTTATGAACGTATTTTTATTGTGTGGCTCTCTTTGCGTTTAGTTTTGTAATGTTTCTATTCAGGTATTTATTTATAAAAAATTCACCAACGTTTTTAACCTACTATATGTTTTTTTAATATTTTTATGTGTGTTACCTCATATCTCTGGACCGTGTGAACCAATTTTGATTTTTTTTCAATTTGGTCCCATTCCGACAATTATTTGGTCCCATTTCGGTAATTTGAAGTCGGTTGTTGTGTCAATTTTTGACGTGACTTTTTTAACACTCTCATATCACCACTGTACTATATATACAAATGGGGAATGTAATTTTTGTCCCCCTTAGCTCTCGAGAACTGCTTTTGTTCCAATGATGGTTGACCCCTCTATGGATAGCCCTCGATCTGGAGGCTCGCAAGACACCATACTAGTGTATTACAAATATTATAGTATACACCATACTCTGAATTACATTAAACTATAACCCTTCATAAGTGTTACTGATGTTAATTTACAACTTAAATGAATGAATTTGACTGCCTCGGTGGCGCAGTGGTATGAGTATGCGACTGCCGTCCCCGAGGTACCAGGTTCGATTCCGAGTCGAATCAAATTATTTGTGAGATCCACAAATGTTTGTTTCGGATTTTGGTTATTTTCTATGTATAATATATATGTATGTAGAAATATATAAGTATGTTTATCAGTCGTCTTGATCCCATAGCACAAGCTTATATTAGCTTAATTTGGGCTAGATGACGGCGTCTGAGCTTTTATAATTTATATTTTACTTCAATGGAAAAAGACACTTATATTGTACCCTAAAGTAGGAGAAACACACCCAGAAAAAAAGGGTAAGGGATCTTCTTAGACCAAAAAAAATTCTGAATGTATCTTATCCATACATTAAAATTTTGGATCGGACATTAGAATTCTTCTTTTTTTGTTTTCTTGATGTTCATCGATGATTTAGCCAATGTCAAGGTAATGCTTGATTAGAACAACTAGTTATTCCTAACTAACACCAGGTGCAGGACAAGAAACGTTGTTCGGTATGTGAGAATGTGGGAACCCGATTTTTGCGGAGTGCCAGAGGTTACCTAAAAAGCCACAAGCCGCGCTCAGCAAAAATCGAAGTCCAAGGACATTACGATTATTTCAAGACCAAAATGAGTCCAATCGGTCCAGATTTAGGTAGAGAAACGAATAGCAATTCATAAAGTTATTACCGAAGACAATATCAATGACTTAATTTAATTTAAAAGTCCATCAGTTCTCTCTAGTTTCTCGAAAGCGTAGTCAAGTTATGTACCTACACTCCAGCGCTGCAGCGGTCCTAGTAGCAGGCAAGGTCACCGTGAGGTCGCCACCGGTCCGTGACAACGAGCTCGTGTAGTGTCGCGTGCCTGCGTCAACCACGTGACTCCGC
Source organism: Nudaria mundana (assembly GCA_963556515.1). Taxonomy (NCBI): domain Eukaryota; kingdom Metazoa; phylum Arthropoda; class Insecta; order Lepidoptera; family Erebidae; genus Nudaria; species Nudaria mundana. The sequence goes on from OY748310.1 coordinate 1,768,597, forward strand.
TGTTTAGATGCTAGTTTGTTAAGGGGATTATACACTGGTTAACCCAACAAGATTCCAGGGTTATACTAGAACGAACGAAAAAGTTACAGTTGGTATAAACTTATTCTACGGCCCATAGATAAATACCTTAAAACTAAGAATACATATAGATATTACAAAATGTATATTAGTAATAGAATCTTAAGACTATTGTTAGTACACACTTCACTATCGCACTTCGGTCTTTTTGCGTACCAGTGGTAGCGATCCGCGGAAGCGACGGAACACCACGCCCTGTGGCCAGAAGGTTTCCTCCATGACGAGGCTCAGTCTAGTGTTGGGCACTCGCACCACGAACGACAGGAAACTGACGTTACGGCTCGCCTCCAACAGCTGCACTCTCGGCGTGAAGTTGGCCTTCTTGCGCACGTACTGTCCGATGTCATCCGCCTAAGTGGTGTAGTGTAGGCGGGAGACATACACGGGTGTACTCGGTAGTTATGGGATGGGGACACCATTTCCAGTGTCACTGGCCTCCTCTGAAAATTAGCGCTGATCAACATGGCACCGCCTCCAGCATTAATCTGAGAAGAGACCAATTTCCACCCAGATGTGGCGTTTACTAGCACGCACCTAAACATTTTCTTGTGTATACTTTTTACTCTTGTCTTATTGTACGTAGGTATAGCTTGTAAGAGCCAGCGATCTTCTGTGTTGGAAATAAACGTATTTTCTTTCTTTCTTTCATTCGGCTGAACTTCGATAAGTATTCTAGTTGGGTTGTTAGTTAATGCCAAATAGATAGATACCGTATTTCTTTATCTATGACATATCGTAAGGCATGCCTCGTTAGTAGCAATAAGTTCATCTCCTAATAAAAAAGTAGGCGTATCAAAGGTATGTTTCTGCTTTCGGGTAAACATGCGTAATTATTATTTATGTAAAATAAACGTTATTATGCTGTAAAAATACATTATATGGCTCATAAATATGCACGTTACTTTGTGATCCATCCAAGGGCGGTTAATATCGTAAAAAAACAACAAATCCTAACAGATAGCCTTAGAATGGACAGGTTATGAAACTTACTTTAAATTTATTGGTGCAATTTTGCTGTTTTGTCGGTGAGAAAAATTAATAAATCAAACCTGGCCCAGTGCGTGTCACGCCACGTTGAATACGATTCCGACAACGACACCGCACTCCATCACTCCACACGTTGGTGGAGTGCTCAGCGCCGGGACCTCGTATTAGGTCTGGGCGTGGATACCCTCTCGCTGGAGACCATGCTTCAAGCCACGGTCTCCAGCGGGAGTAGGTGGAACGCGGCCGTGTCCTTCTGCGAGCAAGTCATGCTCGCGAAGGAGGTGGCCGAGAGGGAGAGGGAGCGTACTCTCCCCGCGGAGTTCCGTAGTAAGCGGCGAGGGCACCGCAGACTCATCTACGCCCAAGACCATCGACCTCCATGATCCTCCATGATGCGGGGCCTTTGCCCCACAGCACACAACCAGATTCACTTAGTGACGCGGGATAAAACCCTATCCGACCAAACCCCCGCAGAGACCACACAGGTAGTCAAAGTCCGCCGGGCGCCACTGGAAATACCTTCTGCGTGTGAACCAGAGACGCCCAGCAACATACGTTAGAGCGGAATTTAAAAAAAAGTAGGCAGGTAAGCGTATTTTACAAGGTTAGGCCTCTATAACTCCTGAACTAACAAAGTTATTTAAGCCATCACTATTTTAAACAAAAACATCACCACACTTTGATACGTGTATTGGTGTTACCAATTTTTCTCATGATATTAGTTTCGCAATTTGTCGGTGTGATAGCTAGTATAAGTTTCAACTTTCTAGCACTAACCGTATGGAAGGTAAGTAGAAGATGAACAGACGGACTTGACGAAACTATAGGGTTCCGAAACGTGAACTAAATGCTCGTCGCTTTTCTTCATTCGGTTAATAACGGTTTCGGACCAACTGTTTACCGTTTCGCTCATGTATAAGACCCCTTATATTATACGGTTGGAAGATTGAGAAAGTGGTGTCTTATTTAACGAACAAGTGGCGATAGGCTAGTGGGTAATTGACTCACAACGTATGGTGTATAGTTATCTTTATGGGTGGATGCATCATGTGCTTGGGTATCGTGGTGTTATACCGATTGTTGTACTGACATGTAGTGAATAGATATTTGTTTTTTTTTTTTTTTTTGATGAGTCAATTGGGTTTTAGTTTCAGGAGTGGCGCTTATGGTATACGCCTTCTCCTGGAACCGTTTGCAAGTTGATTGTTTAGTTAGTGAAGTGTTTAGATGTTATGTGCCGTTAGAGTGTTTTAGTTGATTTACGATAAAGGTGATGTGGTGGAGGAGTGAGTTAAGTGTATCTGGGGCAGTTGTAAATAAGGTGGTTAAAGGTTTGCGAGATTGTGTTGGTGCAAGGACAGAGGTCGTTGTTTAGGTTTAGTTGATTAGGTTAGGTTAGTTGGGACATCCGCTTTTGTGTGTGGAAAAGTTACACGGGGTCAGTACTTTCCACACACTCCCTTAGTCGCCTCGTACGACATCCACGGGAGGATATGGGTTGGGGCTATTCTATTCTGCCGGCCACCACACGGCGGGATAGATATTTGTTAGATTAATAAATCTAGAGGGCAAAGGCCTCCCCGAACTCCTTCTAAATATAGGAGTTCGAGGAGGCCTTTGCCCAGAAGTGGGTCAGTATGGCTAAATTAAATAAATAGGTAAATTCCTACACCTACGTAATATACTTATGTTTACTATACACTATATGTTTTAATATACTTTTGTTTACTATATTTTTGTATTTCAAGGCAATTAGTTTGCTTAAGTTCGGCAGGACGCCGCGAATGAATATGATATGAATCAAAAGTTCGATGTTGTCGGTATTGGTCATCGTAGTGGACGAACAAAGTGTCTCTGCCTACCCCTTCAGGAAAAAAAAAGCGCGATTTTTTTATTTAAAAAAAATATTTCTACAATTTAATGCAGCGATAGATTATTAGTATTGATTAAACAAAAACAATGCCTACTTATAACTCTGATAAAAAACACATCGTGATGATCAGACTGACAAGGCCGTGATCATCAGTCACGCGGCCAAGCGTGACCGGGTTGTATTGTTGTATAATTCTACTGTCATTTTATTTATTGTAGGTAATTGTAATAATTGCATACTGAATTATCTATCATGCGATCAAAATACACTTATGAGACCAGCTTAGCAGCTAGCAGGGTTACAGCTCAGGCAGCCTAGTTACGAGTAGAATCAGGCGTCTTCGAGAAGTCCGTAAACATTCATAAAAACCGCTCATGTGTGAGTTGGACTCGCGCACAGGTTCAGTAGCATATCTACTCGTAATTAAAAATGGCAAAAAAACCTTTCTTATAAGTATAAATATGTATATTATTTTTTTAGCATATATCACAGATATAAGGAATACTATACATATATCTATCTATTAAGGGCCCAGATCGTGAAAATCACCGAAAAGAGTGTTACGATTTTTCATATTTAACCTATTTACATATGATTAATAACAACGATAATTTGTATATATTAAAATGAAGTAGTGCTGAGTGGATGAGTACAAGGAGAAAATTACTAACCTCATCATCGTTCGGGGAAGTTTGTAAAAAACGAGAGAGCACAAGTTGTGCTGCTCTTGTTTGTAAAATCGTTTATGGTAGTAATATCTCCAGTTTGCCTGCTGTACGGTACGGTATCGAAAACGAAGAAACTGCAATTAGACAGTTAGAAATTCAAGAGAATATTAGTATACAAGGTTGCGGTTTGTTCGTCGACGATCAATATGAATTTCTTGGTACTACACCAGATGGCATTTATGCAAACGGTTTAATTGAAATTAAGTGCCCACATTCTTTAGCTGGCATGACTCTTGATGAAGCAATGGCCAAACATACCTTTTGGGTTAAGGACAAGGCTTCCAAGGGTTATGTCATAAATAAAAATCATTACTGGTATTTCCACATTCAGGGACAGCTACATATAACTAAAAGAAACGTTTGCATGCTTGGCATCTGGTTTGGTGCTACTGTACCTATGAAAGTTTATATTATAGAAAAGGACGACAAATTTTGGAAGGAGAAAATGGAGATGAAATTAGTTAGATTTTATTACGATTGCCTCCTTCCAGAATTAGTTGATCCTCGGCAGTCACGAAGCATGCCTATTCGTGACCCGCCAAATGTCATAGAGGCTATGAAAGAGAGGAAAGAAAGAGCTTTACGTGTTTTGAAAGAGAAGAACGTCTAATGATTTTGAAAGAGACTGAGGTAACTTAACTACCCAGCCGGTCGATTCACGTAAACACGCCAGTTCAAAAGTCGTTTTAACTTAGAAACTTAGAAATCGCCTTTTGGTTTTCTGTTTTTAACGCACTTACTTATCTAGTCTTGGATTGTCATAAATCTTCCAATAGCTCAATTTCTATACAATTCCTATACGATTTTGAAGAGTTACCTGGTGTAAACCCAAGGTCCGATCCTAATGAAATTAAAATGTGACCACACGGGATCACCAGCTTTCAAATAAAAAAAAAATCATCAAAATCGGTTCAAAAAATACAGCGAATTGAGAATCCATTTTTATACTTGTGTTTCATTTATTGACAATTTTTTGTACAACCCTAGAAGATTTTTTAGATTGCGAGGTGATCGTAAGCAAAAAGTATTTGAGTTTACGCAATAGGCACATTTCCTTGCGTAGATATAAACACTAGCGAGGAAAGGCGTGATGTTATTTCGACCGTACTTCCTACTGAATTTGCAATTATTTTATTGAATGAAAATTTTACGAAATAAGAATAAACTTTGGTAGTAAAATTACAAATAAATACATAGGTACTCGTAGTTGGAATTTTAGATAAGTAGAATACAAAAAGGTCAGTCCGGACCTGCTCTTGATTGTTTATTATAAATAGAAAATCATAAAAATTGTGTCTCAAACTACTCTTATTTATTTATCTAGTAATTAGGATCATTTTATAACGAAAACTACTCTTGGAATATTTTACAAATAGGCAGTCGTTTATTTCCAATAATTCAACATTTTTGTTATGCTGTAAATATTCAACTTCAATAACAATAACTCAACGTGGAACGTTTGTCGCAAAACATTTTCAAAATCGCGCTCTCTGGGTCATTCACCCGCCCGTCGGATGATTCGGGCAACAATAGCGCTGCTGTCGCTCAAAATCGACTTTATCCGTGCGCGGTCTGGGCCCTTAAGGTTATTTCACTATGATATATTTTATAGAAATGAAATTCGTTCTGAAATAATTATTTGCGAAGTTAAGTAGATGTTATTACGGGTGACGCGACGGAAACAATAATTACAAGCTACGGGAACTAGAAAAAAAAATCAAATTACCACGTGGACGACCGCTATTTATTAAATTCTGTTCTTTAGTATTTGTTGTTATAGCGGCAACAGAAATATGATAATTTCAACTGTCTATCACGGTTTATGAGAAACCTACAGTCTGGTGAAATAAGGACAGCGGTGCCTTAGTAATAGGCTTCCGTTTTATCCTTTGGGTACGAAACCCTAAAAATCATCCCGAAAAAATTCAGAACCTCTTTCTCTTTGAAGGCGCTTCGAAAGATAAGACCGAGATTGATATCGTTGTTCAAAACCATAGACTTTTCCCGCCTTTTCTATTTCTATGTTCAAAACTCAAGTCCACCATTTTGTAATTCATTAAAATACATGAAAACATTCGAAACTTCTAAATTATACATTAAAATCATCATACATTCATATATACATTATATAAATAAGTCGCAAAAAACTCATATGAACATCCGGGTGTTTGAAATTAGTTTTTTTTTCTGAGATGGCTCAAGGACCACTCGTCATTGTTTTTGGTATAATGCGTTCTATAATTTGAAATTCTTTGTGAATATCGTAAAAGGTATAAAAAACAAAAGTGCATTACATATTGCCTCTCCTTTTCACTTATGTAGAATTTATCCAACGAATATAACTTAAACCTGAAGGGTTTGTTTGGTTAAACGCGCTAATGTCAAGAACAAAGGTACCTTTGTTCTTGACATGAAACCTACCTATAGCACAGAATAGGGAATAGTATGTATGATATATAATATATTATTATTCAAATATTTTAAATTCTGACATTCACATGATTATTATTCAACTATTTTAATCTTTGACATTCACATGATTGTTTTTCAAATAGTTTTAAATTTTGACATGATTTTAATTAAATTGTACGTTTCGTATATTATTCAAATATTTTAAATTTGACATGCTTTTAAGTATAGGTACCTAATTATATTGTTTAGAATCACTAACTATTTGATTTGATTTGCGTACCTATAAACTAAATATAGCACAGAATAGTAAATAGTACTCCTATAATATAATAGAGCTACACGACACGAGTCGAATGGTACGCCACCAGTGTCCAAAATTCGTTGCTCTATGCCTAGATTTGAATTTAGTTTTGTTTTTTTTTTTATTTAATTAATGCTTTCGATTGTCGGTGAAACTTATATTAATTTATTGATAAATATTATATTATGTACCTAAATATTTATTTACAATAGAGTATTACAATATACATAATAGTAGATAAAAATACTATTTACACATACTAAAAACTATACTATATACATTAAAATCTACACTATATATACAGGCGTCAAAGAACTCCGCCTCGTCACCGTCTGGCAATGTTCCCAGAAGGCTGGCAGCATTGCCACGTTGTATGGCAATGCTTATTCTTTTAGCTAAAAAGTAACCAGCTTTCTCGTCTTGAGAAGAGTCGATCATAAGTTTTGAGATGGTTTTAAAGAGTCCGCGAGCGCTCGGACCCCAAGGTCCCAGCGTCTCTACCCCAAACGGCTCAAATATGTAATCACCACCTAAATTTGAGTATTTGCGCCGTATGAGGCTTTCCGCTGATGCAGCAGCATCGCCGGCACAACCCGCTGTACTAGGAAGGTGAGAAGGCGCCAGAGTGTCAACGCACGTTGCGTCCCACACTAAACGCCTTCCCATCTTCCATGGCAATAATGACATTCCATCTGGTCTCTTTCCCAGCAGTTCGTGAAACTGCTGGGATACCGGCGGTGGAAAGAGCCCGACGGATTATGTCATTAAGGTTAGCGTGTCGAGAAATACGACCTGCGCTTCTACTGCATGAAAGACCGTGATGTCCAAGGTTATCGACTACTTCTCCACAGTGGCAACGATGCGGAGAAACACATGGCGCACCTAAACGAAGACAGGTGGCAAGGCGGAAAGTGGTATCGTCCAACATAGTACCTATATTGGGCGAAGGAAGTGCCTTGATCCACAATCCAGACTCCCACTCTCCCACAGCCAGCAAACGCGCCCGCTCTGAAACATTTGAAGAAGTAGTTAGTGCATCTCGTCTTAAATTACAGAGCGGCGCGTCCCACTGCCTCTCAGAGAATGGTTGAGATGGCAGATCAGTGAAGGGGCCAGTAACCTTCCAGGCATTTATGGCATCGGTCTTATACAACACCTCAGAATTAAGTACCTAGAATATATGTGAAGTGAATTAGTGTAAAACATCTTTGAAGATAGAGCGAAACCGGTCAGGGCCTATTACCAAAAAATCGTAGAATATCTGTACAAGACAGTGAGTCATGCCTAGGAGTTGCATATTTTCTGTGGTCTCACTCAATCAATGACTAGGTTAAGTAGGTACTAATTGCTATATGTAGGTATTTCACGGTTGTATGCAACACCTGTCGTAGGTACCTACTAATTACACTGATGATACACAAGTACTTACTCGTATCACAGATTTCATTTATCTTACCGCGATTTTACACACTGTCTTAATTATTACAGTATTACAAAATGGCCGTTTCACTCGCGTTAAATCATGATGACCACACACAACCCGGTTGGCATCGGCTTTCCAGTCTAACTGTGATTCGGCTGAACTTCGATATTTTCCGTGAAGCGACTGCCTCTACAACCCATGGGCGATATCGAAGTTCTGTAGTTAGACCGGTCGGAATTTTGATTTAGGGCTAAAACTACCGGGACCGAGCGACCTCTCAATGGTTTTAAAAGACCTATCTAATGATACTCCATACAATAGGGAGGGAGAGACATATAATAAAATTGTAAGTGGTCGATGTCTGTACATCGAAGATATAATAGAGAAACTTTGTAGGGGGGCTTTATGAACGCAATAGAATCCAAAACAATGGTTTTTAGTTTGTCTGAATGTTTGAACACGCTAATCTCAGAAACGGCTAAACCGACTAAATGCGGTTTTCACTAATGCGTTGTGGTTTATTGAACTTGACATTTAAGGTTTGTTTTATTTCAATCAGTTCATAAATAAAAAAGTGATGTCTATCTAAATTAACACGCAGGCGGAGCTGCGGTCAACAGCAATACATAATAAATCAGTAACTGGTGATAAAGACAACTATAACACGCAGGTGGAGCTGCGGGCAACAGTTAGTTATAAACAATATCCATGCAGTTTCATCTTTCTAGAACTAATCGTTTGTGACGAAAGCCGAAGACTGAAGGATATTACAGAACTACCTATAATGGTTCCGACACTTGAACTACAAAATTAATATCTATGTATATATTTAATTTTTGTCTGCTTATGCTCCAATGATGGTTGACCCCTCTATGGAAAATCGAAAATTTGACCTAGCCCTAAGGGGTCAAAAGTTATAGACCAAATCCTATGGCGTGCTGTTTATAAAATGCTAGTGCACTGCACTAGTCCTACTAATATTATAAACGCGAAAGTTTGTGAGTATGTAAGTATGTAAGTATATATGGATGGATGGATGTTTGTTACTCTTTCACGTAAAAACTATTGAATGGATTTTAATGAAACTTTACAATAATATAGCTTATACATCAGAATAACACATAGGCTACAATTTATAAAGATATTGTGTGAATTGTTCAAAATACGACGCGGCGCGACGGGACCGGGAAAAAATCCAAATTACCACGCGGACGAAGTCGCGGGCGACCACTAGTATTTTATAAACAGCGAAGTATACTGTGATATATGTATGGTAGTCTAATAGTGGGTAGTCAGACATATGTACTCGCCACTGACCTGTCACTTGTAACGAAGTTAGTCTGTAAATAACAAGTTGTTGTTTCAATAAATTTGACCGCCTCTGTGGCTCAGTGGTATGAGTATGCGACTGCCGCCCTTGAGGTCCCAGGGTCGATTCCGGGTCGATTCAAATTATTTGTGTGATCCACAAATGTTTGTTTCGGAGTTTGGGTATTTTCTATGTATAATATGTATGTATTTAGAAATATATAAGTATGTTTATCAGTCGTCTAGATCCCATAACACAAGCTTATATTAGCTTAATTTGGGCTAGATGACGTCGTGTGAGAATGTCCAAAAATATTTATTTATTTATAAATACCAGATTACTTCAATGTACTTTTTATACTAACTTTTCTTATATAACTTTACAATATGAATGTCTTCGGTTAGTGTTATCTTGGTCCGTTGGTAGGACGTTCCTTCTCGAAAGGGATCAGTCGTTGGTTTCAGTCCAGTCCATGACTATAGTTTTTGAACTACGGAACCTTCAAAAGACGCTACTCGTATCAAATAGCAATAGACATTCCAGCGCAACTCTTGCTCTCAAACACAAGATTACATATTTCATTATAACTGTTATGGAATTTCTTCCGCATACTTCAACTTCTGTGTTGTAGTAATTCACGATGCCCGTAGTTTCAAGTTCCAAATCCTCTTTACTATTTACCAGCCAGCTTCGACTTTAATCGATCGATAAAACTTAAAAAAGAACTTCTTTTAACGTAACCTAAACCTAATAAGAGGGATGCTGCATAAACTAGTTAAGCAAAAGGCAAAAGTCTGCGCCTCTCGTTATCAACACCGCCAGCTCCAGTCAGCCTGTTACGCCCTGAGCCACGGCCCGATGTAGGTAACTCGGTCGAAACGTCAGGCCCTAAGGTAATTTTACGGGTTCAAATCCCGAAATTCCTCACTATTAAAATAGCAAAAAATATCGGTCGCAGGTTCGATTCCGACGAATGACATTCGTTTTTAGGGTTCCCACTGAGACTTCGCTGTCCATCCGTCCGTATGTCTTGAGCTGTATCTCATGAACCGTGATAGTTAGATAGTTGAAATTTTCACAGATGATGTATTTCTGTTGCCTCTATAACAACAAAATACTAAAAAACAGAATATAATAAATATAGGGGGCTATACAACAAACGTGACTATTTTCTTTTTGGTACGGAACCATTTGTGCGCGAGTCCGACTCACACTTGGTCGGTTTTATTGTGATTTGTTATTTTTTATCAAAATAATGTAAAATATGATGTTGAATTTTAGATAATTGCAATGATTTCGCTAAATCATTGCAATCGCTGTTCTCTTTGAGACAGTCTTGATAATGCCTCGTGAGTGGGTGAAACATACGTCGACGTTTATAATGTCTTCTATTTAGCGAAATTATTGCAGTTATCTAAAATTCAACATCAAATTTTCCTTTGTTTTTTTCATGGACTTTCGCCGGGTAACGCCTGACTCCATTCAGTTCTATCAAAATATTTAAGAATAGTTCGTAGGTCACACTATAAGTTTTGAGTAACTTAAAAAAACAACATGTTAAAACCAAATGATTATGTTTATTGCTTTTCAAAATACTCTCCTTTATATTTTAAACATTTTTTCATGCGATCGAACCATTTTTTAAAACAGGAGGACCACAGAAATGAAGGCATGTTTTCTACGTGCTGATTGAACGCTATCACTGCCTCTTCGGAGTTGGTAAAAGTGAAACCTCTCATCAAATCTTTGATTTTGGGGAAAATACAGAAATTACAGAGTACTTTTTCGGAAGCTAAAAATGACTTTATTTTGTTGGCCGTGTGTGAAGAAGCGTTGTCATGATGTAGGAGAACGCGGCGTTTGGGTCGTCTTTCGCGAACTTTTTCTAACACCCTGGGTAAAGAAATGGTAGAATACCACTCGGCATTAACACTCTTTTGATCTTCAAGTAGAATTGTACAGATGGGACCCGTAGCTGAGAAAAAAAACGCGATCATATTTTTACCAACGTTTCTCGCCTGCCTCACTTTTGTTGGCTTGTTCTCATTTTCAAACACCCATTCACAAGATTGCTGTTTTTTTTTCGGGTTCAAAACAATAAATCCACGTTTCGTCTCCTGTGACAATGTCATAAACAGCATTAGAATGTCCGTAGTCGTACTTCAGTTGCTACATATGCTTCTGTGAGCACCATTCCACACGAGCCCGCTTCTGCTCCACTGTCAGTTCATGAGGGATCCAATGACAACAAAGTTTCCAAACTTTCAATTCTTCGTGTAAAATTTTCTGGATTTGACTCATACCAATCCCCAATAGTCCTCGAATTGTCTCATAGGTAATCCGCGGGTTTTCTTCAATTAACCGCTTAACAGTAGCCACATTATTTTCGTTGACGGCAGTTGAAGGCCGCCCTTCACGAAATCACACAAGGTGCTTCTCTCCCAAAAGCATTTTGAAGACGAGCGGCACAGTCTTGCGGAGAGAGAGAACTTTTAAAATCATGAAAAATCATCGGTCTAAAATCTTTTCGTCTTAATTCCATTTTCGTTGCATACGTAGAACTTTGATGTGTGATAAGAAACAATTGACAAATGATTTCCCGCCAATAGTTTTTTTTTATTACTAAGAAGGTTGCAACGTTTAAAAAAATATAACATTCCAAATTCAAATAGTTCCGATTAGCTAGAAGTGCAAAACTTTTAGTGTGCCCCATGTAGAAGCATTTCTCATTACTTTCAAAATACAGGAATATTTATAAAAGAGAGATACACCCGTATTCACAAACGACATTATGATGCGCTGTCAAAACGTATTGGTTTTTCAGCGCATAGGGTTCGCGCGCCTCATAGTGTCGTTTGTGAATGGTCGTTTTCACACGCAGATATCGTCCACAATATCGTGACGATAATTTACATTCTTACTTAGAGGCTTAGAGTTACTGCTGCTACTTACGATATCGTGTGTCGTTATCGTGCAATGTGAAAACCGCCAATACGGGTGTTAGAAGTGAGTCTACCCACATCAGTAGTGCTTCTACACTAACTACTGGTGTAGTACCTAGTGTGGTGACCGGGAATCGAAGTCACGTCATCGAAACGGGAAACCAAGTTAAGGAAGTTTATTTAAAACTAAAAATATTTATATTACAAAATATCGTTTAAAAAATCCTCCTTGTCATTGCCGACTGGGAATGTTCCCAGAATGTTGGCTGTGTTACCACGTTGGATGGCGATATTTATTCTTTGGGCCAGAAAATAGCCATAGCCTTCTGGTCCTGAGAAGCTTCGATTAAGCATTTAGCAATGTCTTTATAAAGGCAGCCAGACCCCAGGGTCATGGGGTCCGAGTGCTCGCCGTCTTTATGTATATATGTTACGGCTAATACCCGAAGAGCGGCTGCACCTAGTTTTAGCCGGTTAGAACTAGGTGTAGCCACTTACTCTTGGTTAAACCTAGTACGAGCCGATTGTTTTCGGTTTAAAATAGGTCTAGCCTTCATCATGCCGTCTACAACTAGGTCCAGTTGTCACTTTAACCTGGGAGAAATCTCTTTTATTTATTAATGCAAGTCGCTGTAGGTGGTCACAGTTTTAACCTAACCTAACCTACCCATACTAGGTTTAACCAAGAGTAAGTGGCTACACCTAGTTTCTTACTGGCTAAAACTAGGTGCAGCTGCACTTCGGGTATTAGCCGTAACATATATATATATTAAGCAAGTCTATTGAATTCAAACACCTAAACAATCAAATATTTCCTCTTTATAATAATATAAGTAAGTACAGAAAAGGTCGATGAACTTTAATGCCTACATAATTTTTGTAAAAATTAAATTACATATTATTATTTAATTTGTTACTTTTACTTTTAATTTAAATATAGATAAAAGTAGTGGTTTAATTTAAATTAAGACGTGAAATTAATTGCAATTTTATTATAATTATGTGCGTAAGAGTTAAACAATACCAGGTGTTTTAATGCTGTATAGTTTTTAACTGCATTTATGAATTGAGCCCACTTTATTAACTAGCCCCGACTTCGCACGGGACTAAGCATGAGGAGCCTATTGCCGGCTCTGAGCATAATAAAAAAAAACTGGGCAAGTGCGAGCCAGACTCGGGTCCGAAGGGTGTTGTATGGGAGCCCAAATAAATTACTATGTAGAAATGGGGAATGTCCCCCTTACCTCTCGAGAACTGCTTATGCTCCAATGATGGTTGACCCCTCTGCGGATAGCCCTCGATCTGGAAGCAAGCCAAAAAATCGAAAATTTGACCTAGCCCTAAGGGGTCAAAAGTTATAGGCCAAAACCTATGGCGTGGTGCTGCGCGACGCACCGCGCAAGACACCGTACTAGTAAATAAATAAATAAATATGTTAGGACAATTCACACAACGCCATCTAGTCTCAAACTAAGCAGAGCTTGTGATATGAGTACTAGATAAATAAATAAATAAACAAATATTTTTGGACATTCTCACACAACGTCATCTAGCCCAAACTAAGCTATACGCTTGTGCTATGGGATCTAGACAACTGATAAACATACTTATATATTTCTAAATACGTACATATTATACATAGAAAATACCCAAACTCCGAAACAAACATTTGTGGATCACACAAATAAGGCGATTCGACCCAGAATCGAACCTAGGACCTCAGGGGCGCCAGTCGCATACTCATACCACTGAGCCACCGAGGCAGTCAAAACTGATATAAATACTTATATAATTTTTTTTTTGTAAATACATTTATAATACACGCTGATTTTATCACCGTCAGCAGTACGCAAGGGTTCGCTTTCGGAATAATTTTTGAACCAACTGGCAGCATTACTTTGAAAAACAAATAATTTTTTTTTAGAAATCTGGTATTATACCAGAGAGTATCAAACCCGCGAAGAACTACGCAGTGGTTCGATAGTGGACGCTTTTGATATTGTGAAAAGTGACACATTGAACAAGTTGAAAGACAATCAATTAAAACGTGTACGTTTGTGTATCGAAAGGAATGGGCTCCATATCGAGCAGTTACTTCGGTACAGAGAACTGTAAATTAGTGTAAATAAACTGTAAATAGGTATGTAAGTTTGATTTTATTAGTAAATAGCTCCATTTTTTAAATACGCCTGAAATACTTCCTCGCAGTCAGTTGTAGTTCAGTGTGTTTTTATTATTATTATTACATAGTTCAAAAGTCATTAAGTCACTATCGTTAATAATAAAGTAGGTATTACAGACGGTCCTAAGCCCGTGTAAAGTACGAAGGAGAAATTGGAGTATGTATTTTATGTTCAAGTAGGTATGTTTCGTAGTGATACTGGCCATTTTGGCTGTGCGGGGTCATTGCTCCCTAACACATGATTTGCGCGGGTACTTAGAAACGCTCGAAGGATGGATGTGTGTGTGCGAGACTTGCAGCCTGGCGAGCGCGCCGCGCCCCCTGTCCGCGTCAATTCATCAATGAAATATCGTACTGCTACTAATGTTAAACTTGATCGAGTGAGAAGAATTACAGAAATTACTAATTTTTTTATTATTATCAGTACAGTAATTTAGATGTTAAAAAAGGAATCCAAATATGATTCCGACAGCGAACCCTTTCGACTGCTGACGGTGATAAAATCAGCGTGTATACATAGGAAACACTCAGAATTCGGTACAAACGTATGGATCATCACACAAAGTTTGTCCCGACCGTGAATCGAACCCGAGACTCGAGCGTCGAGGTACAATACCGACTACGTCACTGAAGCAGTCCAAATATTTATTACAGGGTACAACATCTTTAGGGCCCCAGCGACCTCACCTGCTAGTGGCGCACCTGCTGATCAACGGACGAGGTTCGTTAATTTAAGGTACCCATGGAGTGGCTTCGGCCCCTACGTGGGTACCAGGTGGTACAACAGTGTTGGTCCGGGGACATTGTACTCAGGCAATGCGATGTACGGGCAGTTGCTGCGATCACTTCACACACGCGGAAAGCCAGTGGTCCTCACGGCATTCCGGCGCTACGGAAATGCGCAGCTGAGTTGTCTCCTGTACTAACTCGTCTGTACGCCTGTCTTACTCCACAGGAATCGTGCCGAAGGTCTGGAAGGAGGCGAACGTACAACCGATCCCCAAGAAAGGGGATCGGTCTGATCCAGGCAACTATCGACCCATAGCTGTCGCCTCAGTCATCTGCAAGGTGTTTGAGCTCATCATCAACAAGCAGCTTATGCGATACCTCGAAGATCACTCGCTATTAAATGATCGGCAATACGGCTTCAGGCCAAAGTGATCAACGGGTGATCTTCTGGCATTCGTAACGCATGTCTGGGGTGAGGCTATGGAAAGGCACGGCGACTCCTTGGCGATTAGCCTGGACATCGCCAAAGCCTTCGATAGAGTCTGGCATGCTTCGCTCCTTTCCAAGTCTTCCGGCATATGGTCTACCTCCTCAACTGTGCAGCTGGATGGCCAGCTTTCTGAGCGAGTGCCGAGTGCGGGTCCTCTGCGAT
>OY748310.1:1784412-1838478 GCA_963556515.1 Nudaria mundana
GGTACCGAGAACCTTGTCGAGTTCAATGCCCGCAAAACATAGGCGTGTGCATTTACAGCGAAGAAATCCCCTTTCCTTCCCCTACCCTCTCTTCAGAATGCATTATTACCAATGAAGGACAACCTTAACATCCTTGGCATAGACGTTCGTCGAGAGCTCAATAATAAAAACTACATCGAAAGATGTATAGGGCTAGCTTCGCGGAAACTAGGAATACTGAATAAGGTAAAGCGATTCTTTACACCGCACCAGAGGTGTCTGCTGTACAAGACGCAGATTAGACCCTGCGTCGAATACTGCTCTCACCTCTGGGACGGCTCCGCGAAGTATTTGCTGGACGCTCTCGACGCTATGCAGCGACGGGCTATCCGTATTATAGGTTGTCCGGAGGTAACGAGAAGCATTGAGCCGCTAGCTCAGCGCCGAACAATAGCTTCCTTGGCCGCATTCTACCGTATTTACCACGGTGAGTGTTCTGAAGAGCTCTTCAATCTGATCCCACCCTCTTCCTTCCGATCCCGAACAACGCGTGCCGGGCAGAAATGCCACTCCCACACAGTGGATAGCATGTTCGCGAGAACCGAACGTTTGAAACGTTCGTTTCTCTGCCGAACGATAGCGGCCTGGAACGCCCTGCCTTTGCACGTGTTTCCTCCCACATATAATCCTGGGTTCTTTAAGCGGAGCGTGAAGAGGCACATCAGTAAGTCGTCAAGTTCAGTAACTCTCGGTCGGCAACTCTCTATAGTATTATGTGCTGTGAGAGGGCCCACAATCGCTAGACGTCGTCACGACTTACCACCAGGCGGGCGGCGTCAATTTGGCGAACCCAATATAAAAAAAAATTCATTCTGTTTTTTAGTAAGTATTTGTTGTTATACCAGAAATACATCATCTATTAAAATTTTAACTTTCTAACTATTACGGTTCATGAGATATTTAGGCTTCCCGTTTTACCCTTTGGGAGACTGGACCTCCAGACTCCATACCTATTGGACGTTTTCACATTGCACGATATCGTGACGATATCGTCCACAATATCAATATATTACGAATAGATATATAGTTGATGGTTACGATTGTCGGCACTTTGTTAAACTTATAGTAATACATGCTAACATAAAACACTTGTACACCGTTTCAATTTAATTTAATTTACAGGGGTTAACCTGACCGGTTTCGCTTTATAGCATTATCAAGTATAGATTTTTTTCCCGTTCCCGTCGCGCCGCGTCATATTTTGAACAATTCACACAATATCTTTATAAATTGTAGCCTATGTATTGTGTTATTCTGATGTTTAAACTATATTATTGTAAAGTTTCATTAAAATCCATTCAGTAGTAAATTACGTGAAAGAGTAACAAACATCATCCATCCATACATACATACATGCTCACAAACTTTCGCGTTTATAATATTAGTAGGACAAGTATAAAGTTCAACAATGGCTTGAAGATAATTAGACAGTGTAGTAAAATACTTGTTTAATAAATATGTAAAGTGGACAACCAACCTTTGATAATGCTATAAAGCGGAACCGATCAGGTTAACCCTTGTAAATTAAATAATAGTGAAACAGTGGACAAGTGTTTTATGTTAGCATGTATTACGAATAGATAATTTAATTTTACATTCTGCTGCTATTACCTTACGATATCGTGTGTCGTTATCGTGCAATGTGAAAACACCCATTGGCGATAAAGGGACCATAAAAATACCTGGCGATGTGTGGACGTTATAAACGTATTTGCCGACTAATTAATTGCTTTTAATTGCCGTAAGTACTTGTACTTGTAGTCACGGGCTGATCTCCTCAAGTCCACGTCTAGTGCTCGAGTTTGCCGTAAGTAAGTGTATTATATATTTCACCATCATAACATAATATAAAACAAATTCACTTCCGTCCGTATGTATGCTTAGATCTTTAAAACTACGCAACGGGTTTTGATGCGGTTTTCGCAATGGATACAGTAGTTCTCGAGGAAGGTTTTTGTGTATATAATTTGTCAAGGAGGCGTTCCCTAGTATTCAATAAATTTCAAGCAAAAGTATAGTATTTATCTTGGTTCTTGACAAGTATAATGTTATATTTAGTAACGCTTGCTACTTATTGTGATTTTATGTTAATAAATACGGCACGTGCACAATTTGAATTAATAGAGATTGTGTTTATGCGAAAATAGAATAAAACTAGCGGGCGCCCCTGCTGGACAAATTATATACACAAAAACCTTCCTCGAGAACCACTCTATCCATTGGTAAAACCACATCAAAATCCGTTGCGTAGTTTTAAAGATCTAAGCATAGGTACATAGGGAACGGAAGCGACTTTTTTTATACTACGAGTATGTTATGTTTATTACATAGTCTCTTTCCGCTGTCTGTCAGTCCTTATGTATGCTTAGATCTTTTAAACTACGCAACGGATTTTGATGCAGTGTTTTAATCAATAGTGTGATTCTCGAGGAAGGTTTTAGTGTAATAATTTGTCAAGTGGTCGCCAGCTCGTGGTCGGTAGTGCATCCGCTCTCGACGCCGGAGTCTCGGGTTCGATTCCCGGTCGGGACAAACTTTGTGTGATGACACATTAGTTTGTACCGAAGTCTGGATGTTTCCTATGTATAATATGTATGTATTTACAATAAAAAAATGTATATAAGAAGTATTTATATGAGTTTATCTAGTACTCATATCACAAGCTCTGCTTAGTTTGAGACTAGATGGCGTTATGTGAATTGTCCTAACATTTATATTTTTCTAAGTACCTAATGATGTTAGCTAACGTTTCTCAAAGATGCAATTTCATTAAAAAAGAGTCTTGGACAGTTGACAGAACATTCCTCCAAAGGAACACTCGCTGGATCGAGTACGGCCCAAGGCATTTATAGTGTTCTGCGATTTATAGTGTAAAACTATAAATAACTTACTTTTTTAAGGCCGGTTAAAACTCTATTACTTACCCCCCCCCCCCCCCCCCCCCCCCTTTGAGATAAAACACAATTTATATATTCACATGTGCAATATAATCATAATACAACAATAGCTCAGTCTACCCGTCGACCTTGGCACAGACCAGTCTAATAAAACTGTAGATTAAATTACAAAGAATTTATTTATACGATTCGATAACAGAATATTTATTTATTAACGAATATTTTACTAAAATTAGAAACCGGAATTTTATTATGTTGTATAATTACTAGTTATTTATCAATGATTTATATGTGACGATATTGTGGGAGATTTACAAATTGAATTACAATTTTAGTCTGGTTTTGTCCCAAATAATATCATATAATACTTTATTTATTTAAAGAAACAAGGCTCATGGGGCTATTAACAATGCTTGCTTTAAACACATTTTCAATTGTTTTCATCCATTATTTTTTATTTACAGTTCCGTTTTCCGATGCAACAGTGTCGGAACGTTTTTGCTTGAACTGAACAAACCGTCGAAAGATAACTCTCTTCGGACAAATGGAACCTTATTTCTAAAATATCACTGTCCCATCTGCCACCAGGCTGTATCTCGTGAACCGTGATAGACAGTTGAAATTTTCACAAATACAAGGAGCCCGATTCTCCTCAAATCATAACATGTAAAAATCAAAGTCGTTTCCGTTCGGCCCTATGTAGATCTTTAAGGCAACGCAACGGATTTTTACACGGTTTTCACCAATGGATAGAGTGGTTTTCGAGGAAGGTTTTTAGTATAGAATTTGTCCAGTGGGTGAGGCCGCGGGCGTCCGCTAGTATAGGTAATATAAACACACACACACACACGCACACATAACGCCTATATCCACGAAGGGGTAGGCAGAGGTGCATTACACACCCACAATTTGCTAGTATTTTTGTCCTACGTAATAGGGGCCTATTGCCGTCACCGGGCACATTTAAATTGGGTTATGTCCAAAATGGCCGAATTAATTTAATAAAAAGTAGCAGCTATGTTGGAATTTTGAAAAAAGTTTGACACCCGTTGCCTTGCGATGACATATTGATGAAAGGCAACAAAATATTACGTGTCAGCCGCTGTGGCACAGCCTATTAAAGTCCTGGGCGTCTCGGACTATACATACAAATATAAAGTAGATTATTTATAATTTTACAATAGAAATCTCAGAAATAAATAAATAAATAAATAAATATATTAGGACAATGCACACAACGCCATCTAGTCTCAAACTAAGCAGAGCTTGTGATATGAATACTAGATAAA
Source organism: Nudaria mundana (assembly GCA_963556515.1). Taxonomy (NCBI): domain Eukaryota; kingdom Metazoa; phylum Arthropoda; class Insecta; order Lepidoptera; family Erebidae; genus Nudaria; species Nudaria mundana. The sequence continues at coordinate 1,788,638 of OY748310.1, forward strand.
CTGATATAAATACTTATATACATTTTTTTTTTTGTAAATACATACATATTATACATAGGAAACATCCAGACTTCGGTACAAACGCATATGTCATCACACAAAGTTTGTCCCGACCGGGAATCGAACCCGAGACTCCGGCGTCGAAAGCCGATGCACTACCGACCACGCCACCGAAGCAGTCGAAATGATAGTCTTAGGCCGGGACTCCACGAAAGCGGAGACGAGACGAGCGGAGAGATGTTTTTTAAACAACCACTAGTATTCGCTTTGGTGGATACCCCCGAGATGAAAAACATTTCTTCTCGCACATCACGCAGCACACTGCACACATCTCCGCTTTGCTGCAGTCCCGGCCTTAGGCTCGTAGGTAGGTACTCGATTCAGAGCGGCTCTTCCCTTTTATTTCTAAGAGGAACATTCTGCCAACTGACCAAGAAAATTGACAACTAAACTTCCGGTAACTTGGAAATACTTGATGAATTTCTGACCTATAATAGGTAAGTAGGTAAGTTATTGATTTCCAACAACTAAATGTTCTAAGCCACGTTCATCAGTTTATGGCTGGCATGTTTGTTCATGGCTCCATGGGGGATGTTTCTGAGTGCGTACGCGGGTTCAAACCAGAAAGTCTGATTACTGCGATTAATATTTATAAATATTCAGATTTCTCGACAGATATAGCGCATGGCATGGACTCAAATCGGTCACAACTTCAAAGATATTTTTTATCTAACGATAAAAAGTTAGATTGTCTGCGTAAATATTACTTCCCACGGTCCTCTATAAGATAGCGTCAAGAGGACCTCTTTAGGTCAGTATAGTCTCGACTCTCTCTACTTGTTTGTTCGGGAATCACATAAAAACCGCTTTACCGATTTGGATGAAACATACTGAAACTCAAAGTAGACATTAGAAATCTGATAAAATTAAATGATTGTTCTTGTCTGGTCTAACAACAGAACTTTGACAGATGTTGCCAATGGGTTGTGGAGGTCAGTATGGGAGTCACTTCACAGAAAATATCGAGGTTCATGAAACTCGCGTTAGACTGGAAAGCCGACCCCAACTAAGTTGGGAAAAGACTCGGTGGATAATGAATAATTTTGATTTCGTGAGATATAAATAAATGTTACTTTCTTTTGTAATAAAATCTGAGTCTGTTATAACGTAATACCGTAAAACCTATTTCTATCAGTTTTATTGAGTCTGATCTACAAAATTAACTTAGTCTCAATACAAAATAAAACGTATTTTTAAAATGCGAATCCAAATAACAAAAAACTAAAAAGAACCATAATGTAAAAAAAAAACCAAAAGAATAGATAAGATTTCTTTGTTACTGTTTAAAACAGCTATCGTGCAATAACAACGTTAAAATTTTCAAAAAAAGAACGTTAACTTACGTGCTTACTGCCATTACAAGATTGATGAGTGCAATATGGACCAAAAGCCTCATAACCAATTTTTTTATTGCGTGTTTCGAAGTACAGTTACCGGTTCTGTTCAGATTTGTTATAAAACTTAATTTTTTTACAGCCCATTTCCTGGTACATAATATCGGAATTGTTTAGTTAGGTACGTAGGTACTGTCTAGTTTAAATTATAATTTATTATAATGAAACTTAATCGTATAAAACCTACACAAATCACATCCCAAAAAATTTGTACTTACATAAATCTGTATAATATAAAAAAAAAACAAATTAGTGAATAGACAATTTACGGCGGGAATTCATCAGTGACAAAAAACAAAACATGGCATGACTTGTTGGTAAAAAAAACAAAGGTGAGTTGTGTATTTGCGAATCCTGTGATATAAACGCGTTTGAAAAAATATCCTGTATCATTCATTATTCATTATAGTGAGATTGTTTATGTGTAGACGTGTGTTTATCAATGGCATGCATGAAAGAATAGAGATTCATCATAATATCAACAAGTACGTAGAAATTACCTTTTGGTATTGTAAAAGATTTGTAGATAGGAAACAATTATGGCGGGCTACTACACCCACACCTGCCATAGGGGCAATCTAGGGTGCATGGTGGTCGTGACTACGAACTGATTTACAAATTACCCCGATCGCGCTGCACACACGCTTACCGCAGGGGTAATCTACCGCCGGGCGCCACTGGAAATACCTCCTGCGTGTAACCAGAGACGCCCGGCAACGGACGTTAGAGCGGGCGTGACCTTGGGCCGCGGAATTAAAAAAAAAGAAAAAAAAGGAAGAGTAATCTACGGACCAACGATCTCGCGCGCCTTCCGCCGTATTGCAAAGCCTTTTAAACCCTAGATTGCGATAGGCGTGTGTGTAAGGCCGCTTATGAGATGAGTGATTTCGTAAAAATCTCGGGTGCTAAGGGGCTCTATCAACATTTCCAAGTCATCTTCTCCCGGTGCACCTGCTGAGATACAGACGATGCTCTGGCGAGACTCCATAAAGTGCCCACAAACGTCAATAGACTCGTCCCTTATTAGGTACTAGAAACCCTTTACAAGTATGTAATGTTATGTTATACACACACATATCACGCCTATATCCCCGAAGGGGTAAACAAAGGTGCATTACACACCCACAATTTGCCAGTATTTTTAGTCACCTGGCACACATATAGACCAAAATGGCCGAATATATATTTAATAAAAAGTAGCAGCTATATTATCATTTTGAAAAAAAAATTAATCCGGTTGCCTTGAGATGAAATGTTGATTAAAGGCAACAAAATCTTACGTGGCAGGACGCTGTGGCACAGCCAATTAAAGTCCTGGGTGTCTCGGACTATTGTTATGTGTTATAAAAGATTAAATAATAGGCACTTCGGTAATATTATACTGGCGTACTTTTAGTACCTACGTATGTACTTGTATTTTATTTGTGTAATATAGATCCATCTATGCACATATAAGACTTATTCTACCAAGCATTTTCTTCCCTTGGCCCACTGGAAGAGATTTCTTGTCTAATGGTATATCTTTCGTTAACATAATATAATGTAATCCTAAAATGTTTTGGCATAATGAGTTTGGCATACTTTTTTGGCATAATTATACTTGGTCATAATTTATTTTTAGCAGCATATGTACTGTGGCATAATATATTTAGGTCTAATATATTTATGCATAATTTTTTCTTTAAAGAAAATGGGTAGGTTAGGTTAGGTTAAAACTGTGACCACTTACGCACGAGCCGAGCGAGCGAAGCGAGCGGTGCCGCGGCGGCTGCCGGCGAGTGCCAGAAACTATTAATAGAAAAAAGAGATTGTTTTGTTTAATTTCCCAAACATTGCTAATATAAAACTTTGATTATAAATTTTATGCTTAAATATGATTATGCTAATTTTATTTATGATTAAGACAAATATACAAAATTTGTTATGGATAAAAAAATTATGCATAAATATCATTATTCTAAATTACCATATGCCAAAATATTTTATGGTTATTTTTTTTTATGCAAATGGATAGTGAACCTTGTGAAATAAATGGTGCCTTTGTATTGTACTCAATCTATCCTTTTTGTTCATCTTCTTGCTATTTTATTTTCATGTGTGTACATAAATAAATAAATAAAAATTAATATATAAATTATTATATTTTTATTATTGTATAAATTAAATATTATTTTATTTAAAAATTTAATTTGCTAACGATGAGAATTTAAAACTACGCTATTAGCCCATTAAACTGTAATTATAGTTGAAAACAACTCAAAAAAGGTAGTTTTTCTCACGAAATATGTCGTTGTACGAAACCATTAGAAGGAGACTGTAGTCAGACTTTTGGATAAGTAATTTAATCTAATTAAGACGGAGCGTAGCGGAGTCTTCTCTACGATGGTCCCAATCGAAAATGTATGTAAAACGATATAGTTTGCGGATGGTGATGTGATTAACAGTGTTTTGACAAACCGTCCATGTACATAAGTACCTAATCACAGGGTGTATTTGGATATTTGGTAGACACAATAATTTATTGTATTTAATATTTTAAAATTCGCAATGGACTCCTAGTGCATATGCCCAGAAAAAGTGCATGACAATCTCGGCTCCCATTACGCGGGACCTGTATTTTCGAATTTAAAAGAACTTAAGTTGCCAAATATTCACAGTTATTTTTATCTATGATACCTATTGTTTTTTTTTAGTTTTTAATCACCTAGCACAAATTGAATTGACATGGAAAGATTTTTCAATTATCCAATTAGGTACCTATCCAGGAAAATTAAGTCATATAATCCAGTCTAGAACATTTACTAACGGAGGGTAGGCTAAGGCAACATTTTAGAGATATGCAGGCATGCAACCTATGCAGGTCACACAGTGCACTACGCACTTCACTTTATCATAATTACGACTTATGTAACATTAGTGGTCAATGGTTTAAGCTATTACCAACCTATACTGTCGGTGGTAATCGTTCGTACTGCGCCATATAATCTCGAAAAAAATCCACTCACACAATCACTTTAAACAAAACCTCTTTACCGAAACCATCGCTGTTTGTACGAAAAAAAAACACGAAAAACTTAGTCGATTATTTTGACAGTCGCCCGGGAAAAATACGCGTTATGGCGCGAAAACGCACGACTCACTTACGTCGTTCGAATAGCGCTGCGCGCTCGCAACTGAATTGGAATTTTTTGAATTTCGAACACTTACCGCGTGTAAGTTATTCCGCCTTCTGTTAACCGTTATCACAATGTTTTTGTTCCATTGCTGGCTACGATGGAATGTTTCAAAGATTCATAACAAATAAACGTCGATGGATTGTGTAATTAGTAAATTGTATAGTGTAGTTAAAATAATGAAAATCAATCACGACTTACTTAGTCATGGTTTGTCGTGTACATTATACATGGCATCATTATAGAAATTAAAGAATTTTCTTATGTACAGAACACACTCAGAACCATCATCAGAACACAGTGGTAAACAAACCATGGCAAGAAAATTCATTGGAGAAAACCGTGGTAAATCGAATTCTTATGGTTCCGTACCTCAAAAGAAAAAACTGAACCATTATAGGATTACTTTGTTTTGTATTAATACAAAATTCTTTGTGTAAAATTTTAAATGTAAATATTAATGACCGGGCCTGGGTCCAAGCGTCTCTTCCAGTTCGCTTGGGCGGGCTAGGTATTCGTAGAGTCACAGATGTCAGTCTACCAGCATTTCTGTCGTCGGTCCATAGCACCGAAGAATTAGTCAGGAAAATTTTGTCAAATACACTGATTGATTCCGAGGTGCGATGCAAGACCGATGCCATAAATGCTTGGAGGATGTCTTGCCCCGACACTGACCTGCCCTCACGCCTAAGCTCACAGCGACTGTGGGATTCACCGCTTTGTAAATTGAGAATTAATACACTAATTGACACTTCTGTCAATATTTCAGAGCGTGCACGCCTACTAGCTGTTGGAGAATGGGAGTCAGGGTTATGGATCCAGGCGCTCCCATCGCCCAACATCGGTACAATGTTGGACGACACAACCTTCCGCATTGCCACTTGCCTTCGGCTGGGTACACCTTGTGTATCCCCGCATCATTGCACCTGTGGAGTGGCCGTCGATAATCACACATGGCCTTTCTTGTAGCAGAAGCGCAGGTCGTATACCTCGGCACGCTATTCTAAACGACATAATTCGTAGGGCTGTTTCCACCGCTGGTCTTCCGGCCGTACGTGAACCAAATGGTTTAGCACGAAGCGATGGAAAGAGACCGGACGGTATGTCGTTGCTACCGTGGAAGATGGGAAGACCTTTGGTGTGGGACGCTACATGCGTTGACACCTTAGCACCTTCACACCTTCCAAGCACATCCGGATGTGCCGGCGCTGCTGCTGCATCGGCTGAAGGCTTTAAACGGCGTAAATATGCTAACCTAGCAGGTGATTACCTATTTGAGCCGTTTGGGGTTGAGACACTGGGGTCATGGGGTCCGAGTACTCGCCGCCTTTATAGAGACATTGCTAAACGCCTAATCGATGCTTCTCAGGACCAGAAGGCTGGCTATTTTCTGGCCCAAAGAAAAAGTATCGCCATCCAACGTGGCAACACAGCCAGCATTCTGGGAACCTTCCCAGTCGGCAATGACGCGGAGGATTTTTTAAACGATATTTTGTAATGTAAATATTTTTAGTCTATAATTATGTATATTTTGTATATTGTAATTCTTATTGTAAATAAATATATACTTTGTTTTATATATTTTTTTGGACATTCTCACACATCATCTAGCCCAAATTAAGCTAATATAAGCTTGTGTTATGGGATCTAGACGACTGATAAACATACTTATATATTTCTAAATTCAAATATTTGTCGATCACACAAATATTTGATTCCTCAGGGACGGTAGTCGCATACTCGTACCACTGCGCCGCCGAGGCAGTTGTGTGTTTTCCGTCTGTCTGTCTGTCAAGACCCTTACTCTCAAAAACGCGTAGACGTATTGGGCTAAAATTTACTCATGTCTGCGCCTTGAAGCTGCGAAAAAATCAAACGAAAAGATAAGAAATACCTACCGAACAACCGTTTGGTATTGTAATTAAGTGCCTGGAACCCCTTTTTTGCGAAGCCCCAGAGGTAACCTAAAAAGCAAAAACCGAACTCCATGTCGTTTCTGAGGTTTTTCAATGTAATGGGCGCCCTCATTGGAAAGCCAACTTGTTCATTACAACTTATACTTTGTGACCATTGATATACAGAGTATTCAAATGAATCAGCATGGGAAAATTTAAAAATAAATAAATCTGTGAATACAGTTTTAATTTTTACTAAAATCGATATCATAGTCCAAGAGATCTTCGTAATATGTCTTATAGTTTCCGACTTTCCCACTTATTTGAGTGTTACAGCTTGTATACCTAGTACACATTGATCAATGTTTGTTAGGCTACGGACGTAGTGAGTGCATATACATTGTAAAGAATACTAATGACATGGGGCGAGGGTTCTATTGAGCTCTATTGAGCTCTGACATTTAGGCTGCCCATTTAAAAAAAATATCCTCTAAGCAGACCTTGTGCTATAAGATCCACAAGATACTAGCGCTGGCGTGCTATAATCAAACTAATATATCTTGATCCGTTCAAGTGAACATTAAAGTTCCAGTGTAGTTAGTTTGAAAAAAATATCATAAATTTATGATTTTTTTTTTTGGTATTCAATTAAAACTTAGTAGTTTATTTTACGGGTGCCTGCCGTTTTGCCGAAAAGATTTTGACAAAACTTCATTACCCAAACAAATTTTAGCTTTTTTTATACCATTGCAATATTTCGAATGATTTTAGTACGCATATTTTTATTTGGTCAAATTTTTACTTGGCTAAATATTACCAAGTATCATCATGGCATTTGTTCTAAAATCAAATGATTTATTACAGTAAACAATCTTCAGACAATAAACGTATGGTGAAATGATTTGTTAAGATAAAAAATATGGGAAGTAAACAAAATGGGTAGGTTAGGTTAGGTTAAAACTGTGACCTCCTTTTTTTTTTTTTTTTTTTAGTTCCGCTGGTGGTGGCCGCTCTAACGTCCGTTGCCGGGCGTCTCTGGTTACCAGCAAAACGTATTACCAGTGGCGCCCGGCGAACTGTGACCTCCTACGCCAGAAACAACTTGCATTAATAGAAAAAAAAAAGATTGTTAATTTCTTCGTCAACACATTTTTGTCATTGAAGCATTTGACTGAAAAGGAAAGGGAGAATTTAAAACTGACTAAATATTTGGCTAATTTGATTTTGCGTAAAAACTGTTATTCCAACTGAAATATTTGATTAAATAAAAAATGTTAGAAGTGATATAGTTGATAATCAAGTTATAGTTTAAACGTTCATTTCCAAAACATTAGGTTTGCGCTAAATGTTTTTGTAAATAGATTTTTTGCTAAGTAATAATTTGGCAAATGAAATTATGCGGAAAATTTTTTGGGAAGTGAACATTTGCCAATTCCTTTCGGTCAAACAAGGGTGACCCTTATTTTACACTAGTCTGATTCTAGTTCTGATTGCGACTTCGTACTTGGGATTTAGTGTAGAGAGAAATGAAACAAAAGAAAAGAAGGAAATAACATCTTTATAAATTCAATTAATATGTCGTAGTTCTCAGCGGCATCAACCTGCACTTTCGTGGGTCTACCATTTTGCTCCTTCGTCATACTCAACTGTTCCCGTTACTCCTTCATCACTTGAGTTTCTTTTACATTGCCTGTAGCGAAACCATAAACCAATAAGCACACAAACCTTGTTATTTAAAGCAAGCGTTAGTATGCAGTAATTAAATAAAAAAATTATGAAAACGAAACAGACTTAGGATCAAATAATATCAACGTTTTTAAATAAAATTGTATAGTATGTTAATCTTGTAAATCTCTGGCATTGAAATACAATTGAAAATGCCATGGATAACGGGCCTTTCTGAAATAAAACCTGGCTCAAGTAAACTAATAGTAAAAAGTACCACTAAACACTACAAGCTAAGTCACTTATTAGTATGTATGTTTTCATGCATCTCAAAGACATTTGCTCTTAGCGTTATTAGGATCCAGATAAAACACCATATTAATATAAGGATGCGAAAGTGTATATTTTAATTTGGCAAAGCCGAGGGTTGAAGCTAGGATAGCATATATATCATATACAGGGTTATTTGTAATTAACTAGCATCCTCCCAGGATAGGTAGCAGACATCATAAGTAACAACGTTTGTTCTACGACTTTTAATAAAACTGAATACATTACTTAATAATGAGTTTTCAAGTTTTTTTTGTCATAACGCGACACTATTAATTCTATGTTTCATTCATAGGGGCGGGGCCCCAAGAGGGGCGGGGCCCCAAGAGATTCGACTACGTCCTCGCCGTCCGCCCTGGACCCCAACTTGACCACGGTAACGCAGTGGCAAGTTGGGTGACCGAACGTCGATTTCGAGACTTGAGTGGCCAACATTGAGATGAATTGTGCTATCATGGATATGCCTGACGAGACCCCCGGTACTGACACTGCCCTTTCCCGGGCAGTCTCAGCCGACGACCTACCGCATGAAACACGGAATTCGATGCCTCTTGATTTGGGGGCTCGCGTCGCGCCGCCTAGTTGCAGCGCGACGTCGACGCCCCAAGGAAATGTTGCTGCTGGGACTGACGGTGGGTCAGCTCCCAGTAGTGTGAAGGTTAAGGGCCGTTCTGCTTCGCAGAAGAGGACCCTCGAGAAGGAGGGACCGCCACGCGACCGGAGCACTAGTTGCTCTGGATGGGGGTCCCTCCTCTCCAGCGATTCGGAGGAGGAGGTGCCGGTAAAGACGGTGCGCACGCGTCTCGGCGCCTACCGTATGCGCCCGCCAACACCACCCCCGTCATCTGTCCCGTCCCTGCGCGGTCGCAGGACCGCGCCCGCGCCCGCGCGGGAGATAATGAGTATCTTCTCCCGCATGAACGCGGCCATGCGGGGGAGTAAAAATATGTCGGGGAGGAAGAAGATTGTGGCTTCACTGGTGGATGAAGCCCAATCCTCCCTCGACAAGCTCCTCGAGCGGAGCGTCACAGAGGAGGAGGCGAAGCTCCGCAAGCAGGTTGCGAGCCTGGAGGTGGAGCTCACTGCCTCCCGAAAGGAGATGGAAGATCTCCGTCGGGAGGTCGCTGAGTTGACCAAAGCGGTCAAGGCACCTCCAGGTCCCATGCTACCTCCTCCTCTGACGGCTGGACCAGCGCCGAAGACGGCGCCTAGGACCGCGCCCACCATGGCGCCCGGCTCGCCGCCGAAGCCTGTACCGACTACGGTGCAGGTCCTGACGGCGATCGAGAGGCGCCTCGCGGTCCTGGAGGACCGGGCGTACCGCCCTCCGCTAACGCGCCCCGCGTTTTCATACGCGGCGGCTGTTGGCGGTGCTCCCGCTCCCGGTCCTAGCGGCACACCTGCTGTCCGCCGCCCCGCTCCGCCCCCGTCCGCTTCGGTGAGCCGGATACCGGCCGAGACCGCGGCCCAGGCGCGGAAGGCCAAGGGGCGCGGCAAGAAGAGTGGCACCCCTGCCGCCTCCTCTTCCTCTATCGTCGCTCCCGCTGCTTCCTTACACCCCTCCAGACGGGAGGGATGGGAAGTAGTGGGAGCCAAGAAGAGGAAGACGAAGGCCGCAAAGAAAGCGGCCAAAGCCGCCGCGGCGAAGGCGCCGAAGAGGCCCCGCCCTCCTCGCTCCACCGCCGTCGTCCTGACGGTGACGACGGTAGGTGTGGAGAAGGGGGTGGGGTACGCCGACGTACTGAGGACTGTGAAGTCCTCAGTCAACCTCTCGGCCCTCGATATACAGGGGGGGCTCCGGTGCAAGAAGACACGCACCGGGGCTCGCCTCCTCGAGGTCTCCGGCGCCTCCAGCGGCCCTAAAGCTGACGCCCTAGCGGCTCAGCTTAGGGACGCGCTGGACCAAGAAGCCGTCCGCGTCACCAGGCCCACCAAATGCGCCGCATTGCGCATCACGGGTCTGGATGACGCGGCCACGACGGAGGAAGTTGTCTCCGCCGTCGTGGAGGCGGGCGGCTGCCCCCGTGACCAGGTGAAGGCTGGAGATATCTCCTTCGGCTCCACTGGTCACGGGATGACAGTCGTCCAGTGCCCCGTCGCGGCGGCACTGAAAGTGGCGGACGGACGAAGCCTCCTCGTAGGGGGCTTCCTAAAGGCGCAGGTGCACCTCCTTCGTGCCCGGGAAACCAGATGTTTCCGGTGCATGGTGGTGGGGCACTTAGGAGTGCAGTGTACAGCGGAAGTCACCGTGGGCGATCGGTGCTTCCGCTGCAGCCAGCCCGGTCACAAGGCAAGTGCCTGTGACGCCCCGCCTCGCTGCTTTAGATGCGAGGCGGAGGGCAAGACCGCGGATCACCGGGTCGGCAGCACAACCTGCGCCGCCTCGAGGCCAAAACCTCGTCCGTCCGCTGAGAGCGGTGGGGGTGCCGCCCTTGCGCGGCCAGTTGTTTCGCGGCGGGATGCGGTTATGGACGTCAATTAATGTCTGACGCCCGTATCCGTATCCTGCAAGTGAATTTGAACCACTGCCGTGCTGCTCAGGATCTTCTGTACCAGAGCATCCGGCAGTGGTCCATAAACTTGGCCGTGGTCGCCGAGCCGTACTACGTCCACCCGGGAAGCCCGGTGGACGAGGACGGCCCGGCCTGTTGTATCTTTGGGGGGTCCGCCGCAGACAACTCGCGCCTTGCGATCATTGCAAGGGGCCGCGGGTGTGTTGCGGCGGACTATGATGGGTTGGCAGTCGTGGCCACCTACATCTCGCCGAACATTGACGAGTCTCAGTTTGAGCTATGGCTCACTGAGCTCGACGTCGTCTTCGCTGCGTGCCGTCCTCGCCCTGTCCTGCTCCTGGGAGACTTCAACGCCTGGAGTGAGGCGTGGGGCTCCCGGGAAACCAGGGACAAGGGGAGGCTTCTTGAGGACTGGACCAGAACACGTGGTCTGGAGGTCCTCAACCGGGGGAATGTCGCCACCTTTTGGCGGCGGGGGGGGGAATCGATCGTGGACGTAACGTTCGCATCCCCTGACCTCGCCGCCCGTATTACAGGCTGGCGCGTGGAGGAGGGTGAGGAGACGCACTCGGATCATCGGTACATCCGGTTCGATGTCGTCCCCCCACCTGACCTCCCACAGCCGGTGGCAAATCCCCCGGATCCGCGTTGGGCACTTCACCATCTGGATCGGGAGGCTCTCCTGGAGGCATCCATCGTGCAGGCCTGGATTCCGGCGCCGGACCGGCCTGCCGATGTGGATGCCGAGGCGGAGTGGTTCAGGAGAGCCATGTCGCAAATCTGTGATGCGGCGATGCCTAGGGTTACACCCAGACCGGCCAGGAAGCAGGTGTACTGGTGGTCGCCGGAGATTGCAGAGCTGCGCGCAGCATGCATCTCCGCCCGCCGCCGGTACACCAGGTTTCGCCGGAGGCGTCGCCGCCCAGACGACGCGGCAGCCCGAGAGGCGGAGCTTTTTCAGGCATACAGGGAGGCTAAAGGTAATCTCCAGGAGACGATAAAGCGGGCCAAGACGGCGGCCCGCGAGGAGCTCCTGGAGACCCTGCAGCAGAACCCATGGGGGCGCCCGTACCTACAGGTCAGGGAGAAACTCCGACCTAGGGCGCCCCCACTGACCCAGAGTCTCCAGCCGCAGCAGCTGGAGCGGGTCATGGGCTCCCTGTTTCCGACGAGCGCGGAGGAGCACGTCCCTCCGCGCATGGCTCCGTCTCTGCCCGACGCGGATAGCACCAGCGAAGACGACGTACCCGAAGTCAGGGTGGGGGAGCTAGGTGCGGCAGTACTCCGGCTTAAACGCCGGAAAATCACTGCCCCCGGACCCGACGGCATTCCTGGCCGTGCATGGGTCCTGGCCCTCGAAGAACTCGGGCCTCGACTGATGGGGCTCTTTAGCGCATGCCTCGAAAGGGGCCAGTTTCCCAAGGTGTGGAGGACGGGGAAACTGGTCCTGATCCGTAAGGCGGGGCGGCCGGTGGACTCACCGTCCGGATACCGGCCGATCGTGTTGCTCGACGAGGTGTGTAAGCTCTTTGAGCGAATTATCGCGGAACGCCTCGTCGAGCATCTCACGAGTGTGGGGCCAGACCTGGCGGATAACCAGTTCGGTTTCCGTCGGGGACGCTCCACCGTGAGCGCGATCATGCGCGTGAAGAGCCTGACGGAGGAAGCAGTCTCGCAGGGCAAGGTGGTGGTGGCGGTGTCTCTTGACATCGCCAACGCGTTCAACACCTTGCCATGGAGCTGCGTTAGGGAGGCGCTCGTGTATCACGAAACGCCTCTCTACCTCCGTCGTATTGTCGGGGCCTATCTCTCGGAGAGGGCCATAGCTTTCCCCAGCTGGCTCGGGCCAGCTCGGCGAGATGTGTCGTGCGGTGTTCCGCAGGGGTCGGTCCTGGGCCCGCTTCTGTGGAACATCGGCTACGACTGGGTGCTGCGGGGTGCGTTGCCTAGGGGTGTCGGCGTAACGTGCTACGCCGACGATACCCTCGTCACGGCGCGGGGTGCAACGTACCAGGAGGCAGCACTCAAGGTCACGACGGGTGTTGCTCGAGTCGTGGGTCGGATACGGCAGCTGGGACTGGAGGTGGCCTTGCACAAGTCCGAGGTTCTGTGTTTTCACAGACCTCGGAACGGTCCACCAGAAGGTTCCAGCATAAATGTGGGAGGCGTAAGCATCGGCATCAAGCCCTCAATGAAGTACCTAGGGATCGTACTTGATAGCCGATGGAACTTCGGACCACATTTCCGAAGTTTGGTCCCGAAGGTGACGCAGGCATCGGTCGCGCTTTCGCGACTGATGCCCAACCTAAAGGGACCCAACGCCTCCTGCAGGAGACTGTACCTGGGGATCGTGCGGAGTATGGCCCTATACGGGGCTCCCGTATGGGCGGATAGGTTGGCGGTCAAGGGGAACGTGACTCTGTTAAACAGACCACTTAGAACCTTGGCCGTCAGAACCGTACGGGGGTACCGCACGATCTCCGGAGAGGCTGCATGTCTCCTAGCCGGGACCCCTCCATGGGACCTGGAAGCGAGAGCCCTTGCGTCATTGTTCCAATGGCGCAAGGAGGCGCTGGAGCGGGACCACAGGCCTGCGTCTCGAGAAATCGAGGACCAGCGGTCCCAACTCCGCCAGGATCTCATGGAGTCATGGAGGGTGCGACTTGAGCAACCCAAGGGGGGTGCCATCTTCATTGCGGCGGTGAGACCGATCATGGACGATTGGCTGCAGAGGCAGCATGGTGACCTCACGTACCGTGCGACGCAGATGGTTGCCGGGCATGGATGCTTCGGTAGCTATCTGTTTCGCATGCATCGTGAGGTCACACCCCGGTGTCAACACTGCGAGGTTTCCGACGACGACACCGCACTCCACACGTTGGTGGAGTGCTCAGCGTGGGCGAGTCAGCGCCGGGACCTCGTAGTGGGTCTGGGCGTGGATACCCTCTCGCTGGGGACCATGCTTCAAGCCATGGTATCCAGCGGGAGTAGGTGGAACGCGGCCGTGTCCTTCTGCGAGCAAGTCATGCTCGCGAAGGAGGCGGCCGGGAGGGAGAGGGAGCGTACCCTCCCCGCCGAGTTCCGTAGTCGGCGGCCAGGCCGCCCCAGACTACGCGACTACGCCCAAGACTATCGTCCTCCATGATCGGGGCCTGAGGACGGCGGGATCGCCACCCACCGTCCTTACAGAAGCAGGCTAGAAGGGTTGCGTGCTGCGGGGCCTTTGCCCGATAGCACGCAACCAGATTCACTCACTGACGCGGGATAAAACCCGACCCCAATGACGCGGGATTCTCGTCCCGACCAAACACCCGCAGAGACCGCAGGGGTGGTCAAAGTCCGCCGGGCGCCACTGGACATACCCTCTGCTAGTAACCAGGGACGCCCGGCAAAGGACGTTAGAGAGGCCGCGGCCTTGGGCCGCGGAATTAAAAAAAAAAAAAAAAAAAAATGTTTCATTCATAAACTGTGAAGGTCGACGCACGCACGTTCGCACGCGCTTGGTCGGTGAGTTCCTGGACACGATGAAGATGGAATGGATATTTGCCTTCGTTGTGAATGACACTCCACGCGAAGAACTGCGATACATTAAACCGTAGCGCGGCGTCATTAACTCAAATAACTCCAGTATCCTTTCTTGTTCCCGTACTGAGTGCCTCGGTGGACGACCACTATCACTGAACCTGGGCTGGAACTGTCTGTAATTGCGTAATCGCTGTGTGGCAGATAACATCGTTGCCCGGCTTGGTGTAGGTAGATTTGGAAACCTTACTGCTTATTGGCGGCAGGCTTCCGCCACATTATCATCACTCCAAGCAAGCATCTAGCGAGCGAAATGGGTCAAGGTCAAAGGCGCTAGCGCCGCGCCCGTCGCCCCGCCGCACTGACGAAAATGTTAAAAAAATTCTCGACTTAATTATGGGAGACCGCAGATTGAAAATAAGAGAAATAGCCGAGATTATAGGCATCTCTTATGAACGTACTCAAATCATAATAGTCAACGTGTTGGGTTTCCACAAGGTGTCTGCGAGGTGGGCTGCTGTGGTTTGCTCAACTGCTTTCAGTTGAGCAAAAAAGGATGCGATTGACTATTGCACGCGACTGATTGGAGTTATTTGAAGCTGATGAATGGGATTTTTTGAATCGTTTTGTTACTATGGACGAAACATCGGTTCATTACTGTACACCGGAAACAAAACAACAATCAAAACAGTGGAAAGGACCTGGTTCACCACCCCCCAAAAAGGCTAAGTCGATTTTGTCGGCAAGTAAGGTGATGGCTTCAGTATATCTGGGACTCGAAGGGTGTGATTATGGTTGATTATCTTGAAAGGGCTCAGACTATAAACTCTGATTATTACTGCACCTTACTACGTCGTTTACAAGAGGAAATAAAAGAAAAACGTCCAGGAATGATCAGAAGAAAAGTCCTGTTTCATCAAGATAACGCTCGTGTTCACACGTCTGTCCAATCAATGGCAGAAATTCACAACTGTGGCTTTGAACTGTTACCGCATCCACCTTATTCACCTGATCTGGCACCGTCAGACTCTTTTCTGTTCCCTAACCTAAAAAAGCACTTGGGAGGTCAAAGATTTTTGACAAATGACGAGGTCAAAGCAGCAGTAGACGCATATTTTGACTCTAAGGAAGAATAATTTTTTTTCAACGGGCTAAATGCTTGGAAGGGAAGATGGCAAAAGTGCATTGAACTTTATGGTGATTACTTTGAAAAATAAAAATATATTTCATTTATTATGTATTTATTTTCTTGGTTAGGCCGATTACTTTTCAATCCACCCTCGTATTTGCAGCTTCGAAATTAATGCTGAAAGGAAAGGGTAATTGACAAAACCTCCGTTAGGTTATCTTAATAGAATGCACAAATATTTTCTCTACTAACTATTGAGACTACAAAATTTCCTAAAGTTATTAGTAATTAACAATTTTGTAACTACTCATTAGTTCACGATATTAACAGGTTTGAAAAGTATTGTTTTTCAGTCAAACTGCGCATAGACGGCGTACACGCTCTTAATATAGGCCAAAATTTCTCAAAATTCAAATGGGTCAGTATGGGAAAGTCTGCAACTTACGAAGATTTGTTCTTTTAGGAACTATATCATCAATTTTTGACTTAAAAATAAAAACTGCTCCATCTTGTTCAAAAAAATAACTTTTTTTAAATTAAAAATTAAATTAAATTTATTTTTTAATATAAATTTACATCATAGGCGTAAGTACATGTTATACAGAGTGTTACATAAGGGTTATATCAACCTGAAGACACCCCCATCAGCTGGTCGCCCAGAACGCCTTTCGATTGTGTCGACCGCCAAACAAGAAAAAAAAAGTTCAGACCTTGATGCGGAACAGAGACAAAATACCTACCAAGAGAGAGAGAGAGAAGATTTTTCACAGGCGCGCATTTTTTGTACTACCTACTCGATGTCGATGACCGAATCAGCTGATTTTAGCTATTGTTGTTCAAACAAGAGTATTTTATTCGGTAATAATGTTTTTTTATGGATGAATTTTTTTTTCTTGTTTGGTGGGCGACACATATCGAAACGGGTTCTGGTCGACCAGCTGATGGGGGTGTCTGCGGGTTGATATTACCCTTATGTAACACCCTGTATAGCAAAAGCTGTGAGAAACTGGAGACTGAATTAGGTGAACCTGTGTTACAGATCTCCAATCACCCACTACCTGGACAGAATTTATACGCGCCGAAAATACAGACCATTATTACAACTTTGTTTGACCTAAGAACAGATCTTATGTGTTATAGTTTCAGTCTTTCCCACTTTGACCTATTTGAATGTTACAACCTGTATTTAGCAGGTGCACCATTTGCAGGGAAGCTTCTACATCAAGATCTCGGCAAGATTTCCATGGGACGTTTTCAGGCAAAAAGAAAAAAAAACAATTTTACATTATTTTTTTTTTATTATTTTGTTTATGGAACAGAGTTAATGTTCTTAATCATTGGATAAGTACACAATTTGAGATTCAATTACGTCATAATTATGATTTATAATTTATAAGATTATGCACATTTCATATTGTTTTTCATATTTTGTGATGTAGTCTTACATGAGTATGGCCATTGATATCAAACAAGGGCCTGGAGTTCGATTTTTGCTGAGCGTGTGGCAGGTGGCTTTTTAGGATACCTCTGGCGCTCCGCAAAAATCGGGTTTCAGACACTCTCATACCGAACAACGTTGCTTGTCCTGCACCTGGAGCTAGTTAAGAATAACTAGTTCTTCTGTGCGGGACTATCAACTAATCAAGCATAACCTTGACATTGGCGAAATCATCAATGAACATCGATGGAGCCACGTTTTTAAAAAGAAGAAGAAGAAACAGGGGCCTAGAAGAATACCTTGTGGTACTCCGGACGCAAAATGGGTAGTAATTTATTTTCTTATAAAATCAAAATATCGATAAAGTAAATATACAGTTTATCATTCGTTAGGTTCAGGATAAACGCGAATTGGCACTTTCAGTTTATACTAAAGTCCCGATTGTAGATAAATCGGGACGGGCGGCGACGCAAAATGAGTTGCCGTCATTTTGCGTCTTTAGCAGTTAAACTTTGTATAAGAGCATTTCTTGAATTAACAGGCCACGTGAATCAGTGGTTTTTTATTTGCAAAAACATGAAAATTAAAACGGCCATACTTACTCAATTTTCTTTTATTATTATGAGGCTACGATCACATTTATTTTCAAAATATTCTGATGCAATATCCAAAAATCACTTAACTTATTTACGATTTCAAAACTTCTTAAAGTGTACCGACTCACTGACATTTATATTTTAATAAAACTATTTCATATATTTATTGTCCATTATTTCCATTAATACTAACGATGGAATGGACAAGTTGGACATTTTATTCCATCAATCGGTACATTTTGATGACTTTAACACTAAATATTATGCTATAATAATTATTATTTATAAGAAGTATTGAAATACTCTTTGGTAAAACTATATTTACACAATAAAAATTCTTACACAACATAACGCAAGAATATATAAATGGTGTCATTCAATATGAGACACGCCACGTATACAGTGTGTAACATTCAAATGGGTCAGTATGGGAAAGTCTGAAACTTACGACGATTTGTTCTTAGGAGCTATATCATCAATTTTTGTAACTGCATTCATAGATTTTTTTTAATTAAAAGAAAAATTCTACAGCTAGGGGACGATTGTAAACTGTTCGAAAAAAAATACTTTTATTGACTTAAAAACAGATCTTCTTATGTCTTATAGTTTCAGACGTTCCCAGTTTAACCTATTTGAATGTTACAGCCTGTATATATTTTTTAATTCAAAATACTCAGACCAAAAAGGCGACGCGTTTCTTTATTGATGGCACTCTATATAACAGAGTAGATAATATAATAAATTTGGCAACTATTTGGTAACTATAAGTTAAACAGTCTTAAAAATAAAATTATTATATCTAATGTTGATGTATAAACGGGAATTAATCTTAATAATAATCAATTAATTGTAAAATGTTGTTTTACAAATTAAAAGGAAAAACACAAAATACCGATCGAGTGGAACCAGCGCAGCGTTAGGGTCCTTTGAGAAGAAATGACGAACTTCGACGACTTCTAACCTAATCTATCCAAGTCGGATTACCCTAAGACTTTATTAGGTTCAGTATATTTTTATAAACATATATCATATTTTTTCTAAATACATACCAGGACTAGTCCGAGATGCCCAGGACTTTAATTGGCTGTGCCACAGCGGCTGGCACGTAAGATTTTGTTGCCTTTCATCAACATTTCATCGCAAGGCAACGGGTTCCAATTTTTTTTCAAAATTATAATATAGCTGCTAGTGTGCTCTCGGCCATTTGGACATAACCCGTTATAAATGTGGCCGGTGACGGCAATAGGCTTGCCCCCTATTACGTGGGACTAAACATTCTGGCAAATTGTGGGTGTGTAATACACCTCTGCCTGTATGTGTGTGTGTGTATCAAATTTTTTGTACGAAAAACATCGCTTTTTTTGACACATTTGAAGAAAAAATACAATACACTATTGATGTATATTTTTGAATTATTTCTAGTACTGGTTTTGTTAAACAATTGGTTTATTTGCAGGGAAAAAAAATATTTGCAGAAAAAATATGTTTAAGTATCTGATGCTTATAAATTGAGGGGTGTTCGGTGGCGTTGTCGGTAGTACATCGGCTTTCGACTCCGGAGTCTCGAGTTCGATTCCTGGATCGAATCAAATATTTGTTTGATCCACAAATGTTTGTTTCCGAGTTTAGGTGTTTTTTTATGTATATTATGTATGTATTTAGAAATATATAAGTATGTTTATCAGTGGTCTAGATATAGCACAAGCTTATAGCTTAATTTGGGCTAGATGACGTTGTGTGGAAAGTCCAAAAACATTTATTTATTTATTTATTTGTTGTGCATTTAAATTTATCTCTTATTAAATCCCGTTTATCGATCAATTCAATCAATTAAATTTAATTCAATCTAACAAATTTTAATACATTTTGAAAAAAACTCACTCGTACAATATTCCACAAATACGAGTATAAATTAAAGAAAAAAATATATAACATATTTTAAAATATTAAAGTCTCTTTATTATTTTTATTCAAATCCATTTTTTGTTTTACTAGAATATTCTTTTATTTTATACAAATTTTATGCAGCGCTTTTAAAATAAATACTTTGAAAAATCCGGAAACATTCCAAATTAAATACTTAATGAAAATATCTGGATTAATATGGATTAACTGGTAACACTACTCGTAATTAATAAGTATACCTATTTCCACGAATCGGATTAGGAATATTGTAAAATGCATAGACAATCTTAGGCTGGTATTACCAAACTACGAGTACTATAATTTATTTAGTAGAATTGACATGAGACAGGAAATTATTATATAATATGATATTTTTAATTTGCTGTGGCTAAATAAGAGAATGCCAAGTTTCTATCATTCAATTAAAAACTTTATATGTCAAATTCAGTTTGTGGTTCAACTCTCTTCATATGTATTTTCTGGCTTAGAGAAAGCATTGTTAATTGATGTGGCAAAGCGGCCATTTTAAACTTTTCCAGTCGGTGATGACGCATATTTCCACGCATCTTCGTAATTTAAAATATCATAAGTACTTAATTTTATCATCCAAATACTATAATACATATTATGCAGTAGCCTAAATACCTCAAATTAAATAAATAATTTAAAAAAATACGATAAACAAAACAATCTTATAATCTTAAATATACTAAAAATACAATAAAATTATCTTTCACCATCTCTTCTCAATAATCTATTAACTCTATGTACTCTATTCTTATAATTTTCAACATTTCTACGCAAAAGCCTCGACACTGCGGCTCTGGTTACAGCTGCTTTGTGACTCTGTGGCGACAAAATGGCGGGTGTTTCGCGCGTTTTTAATACATCTCTAGGTGCGTCAGATAACATGGCGTCTATGTCGCCGTTCAACATGGCGACTGTATCTGATGACGTGTAGTTAGACGTTGGCGCGCATAGAGGGATTGCATTGGACCATTTTCTGTTCCTGTAGAAAATAAAGTTTTAAAGTGTAAAAAAGCACCATGTATCTATACACTATACTTGATATAGGTACCATGGCAGAAGTATATCCATAACCATTGTTCTGCAATAAATAACAAATAAGGGATCCAAAATTGTACCTTGTGGCACTCCTATAGTTAAAACTCTCAAAGAACGTCATTAATTTGTTATTTACGATGTCAATATCGTACATCACTAGAGTTATAAATTTTAATGATTACAATAAAGTCAATAAAAGGGCATATTCGATAAATTATTATCGATAAACGTTATGCAAGGTATATCAACATTATCAAACGCTCTTGACGGTTTTCCTCAGATGATCATTCTTCAAGACAACAGTTAATAAACGTTTTTTCTTGCTTTCTAGTTTCTTTTTATCTAACTGCAGTTATTTAATCATCATTATCAATATTTTCTTTAAAGGTCGTATGTCAAACTAAAATTCAAGGTATTGCTTTCCAATTTACACCCGATTTTAGTTCCCTCTTGTAACAGGGTAAGGTTTTTTCTAGATGTCCTAATACTTACTTCAAACACCTCAACATAGGAGCTCCTTTTAGTCTGTAACCAGGTTCACAGGTAAACGTGATGGTCTCTCCGATCTTGTAGTAGAATTTCACTGAGGACATACGTCCCGATATTGTGGTACCGGGATACGTGCAGGCTTGAGCACCTGAAATATAATGCCAAAGAGATTTACCATAGTAGGGTAGGGAGAGGCATATTATACGGCTATTTATCGCCCGAAACTAAATAGCCGTAAACAGAGACTGTTTTTATTTTCGTCTATTAGACTCATCTGTTGTTCAACAGTGTCGCCACTATCAGATGAAGGCCTCTTGTGCCTTTTCAGGATCCTTATGCACCCTAAGTACCTGCTAGCTGATATACTTACAAGTAGGTGGCTTGTCACTCCATCTGCCGCTGTCCTGGCACACCAGAATGGGTCTTCCATGGAGGGTATGCTCAGGGTTGCAGTGGAATTGCAACACGTCACCAGCTCGGTAAGGAGCTCGGCCCAGGACGTAACCAGAAGTTGGTGCCGGCAATGCTGGGCAAGACACCTCTGGAAGGAAAATTAAATGTATAAGAATACACTAATTTGTTGCGTGGAATTTAATAGGGGCAATAACTGTTTTCCTTTTATTCGATTTTGACGAAATTGTTATCATGACACAAAGCACGGCAGACTCTTCCTATTTTATTTATTAGATGTTATGTATGGCAGTAGTTGGAGCACCAACAAATCTGACTGGTCTAACTACAGAACTTCGATATCGCCTATGGGTTGCGGAGTTGCTTCACGGAAAGTATCGAAGTTCAGCCACTTTACAGTTAGACTGGAAAGCCGCCTCCTGGGTTGGGAAAAGGCTCAGGGGATGATGATAGGGTGTTTCAATAAAAGTATTTTTCGTATCAAAGTTAAAACACTTATTTTTTGAGTCTGTTGTGAAATATTCTGGTTCTAATGACATTTCGATACATTTTTAAAAAAGATGTAGCTTGTAGTCATAAAAATTCGTCGTTAAATTTCTTGGACTCGGGAGTTAGTTCTGGTTATTTATAGTCATAATTTAAAATTAACCTGAAATAGAGGAATTTATACGATTGAAGGAGCAAGGACTATACGTACGTGTCCCTCGCAGTAGGTACCGACCTCGACAGACAGGGAAGGGTCGTGCCCAGGTGGCGGCGGGCAGGCACACGGTCTCGGGCGCCCCGCGCAGCGCCCAGCCCGGCGCGCAGGAGAAGGCGGCGCGCCCCCCCACCCCACGCGACACCACGGACACGCGTGGCACTCGCTCGCCCGCGCCCACGGGCGTGTCGTGAACTACGTCGCCACACTCCACGCCTAAACACATTACATACTCTTTTTTAATATTACCGTAACTTTTCCATTACTGTTATCTGAATGAGACTTAAACGTCATATTATTCTAGGTATACTCGCTAATAGTGAACTATTTTTATAATTCGCCGTCTTAACCTGCCTAGCCTACGCCTACGGAAAAACCGCATCTTTAGTGGTCAAGTTCTATCCAGTGTCGGTTAGTGACCGCTAGCGTAGGTGGAAACTTCAAAGCCCCTGGCCCGCTACAGGCTTCGGAATCAAGGGGAACGATACTCTCTCTCTCTCATATTTGTTTGCAGAAAGACGTAGGTATGATGACGTAGATAGTAGAGATAGACGTAGGTAGGCCCATACCATGGTCTCCAGCGACAGTGGCCAACCCAGGCTCACAACGAGGTCTAGGCGTTGCTTCACCATCACTCAACCCGTGACCGTGAGCATATATTATTGATACGCGTCTAAACGAGACTGGACAATTTTGCTTCTATCTGTCTGTGTGTTCCGAGCTAGCTGCCTCTTTTTATCCGATCGCCACGAAACTTAGCACAAGCGCTCCTTGATTTAATACAATTATTTTAAAGTGAGCTTTTTTGATTGGTGGAAACGGTACTTTCTGAACCTTAACTGGTATTTTCTAAGTTAAATCGTAGAGATAAAACCAACTTACTCTCACAGACAGGTAGCGGCGCGTTCCATTTGCCCGAGGGTCGACAGACGAGCGAGTGTGCACCGAGCAGCGCGTTCCCGTTGGCGCAGTGAAAGCGGATCTCCGTGCTGAGCCGCGTGCCCAGCGCGCTCGCCACCAGCCCGCGACGGATGGGCAGCGGCGGGCAGTGGACGTCTGGTACAGTACAGCATCATTATTAGCTGATCTCCAAGAACCCAAGAAAGTGGAGAATTCCCATCGAAAAAAAAGCCAGAGTAACAATGGATTGTTACCCTGGAGCTAAAGCTCCTCACCAAACTTTATTAAGGTCGTTCTAGCAGTAAAATTGTGGTGCCCAAACAAACAATTTTTGCAAAAAGTAAAGAACAGCGATGTAAACATTAAATACATGTCTCCGAATTCTCCGACGCCCAAGCCATCTTAGAAAAAAGGAAAGAAAGAAACGCCAGTGCCAGTACAGCCATCTAGTGCCTATACCTAGTGCCTTCTGAGCTGATTTTGATGAAATTTCGCACGGAAATAGTTTGGAACCCATGCCGAGTTTATATTTATATTAATTAAATTACTTTTGAATCTGAAAATTTGTCCCCTGGATCAACGGATACGGTAAAACTAACTAAAAACACCATAAGTGGCAATACATACCTTCAACAATAATCTCGACCTGATGACTCTGCCTGGCGGGAGTCTCACACCGGTACACGCCAGAGTCCTCCTTCTCAGCTCCGATGATGCTGAGCCGGAACTCCAGAGCAGAGTCCCTGCCCGGGTCTGTTGTCCAGCCTTCTTGATATTTGCGTTCTACCCTGGAAATTTGTAGTCAACAATATAAATAAAAGGGGAGTTTTCAGTCTTTCGAAACGATAAACGAGACTCCTAAACACCAAGCCTAAAACCCCGAAGGGGTAGAGTTACATTCCACACCCAAAATTTTTTTGATCCCACGGTACAGGGGACAAGCCTATTGCTTTAACCGGGCTCTATAGAAAATCCATAACCACACTGTAATTCAAACAACAATTCCAACAGCCAAGACATACAGGGTATAACATTCATAAGGGTCAGTATGGGAAAGTCTGAAACTATAAGACATACGAAGATCTGTTCTTAAGAACCTTATCTTCGATTTTAGTATAAATAAAAACTGCATACGTAAATTAAAAAAAAATCGAAAATAAAAACTGTATACACAGTTTTTATTTTTCCACATTCCACTAAATAGAGTCTCTGAATTATTATGCAGAGACTTATAGAACCGATAAAAAAGAAGCATCAAAAAATATATTTCTTACTCTGGGTTCTGGTGAGTGACATGCCACTTGGGATTCCCGAACCTCCTCATCCAGAGACACTCCATATGAAGGTTAGCCCCAGGGTATACCAGCAGTTTGCCATCGTTAGTTTGGGCGATAGGACCTTGCGAGTGGCGGAACAGAATTGTTGGCGGTTTCTCCACTGCAATTAAATGGATATAATAATTACATTAGGTGGTCCTGCTTCAATATATATTATACCGGCTACAAAGAGGGCAGGCGACCTTGTAAAGCTCACGATAAGCCTCTGGAAGAGAGCAGCACAGGACAGAACGTTGTAGCACTCTTTGGGGAGGCACCCAATACTCCCAATCAAAATCGAGGAATCAAGAAACACTTGTGCAAAGCTTCATGGAGATCCGATAAAAATTATGGCTGCTTGTTTGGAACACATATACAGACAGACAGACGAAACCTAAATTGTCCAGTATGGTCTCAAAATGAAGACGCTTCGCTTGATCGGTCAATGATAAATGATATTAGAAGATATGTAAGTTAGATACACAACTTACTAGCATAATCATTTTGCTGATTCAACCCGTAGCAACTCGGTTTCACACCATCCCATGTACCACCGATACACTTTCTCGTTTGGGAGCCGGTCATTGCGTATTTGCCAATATCGATGCATCTAAAACGGCCGAAAAATTAAAAACAATTATCCTCAATTGAATCCCTCATCCTTACTGATTTCGCAGTAGATATAAGACATAGAAAGTCATAGAAATAAGACGTCATAGATTAATTAGTATTGTCACAGAATAGGGAATAGTACTTACATACAGAACTTGCACTCCGACGTTAATTAAAGCACATTCTTTTGTTTACATAGAACATCATTCGAACGTTAAGGTTGTCAGGAAAGTACCAGCATAATTTGACCAATAATTATGACGTTAATGCCTCAATATCAACTCTATGGTCAATGCCGTATCACATACAAGAGACAACCCTTACTGACTTACAACTTCAAGTTGCCGCTGACGTCGCGTATTTTTTGCTATTGTTAGGCGAGTGACATTTTTTTTTATTCCACGGGTCGCGGCCGCACCTACGTCTATTGCCAAGCGCCTCTGGTAGAGACTGAGAGAATTCCCAGTGGCACCCGGCGGACCTTGACCACCTGCGTGGCCACTGCGTGGTGGTCAGGTGTTACCCCGCATCTTTGGGGTCGGGTTTTATCCCGCATCGGTGAGTGGAGGCGTGCGTGGGGTGCAGCCCCACATCACGCAGCCCTTCTAAGGTGAGTGACATAGGCCTGGTATTGTGAAGAGGCGTTAATTACGTCCCCCATTTCGCCACTTTGTGGTCTCACGTAATAAGATGCAAGATATAAGCTTGGATATAAGTGATATAAGCCATTGTTGGGCTCCTACGAGTATACTTGCAGGAGGTGACTTCAGTGAGGATAAATTGAATGCCTTAGCACCTATGCTCCTAGGAGAACTGTTTATTGAGGGTAAGGCAAGTATCGTATGTGCCTTATTGCTCCAATACCTAAGAACTCCCTTGAAAAAGATACCAACTGCTTCAAAGGTACTGAAATTCTTACCTGGATATAATAACAGCCCCAGCTGGGAATTCCACAACTTCTGTTATCATCATGTCGTTGTAGAATGTCACTACATACAGCTCGTCATTCTCGTAGGTGCAGCTGTTGTTGTTCATCAACTCCTCGTTTTGGGCTTCGAGTTCCTCTGCAATGTTAATTGTGTGATAGTTGCAAGAGTTTAGACCTCTGTATGCAATAGTATTGCAAACCTATTACCAGAGGGATTCATACAATCTGTACTATAATAAAACTTTTATTTTAGTTCAGTAAGTCAAATTAAACTGATGATGGATTGGAGGAACGAACTAGGCATTGTTTTAGGACACATCTGATTTCAGTAACAATGTTTTTTTTAATAAATTTCACACAAGCACACTCATTTGAAGGTAGAGAGGTGACCTTTTGTTAAGATATTGAGACTCCTCTGTGCCTCGGAGAGGACGTTAAACTATCGATCCCAGCCATACGAATATCTATATGGCAGTATGGGTAGTTAGAGCAATAACAACAATATCTTTGATATAGCCAATGGGTTGTGTAAGATAGCACTCGCTTCATGGAAAATATCGAAGTTCAGTCGCTTTGCAGTTAGACTCCAACTATGTTGGTAAAAGGCTCAATTGATGAAAAGGTTCAAGTAGGAATTGAAACATAGAAAACTATCAAGTTGAAACTTACCACAATTAAAACTTATCAAAATTAAAACTTACCACAATTAAAACTTTTGCCAACCCAGTTCCCGTGTTCGCAGATCAATTTCCAAGTTGTCTTCTCACCCATGATCGATGCTATACACGTGAACGTGATCTCAGTACCATGTGGATACCCTTCCATTCCCAACGTACTGTTGACCTCGGCTCCATCCCGGTAGATTAGAGTACCCTCGACCCTTAAATAACAGTGAGATTCAATTTTAGGCCTACTAGAGTTTTTTTTTTAATTTTCAAATAATTATTTAATTTCGTAATTTTTAGATTGAAAAGTGTTTTCAGATTAAAAAAAAATCTACCAAATTATGTAATTACTACCAATTTTCTTATCTATACTAATATAATATTGTTTTTAATTGTCCTTGTATGTTGAGTAGGTAATTAAATCATTGATACCACTGAACTGATTAAGAAAAATCTTTTAATAATTTTGTATGCAGCTGCGTGGTTTGGGCTAATTATTATGGTTAATTATAGGAACGACAAAATTGGGACAATTGGGTTATTTTATTGAGTTACTTACTTAATTAATAAAACTATTAGTACAAGTAAACTCCTGAAAATCTACCGTCAAATTTGATTTCAATTAAATAAATCTTACTTTTTAACAAATAAAAACGATATTTAGTAAAACATGCTCTGCTATAATTTCAAATTATGTCGCAAAATAACTGAAGCTCGGTCAAAACTTGAGAAGCAAAATACGGCCATACAGCATCTTAATTACAAAGATATTAAGTACCTACAATTTTCAATATTATCTAAGCCCTGCCGTCCGAGGATTTGTACCATGGAGGTGATCTTTAGACCTTTGAAATGAGTAAAAAGTCGAGTGATTTTGTGGCGTTGACTAAGGGGTGATCGAAAGACTACAATCTAGATTTTATTTACCAAAACAAAAACATATCCAAGTACGAGTACTGTCAAAATTTACAGAAATGCATTTAAAAAAATAGTCAACAATCAAACGTTCTAAAATTGCATAAATATTAAGAGAAGTGAAAGAATAATATGGATATTCGTAAACAATTAAAAGGGATTACGAATATTTTTAAACTATTCGTTAATCGTCAAAATATCTAGGCTGAATCCAGTAACATTAACTTTATATATTCAAGAATACTACTACAAAGTTAGGCGTAGACAGTAACTTGTCTTAGTCAATCCACTTTGATGAAACCAGACATTAAGAGAAGAAACATGAAGATGATCACCAGTGATGGAACGATGACGATGAGTGAGAAGTTAAAGAAGCAAAAGTCCGAACCTATAAGGCTCTCACCAGGGCTTCGCATCCCTGAACGCCAGAGTTCCCTTCAGTCTTCAGCCAGCAAATAAGAAATGCATATCTTTGCAACACATTACTTTTTTATCGTGACTTGATATCATCCTCGGATTAAATATGATTATAAAGGAAGCTGTTTTCATTTATTAATATATATATATAGTTTTAAAGCATATTTTTTAATATTTAGGTTGACAAATTGACGCCGCCCGCCTGATGGTAAGCTGTCAAGTATTGTAAAAGATTACTTTTTCTTAATTTTACGAAAATATTACTAAAGACTTTTTCATAATTGTGAAAATGAGCTAAATTTAGACTCCAGCTTTCATTTTACTTGTATGAGGAGCACATGAATTGAATATGGCAAAATGAAAATTCTATTTACACTTACTAAAAACTATACCTACTATACACATTAAAATTTACAATATATACAGGCGTCAAAAAACTCCGACTCGTCGCCGACTGGTAATGTTCCCAGAAGGCTGGCAGCATTGCCACGTTGTATGGCAATGCTTATTCTTTGAGCTAAAAAGTAACCAGCTTTCTGGCCTTGAGAAGAGTCGATCATGAGTTTATGGCAAAATTAATTTTTAATTGAAGCGTTTAAATTGTATGAAAACAACTTTCTTTATTAACTAGCTTAATTCATACCACATACATAGCTTAATACAAAACACAATACAACAGCAAATAAAGAAAAACAAATTGAAACAATACAACCGATTCCAAAGCGCAAAGATCCAGAATTTTGCTTTCTGTAATTTCATTTGCAAAATATTAAATCTTATAGCGTAATTTGGATGATTGATAAAATTGGTTAATGTGTCTGTACGCCATATTTGGTAATTAGTGAAGATTTTTAATATTTTAGTTTTTCGGAAAATTACTTTTTTTCTGAAAAATACATTAAACTGGCTTATCCATGTTTACCTTTCCTGAAAATGTAACACTGTTTACAGGAGCCTTTTAGGTAAGTAATTACGCTGATGATTATTAATAATTAATAATTTCATACAAACGTGACAGACAGACAAACAAAAACCCCACAGAAGCTACAATGAAAGCGTTTGGTTAAATAAACGTAAGTTACCGGTTAAATCTGACATAACCTAGTGTTATCACCATCATAAACTGTTATTAACGAAAATTGGGTGTTTGATATGCCTCTGTGTGATGTAGGTATCTCTGACCCAGCGGGCGAAGCGTCTATATTTCGAGACACTGGACGATTTTGCTTTCGTCAATCTCAACGAAACTTGGCACAAATGATCCTTGATTTAATCTTTTTTTGATTGGGGAGAAATGGGGAGGAATCCCAAATAATGTTTTTAATGTTCGCGAAGTCTAATTTCCTCCATGGGCCATTTGAAAATGATTCTTTCGCTGGTTCGGTAAGTCTTTCCTACTGTTACTTAACTAAACGGCCCAAAATCGCCAATAGATTTGCAGCCTATATATAGGCGCCTGGATTTTAAATAAATAACTTTAATTTGAAAATCAGAACAATTTATATTCGAAGTAATGTTTTTTTATTTCCCACCATTTTCTGTGTCAATCTGTCAACTAAGTGACGTTGACATTACTTCACGTACTTGTCTACCCCATTCGCGGTTAAAGAAGTGATTTGGTGTGGAGGTGCTCTGGCTATAAACAAATTGATTTTGTATAGTGTTTGGTGCCGGGTAACATATGTAATAGTGTAATACTCTTCTGCCTACCCCTTTTGGGTAAAGGGTGTGAATATGTATGGTCTATGTTTCGAAGGTGGGTTATATATGTCTCCTTTTGACAACTTCTAAGATTTGATAACACGTCATGTACGATTACTCTCCTGCAGTCAAATGACAGCAATTATTAAAATCGACAATGAAAACCATGTTACCTCGCTGGCGGGCCACATTCGGAACTGGTCGTTCCATCCATGTCAGGTTCTAGCTCGGAGACATCTTCTCTGACAATATCCGAGCCACTTTGGAACTCTGATGTAGGACGGGGGCGGGATAAGTTAGCTGGAAAATTTAAGAGATGTTAAAAAGTTTTTGGTCCTTCGAGCTGGATACTTTAAAATGTACGCATTTTTTAATATTGGTATATTTATTATACTAACAAATTTTTAATCTTTCGAGTCAGGTATTTAAAAAAATGTATGGATTTGGTAATCTTGGTTTGGTCCTTCGAGTCAGATATTTAAAAAAATGTAGATATGCGTTAGGTGATATTGGTTAGACATTGAAACCAATGTTTGGTCATTCGAGTCAGTTATTTTTGAACATATGCAGTACCTATTATTAGTTAGGCCTTAAAACAATTTCTTGGTCCTTTGAACCGGATACCAATATGTATTTGGTAACATTAGATGTTATCGAGTACATACATTTGAAAGTGCTATTATAATATATTCGCACTTACCCAGTGGTCTGCAAAAGTCATGTACGGTGGGTTGCAGTCTTCCTAAATGGCAATTCAAGGTTGCTGGAGGGGATCTGCCGGTCTCACAGGCTATGTTGACCGAAGAGGCATGAGCTACTGTTAATCCAGCCCGATAGCCTGCTTCATAGGTCGCACCGTGTAAGAGTGGCAGTTCACAAGGTGCTGAGGAGTTAAACCATCGTTTAGGTCAAAAAGTATAAGACAAGCTCTTTCTGAAGGAGGTCTTTTTCAATTCCGCGGCCCAGGCTGCGGCCGCCCCATTGTCTATTGCCAGCCGCTCGAGAGAATTCTCTATGGCGCCGCACGCCGGGTGGACTTTGGCTACCTATGCGGCCTCGGTCGTGTTGGTCGTGTTTTACCTCGCATTTTTGGGGTTAGGTTTTATCCCGCGTCGGTGAGTGAAGGAGGCCTAGTAGTTATTAGTGATTTCAAACATTATTTCTTTTTTCTGCATCGAGTAGGTTGAATACGTATGTAGTTTTCTTTGTTATCTGCCTAACGGGGGGCTGGACTTTGATGAATGCGGTCTTAAAGAATCTCTTAAATGTCATAGGATACATTAAATGTGAATAACAATCACACTGGCTTTATGGCGCCAAGATAATTATCACTCAAACTCATCAAGTTAGGTATTAAAATGAAGAGCTTCAAATGCTTCAACAGCTGATTTCAAAAACTTACCTATATAAGCAAGTTGTATGTTTCGATGCTAAACTTATTTTATCGGAATCGTAATCATTTTCAAAGGAGTTCATGATCAAGGGAAGTTTAAAAAATAATAGTACCTGCTACGCATTCAGGCGTGCTGGTGACAGCCCACTCTCCGAGCCAACAACGGAGATTGGTCGGCCCTTGGACGTTGTATCTGAAAACAAAATTATTCTATCAGTCATAGTGTATAATCTCTACAAATCAATGTTTTGGCGCATCAATATAACCAACACTAGAATACTTACTACGTGCTAGCCTAAGTACCGCAGCCGGTTTGTGAACGTGCCACAGTGAAGACTCAAGACACTATGATTCGAAGCGAACAACACGACATACGCGTCTTATAACTTATACGATTTATAAACTGTTTCTTATTGCAGATTAATGCAAGTATCAACTTTAACAAATCGTTTAATCAGCAATATACTTACACCATCTGAGGCTGCAACATGGTCCTTCAAACCAGAGCACGTTAAGCCGTGCGTCGTCGGTGTCGGTTCAAAATATCGAAGTTTAGCCGCTTCGCAGTTAGTATGGAAAGTCTACACCAGCTGGATTGGGCAAAAACTAAGTGGGTGATGATGTTACGATGCCACAAAAATGTCATATTACATAGTCTTCGATAAAGAGCCTTCAAGGAACGGCCAGCCGAATTACGTATTCCTAACGGTACTAAGAAATTCTTACCCATATTCGCATGAGAAATGCACGACCTGTCCGTTAGGTACAGTATCTGTCTCATTCAGCTCTTTTTCCTCTTGAGTACTGGATCCCAGAACCTGGCTGGCCGTCATCGGATGACCCGAATCTGTTGCCATGGTATAGATACCATACTCCGTAGGTGGAACGTGGCAGGGTACTAAAAATAGGAATAAAGCTTAAAACACACTGGTCCTTCACATACGACGTATGCCACGTGTGTGGGAGACAGCGACACACTCGTCCTACGTCATACGACGTCTGACGTTTACATTTTCTACGCGCTATGACAGTTTAAACGTGTGTGACAGCGTCTTACGCGTGGGATAGCATGGGAACACGCGAGTCTGGCGCGGTGACGCGTAAGACAGCGTGGTGGTAACCAGTGTGTTCGTTACCATACAAACTGTATAGACCAGATCCGGTTCAGATGTCATAATGCGTGGTGTACATCGCATGTGAAGGATGAGTCTGACCGTGCCATAAAAAACATTAGCAAAAATCTTTCGTTAAAAATAATTATGAAATTATTAAACTCAAAATAGACAATATGTCACACATGCCTTGCAAATTATAATATTCATGGTACAAGAGACGGTATCGCTAAGGACTAATCTTCCAGGATTTTAATTTCTTCTATAATAAACAGAATCCTCTGGACTGCATCCCGCCGAGAGCTATTGGTGAGATGAACTAGTAAGAATTTTACTGACTAAACCGCAGTGTTTCTTTGCCTGCACTTAAAAGACCCGAGTATTTCTTTTAAGATCTCCCCAGGACTCTAGGGGACTACCCCATTTAAAGAAAATGGCGTGATTTTGGACCTATTGATTAAGGATCAAAAAACACTGACATATTTCACATTGCGGCTTCTCTGGCTTCCATCTTCCTCGTACACATTTGGCTGTGACGTTGGATTCTAAATTCAATCCGTATCCTTTGCCGCAGGCTACGCGCACGATCGTGCCTGAAAAAAAAATTATGTCAAAGATTATTTTAACTGTTCTTGAAATGAAAAGAGTGGGCGTAAGTTTTTATTGTCAAGTTCTTTTCTTACTGGCCTAACCTATTGCCTTGTGAATCTGACAGTAAAATTAAATTTAGAAGTTAGGTAATCTTGATGTTCATAAGTTTTACATTGTGACCTGCAGGAATAAACATATGTTTGATTTGGATGTTAAAACCCTATTTCTTAGTAAGTCTACAAATCTAAGTAATCAGATCAAATTACCTGAGCTGAAAGTATTATTAGGGTCCCTGCCGTACTTGACTATCTCAATGTTGACATAGGGTTCACTCTCAATAGGTTCACAAGGGCTTTTAGGGCGACCTTTCTTGCCCTTTTCTGTAGAGTTATTTGATGATCCATCACCGACATCTTTGGTCTCTGTTGAATCATTTTCTGGTTGTTCGCGTGATCTTCCTCCTTTACTTTCTCTACCGCTGTAAGTTTAGTTAATGTTAGTGTGTTCAAGTCGAATCTTATATATAATACGTTGTCTATATCTATTTATTTTATTTATCAACTATCATTGTCATTTCCGACGTATCCGTCGACAGTGACTGTTTTCTATCTTCTATCTATTGTCTCGCTAATACTCTAGATCGGCTTGACCGATTTGACTCAATATTGTCTCGAAATATTTGTAAAAGTTCAGGAAAGGATTAAAAGGCGTGACAGCTAGTGAATAATGAACTAAATCAGGTTAAACCAAGCTAAGCTTGATTAAAAATATGGTAATAAGGTTTTTGTTTTGACACTCTACCCTACCTAATGTGTTTTCAAACCATTTATGGACCTTGTCTTAAATACAGCTCGCTAGTTCGGTCACAGTACGTGGGCAATAAGTACCAGCGTAATTCGGTGATATTGCCAAATCAAAATTAACTTACGTTTTAGGTATTGTAGAAGTTGTTTGATTAAGTCTATCTGTTTTTCTACTCGTTCTCTTATCGCGTCTATCCATTATGTTCCCAACTTCAGTTGAATTTGTATTATTGTAATGCAAGGCTATAAAAGCCATTACTTTGCTGTAATCTTTGTAACTCATTGTAGTAATCTTAGGTTTTAGCGGAATCACAGACATATTATCTTCAATAATATTTTTTTGTAAAGGTATTACTTTTAAACTATTTAAATATATATCGTTACTTAATTTTGTATCTGATTCTGTCGGTTTTAATGTCCAATTATTGATGACTGACTTTTTAGTATCGATTCCACGTTTTTTTCTAGGTTTAGTCGACATTTTAGGAGGAGTTACAGTTACAAAATTAATTTTACTCTCGTCTCCTTCTAGTTCTAAATCGAACTCCGTTTTACCATCTTCTAATTTTGAATTAACATCTTTGTTATCTTCTTCCAATTCTAACGAAAACTCTTTTTTGATTTCTTTTGACTTCTTATTTAAAAATCTTTTTCTTCTTTTGTCTACGTACTTTTCGAAATATTCATGTTTTAGTCTATCGATGTTTTCTGCGTTACTTTCTGCGCTAAAACTATTATCAGCAAAAGTACCGCCTTTAAGTATAGTAGTGTGAGATAATTCATCTCCAACTTCGCTAGATTCTCCATAATCGGAAGTTTCTTCATGATGAGCAACTTCTTCTTCTTCCTCTTCTGGCTCATGAACAATTTCTTCTTCTTCTGGCTCATAAACAGGTTGATAGGAATATAGTCTATGGCCAATAGGTACACCATGAACATTATAAATAGTGTATACAGCAGTTGGAAAATTTTCATCTGGATTTTCCATAGAAGGTGCTGGAACAGTGTCCCCTTCGAAGTCAAATTTCTTCATGATCTTGAAATTGGCGTGTCGTAAAGTTGGTTTTGAGGTTACGTGGTTATATTTTTCATACAACTGATCTACGTATTGCTGGGTGGGGTCTGTTTGGCTTCGTATGTTGTTGTAATACTGTCTGAGGAATGCGGATCTGCGGTGACGGATTTCTGGGTTGGTGATTGACCGACGTCTGCGCGACCAGCGGATTCTTGGATGTTGATATAATGTGCATCTGGGGAGCGGAATTTATTGGTTATTAAAATAATATGTACTTCTATTCTATAATATCATGTTACTATCTACTACAATATTGAGGTTTTCTTGGATCTCTAAAGAGCCTCACTGACGTCGAAACGACACACCACACTGAAATATCTTCACGCCTGGTGCCTCTCGGTACACAATATTTAGTACTTTATTATCCGACGTTTCGACCCTGTTACAAGAGCCATGGTCACGGGTGGACTGGCTTCAGCTCATCGTCGCATTTAGGAAGTGCGGGTTTGTTCAACTACCCTCACTTCGTCGTCACTAAATATTGTGTTCGGATAGTTACCACGGCACGACTAAAGCCAGTCCACTTGCAACAGGGTCGAAACGTCGAGTAATAAAGAGGTATGAATCATCATCTGCCTGCCCTTATCCCAATTATTTGGGGTCGGCGCAACATGTTTTCATCTTCCATACATCCCTGTCACACGTCATCTCCTCAGTCACTCCCTTCCTGGTCATATCCTCTTTCACGCATTCTATCCATCTTTTCTTGGGCCTACCTCGAGTTCTCAGGCCATCTACATTCTTTTTTTTTTTTTTTTTTTTTTTTTTATATTTAGGTCGACAAATTGACGCCACCCACCTGATGGTAAGCTGAGGCGACGTCTGGCAATTGAGGGCGACTCTCACAGTACACAGGAATACTATAGAGAGTGGCCCTCAACTTGACGACCCTGTAATGTGCCTCTTCACACTTCGCTTAAAGAGCCCAGGGTTATATGTTGGAGGAAACACGTGCGCAGGCAGGGCGTTCCAAGCCACCATCGTTCGGCAGAGAAACGATCGTTTAAAACGCTCGGTTCTCGCGAAGACGGTTTCCACGGTATGAGGGTGACATCTCTGGCCGGCACGCGTTGTTCGGGATCGGAAGGGAGAGGGTGGGATCAGGTTGAAGAGCTCTTCAGAACACTCACCGTGGTAAATACGGTAGAACGCGGCCAAGGAAGCAATTGTTTCATTTGCACCAATTTTCAATTCATAATTATGCGTACTGTGGCAGATGCCACAGTACGCATTCAATCAGTATTGCCAAGCAAACTATCCGTGCGGATGGTGGGGATGGGTAAGTAATAGCTGCACTGCACGAAGCGTTCGTCTTAACAATTAAAACATATTGATAGGTGGACATACTTGGGCAGTTCTCTGGGACTCCAATGACCTCCGATGCATGTGGCTCCAGGCGGACCCTCGGACAATACATAGCCCTTTTCACATTCATACATTATCTGTTTGTTGTTTACGACCTGAAATAATATAATACCACCAAAATAATAATAATACCACTGATATTTAACTCCACACATGTATACAAAATAAGGTCCTTATCACTAAAAGCTGATTGGCCCACATTTCGTCAGTCACTGTTGTGTATGCTCCCAAGTAATTAGAGGTGAGCCTGTTGCCGTTTCTGCCGCATCCGACTTGAGCCCTTGGGATTCCTCTTGCGTGTCTTATGGACCGTTTATGTCCCTACGAGGACAACGCTGAAACTGTCGAGACGATACTCAAAATGTCTGACAGTTTTGGATACTAAAAGTGATCGACTGACTGGCTATACATTTGATTGGTCGGTTTAAAAAATAATGAGATAAGATATCAAGGACGTGGAAAGGGCCAAAATCGGCGACCCAGACAGATCCGTGGGCTTCAACTTACTTAGTTGACATTATGAAATAAACTCACTTATGTGTACAAGTTCACTCCACAATTTTTATTTCCAACACCCTACCGGTTTCGCCCTACGGCATTATAAAAGGTGTTCCTTCTACACCAGCGTCCTGTGTTTGCCGGGCGCCACTGGAAATACCTTCTGCGTGCGAACCAGAGCCGCCCGGCAACGGACGTGAGAGCGGACGCGATGTAGGGCCGCAGATTAAAAAAAAAAAATTGCGTCCTAGGCTCAAGATCGTTTGTTTGATATTATGTGATAAATATAAAACTATGTAATAGTCCGAGACGACCAGAACTTTTAAGTGGCTGTGCCATAGCGGCTGGCATATAAGATTTTGTTGCCTTTAATCAACTTTCATCGCAAGGTAACGGGTTTCATATTTTAGTTCAAAATGACAATATAATTGCTATTTTTTATTAAATTCATTCGGTTATTTTGGACATTACCCTTTATATGTGTGCCCGATGACGGCAATAGGCTTGCCCCCTAAAACGTGGGACCAAAAATACTGGCAAACTGGGTGTGTATGTATTGCACCTCTGCCTACCCCTTCGGGATATAGGCGTGATATGTATGTGTGTGTGTGTGTGTGTGTGTGTGTAATATAATATAATAAAAAATATGAATTAGTGTAAAAAGAAAACCTTTAATAATGCCGTAGGGCGAAACCGGTCAGTTGTTGGAAATAAAAATTGTGGAGCATGTGTACAAGTGAGTTTATTTCATAATGTATTACTGTACCGGGTGTTACGTAAGGGTTATATCAACTCGAAGCCAGCCCAATCAGCTGGTCGGCCAGAACCCGTTTCGATATGTGGCGACCGCCAGAGAAGAAAAAAAAAGTTCATAAAAAATACATTATTACCGAATTAAATACACACTTGTTTAACAACACTAGAACTAAAATCAGCTGCTTCGGTCATCGACATCAAAATAGGTACAAATAATTGGGGACAAATAATGCGCGCCTGTGAAAAGCCTTCCGTCACACTCCTGGTAGAAAAATTTTGTCTCTGTTTCGCATCAAGCGATGCGGAACGAAGCGCTCCGTTGGCGTCGATCTTATTTAAAATCATTTTATTATAATTTTATTTAAAATCATTTAGCAAGGTCACAGGTCAGTTCAGTTGCATTCTTTGCTTTGTGCAGGTAGGTAGCTAAATAGTTGTTTAGTGTGTTAATTTGTGAGTTGTGTCAAGTTGTGTGTGATAGTGATTGTGTTGTGTAGTAATGGCTCTGAGTAACGAAGAGTATTACGAGATGATGCTTTGTGTAGGAGCATCAGAAGGCAATTTGAGCGCTGCCCGGCAGTTGTATCTACCGTGAGTTTTGATACCTAAAAATACTGTGTACGCAGTCGAGTCGAAGCCGCATTTAGCACTGTTATACAAGAAATTAACCTTTCCTGTAAACAGGTAAGATTATCTAAAATTGGGGTCAGAGATTTTACTATCACTTGCATGTGGTGCACCTGTCGAACCACGGACGAGGATCTGGGGAAACATAACTATGTGTTGGTGAAAATTTTATTAACATAAACAAAAATAATCCTTTTAGAACGCCCACACCGCCGCGACGCCCGCGCCACCACCAAGGGCATTGTACATACGTACCACGCGCTCATTGTCTAGTTGTAGCTACGTCAAGCCGTAGCGTTGGGACACGTTTGTTTTGATTTGAAATATCTTTTTAAATATTTTGATGAACTTTTTTTTTCTTCTTTGGCGCTCGCCATATAAACGGGTTATGGTTGACCAGCTGATGATGCTGGCTTCGGGTTAATATAACCCTTTCGTAACACCCTGTATATGTTCCACCAAGTGCCGACAATCGATAGCATGAATTATATTACTTTGTTGAAGCGCACGGATCTATCTGGGTGGCAGGGACCTAATATAAGATTTGTAATTTACCTTTTTCACGTAAGGCCTGTAATCATACAACCCCATGTTGCCAACTAGCAATACCTTGCCATTTTCTATGTATCCAGGGAACGGACAAAATACTGAAAAAATAAATATTATTTTCATCTCTCATGCTCTGAAAGTGGGTCATTGCTTACCTGATATGCGGGTTGAAAGTGATACATTTCGGCCCTAGAGCGAAAAAGTAAAAAAAAAATCTGCACATCTTGAGGCGATGGCAAAAACGTATACAGCCAAAGATCGATTAAGTCAACACAACATTCTAGGTTTTGAATGGTCATAAACAAAAAAGAGTTGACAATAAAATAAAACGTAATTAACACAAACAATAATTATTTGTACAGTTATGGCTTAAAATATTGAGTATTTTAAGGTATAACTCTCATGTATTTTAAGGTTGAGACTCCAACTAAACCCTGACTAAATCGCTTTTTAATTTTTGTTTTTAAAAACAAAAATTAAAAAAAAGGCGGGAAGTACAATACTTGATACGTGATCAAATCTCTATTGTTGTTATTTTTTTATTTAACTTTTATTTGCTTTCCTCGTATTCGAAATGAAAAGTAGAGTGTGTAACTCGGGTGAAAACACCCATTACTGCCTCGAACTATAATATCTCGTCAGAGATGGGATGCTTTCATCCCTTGGTTAACAATCTACTATTGTTCGTTTGAGGTTGAATTTGACTGCTTCGGTGGCGTGGTCGGTAGTGCATCAGCTTTAGACTCCGGAGTCTCGGGTTGAATCCAATATTTATGTGATCCACAAATATTTGTTTCGGAGTTTGGGTGTTTTCTATGTAAAATATGTATGTATTTAGAAATATATAAGTATGTATATCAGTTGTCTAGATCCCATAGCACAAGCTTATAGCTTAGTTTTGGGCTAGATGACGTTATGTGAGCATGTCCAACCATATTTATTATGTTTAAAAAAAAATGAGTGAAATGAATATGTTTAAGGGCACCATCGCACCCTAACCTCTCTTGGGTAGGTACTATAATACCGTTATAGTGTTACCGTTAGTAAGTTATAGTGAAGAAAAAAGGTATTTCATCTTTATCATCACTGCCCAATATGCCTCCCTCAATGAGGGGGGAATTTACCCTATATAAACCACGCTGGTCGGACGGGATGGTACCGGGGTATTGTGCCGCGTCTTCCTTCTCTAAACATACCTTATATTGTTTTCTAAATATGTACATAGTAAATATACAAATGTTTGTTTCGGAGTTTGGGTGTTTTCTATGTATGTTATGTATGTATTTAGAAATATATAAGTATGTTTATCAGTTGTCTAGATCCCATAGCACAAGCTTGTGGCTTGGTTTGGGCTAGATGACGTTGTGTGAGAACGTCCAAAATAAATATTATTATTATATTATACATAGAAAACACAATACATACACAATAGAACCTGGGACATCAAGGACGGCAGTCGCATACACATGCCACTGCACCACTGAGGCAGTTTAGAACAATATTTGATAATCATTTTGGTGCGGAAAAAGTGGTGTGTAAATAAATTGTTGCATTTTATTTAAATAAATACCAACCTTCTTCGCACTTAGGTGTGTCCCCTGTCCAAACTCCGAAGGAACAAACCGCGATAGCATTCCCTTTGAGTTCAAAGCCATCTTTGCATCGATACCTCGCCTTCATACCGTGTTCGGTTTTAGGAGCTATCACCATACCGCTACGAGGGAATTTCGGCATTGTTTTACACCTGGAGTGATAAAAAAATTGGTGATACCTTTTGCATTTCATTCGTTATTTTTGACAGGACGGTTTTCTTATAAGGTAACCCTATCGGTCCCTGGTACGTCCTGGAACGGCTAACCTCAGGGTTGACAGGCCTGTCTTGCAATTAACAGCATGAAGGTCTAATAACATGAAAAATATCATTATGGGAGAAAAATGCTAGTATCTGATTTTAGATCATTCGACTAATTACCGTACCTGGCAGGTTGACACCTGGGTATTTGTGTCCAGGTACCGTTGTTGCAAGTCACTGCAGCGTTGTTGGAAGGAAACTCGTAGTTCTTCTCGCAGTCCACGATTATTATCTCGCCTATAACATAATATTTTTAAAGGGATCAATAATTGCAATACATAAAATATTCTAGGTATGTTCATGCGCATCTAAAAGGCGCGTTTCGGAATGATCGCTTGCGAATGGCTCGTATTCCTCGCGTAGAGCATAGTGGATAGTGGCATCAACACAGCTGCAGCAAGTGGCGATTGTCAGCCATGTGTCGGTTTCACTGACACAAGCCATTCAAAATTCAAGACAGAACAGTCAAAACCATGATAGAACAAATTTTTCTAAGTTTTTCTCTGTACAACAGTGTTCGTTATTTGTGTCCTCGGTGCCTATATCTACAGTTAGACAAGCATCCTAATAAACAGTTTAAAGTATACTAACCATGTTGGACCATCGTAGAACTACCAACAATATGTGTGTTGGGCTCGGTGGTGCTGTTGTCATCCGTTTTGTTCTCCACCAGCACCACGCGGCCCTGAGACACGTGGGGGACCACGCATGGAGCTGAAATTATAATAAATATGCATTGGCCGAGCTGAGCTTCTTTTGAATCGAGGGAAATGGGGGCAGAAAACTGTCATATCATACAGTTTTTCCCCAGAAGGTCCGGGGTGACATAAAAGGTACGCGTTTTTTAAGTAAATTATGCATCTTACCCAAGCACATAGGCAGTGGATGACTCCAGGAACCATCGCTCTGACAAATGGCAGACCCGTTGCCTTCCATCCTCATTCCATCTTGACACCGGAAGATGAGAGACGCTCCCAATCCAGTGCCAGATGATATGTTCTCTAGCCAACCATTCCATAACTGGCCTGGGTGGCCACAGTTGATTTCTGAACCACAACAAAGCAAAATAAAATTAAAGTTTTAACAGTTTACGTCGGCCATATTGGATTTCAGTTTAAGTCATTATAAATAGAATACCGGATTTCGATTTTGCTGAGCGCGTGGTTGGCGGCTTTTTAGGTTACCTTTGGCACTCCGCAAAAATGGGGATCCCAGACCCTCACTTATACCGAACAACGTTTCTTATATTGTCCTGCACCTCGAGCTAGTTCGGAATAGCTAGTTCTTCTGTGTATTTGACTATCAAGCCTTGACATTGGCGAAATCATAGATGAACATCGATGGAGCCACGTTTTTAAAAAAAGAAGAAGTAGAATAATGTCATTTAAGAATTATTTATATTAATAATAATATAAGAAATACACAGCTTGCATAGTAAATAAGTAAGTAATAGTAGAACTGGCGTAATGGCGTAGAAACCGGTCGGATTTTTGTTATGATTACTGATATTACTATAGGTTCCACCAAGTGCCGACAATCGAATGAGCTGTGTAATTTCGGCTACCGGTGTGAAAAGCTTTTAGCTTGATTGTATTGGGGATGAATTTGTAAGAAAATTGTCTGTAACGGTACGTTTGACCTTCTATGGTAACTCAAACAGACTCACTAAAATGTTGGAAAAAACTTTGATATTGATCGTGTACCTTTGTTTTAGTTAGATGACATTTAGAAATGTTTCTATATATACCTACAGAACCATGTTTCTCTAGCCAAAGGAGAACCCGGATATTATACGTATACGTCCACCCTTAGCGTAAAACCGTGAAGTTATCGACTATCAGTCGTTTTACTTTTATTTAGGCCTTAAAACCTTACCAATAGTTGACCTCTAAGATTTTGGTGGGATCGGCGACAATTATTAAACTTAAGGCAAAGAAAACTCCGGCTCGAAAGACCATCATTATGTTTTTGTTGTTAAAAGCCGGACTGTGTTTTATATGTACATTATATTAGTTCATAAATAATTTGACAGACGTTACAAAGATAATCGCAAGTGTCACGGGCTGTGTTATTTTCAAAAGTTTAGTGCGCTCGTGCGCTTTAGAACAACAAGAATTAGATACGCAACTTAATATAAATTAGTATTATATTAG
Organism: Nudaria mundana; assembly: GCA_963556515.1. Lineage (NCBI taxonomy): Eukaryota > Metazoa > Arthropoda > Insecta > Lepidoptera > Erebidae > Nudaria > Nudaria mundana. The sequence goes on from OY748310.1 coordinate 1,831,151, forward strand.
TTTTGTAGGTAAAGTGTTATTTATAAGTAAAGTAAAAATGTGAATACTTACCTTTGCACATAGGCTGCGTACCGGACCATTTCTTATCAGCCCCACAGCGCCTTGTAGCATCCCCGACGAGACGATACCCGTACTTGCACTCGTACGACACCACGGAGTTGTACGCGCACGAAGTGTATACTGCCTTTCCATGACGAGGCGCCTCAGGCGCCGGACACTGCACCTGGGTTACCACTAGATGGCGACACGTGTCGCTTTAACGATACCTCCGTTCAAACATAGATGGCGTGGTTAACAAAATTATGAAAGAAAATCGTGCAGTCATGCAAAAATGAAACAAACGTTTTATTATTTTTAAATTTATTCCTCTACAGCGTTTAAAGATAGAAATATACAATGAACATCGACACTACTGACGTAGCTATATCATCTAATAGTCAGATAGGCAGTAACGACAATATTTATCATGGCCACAGAATAAACAACTTTCAAAGTTGTTGGAAAACGATAGCTTCATAAAATTTGAAGAAGATAACGTTTCTATATAACATCACTTTAATATACTACATAATGTAATGGATGCTCAAACGGTCCCGGCATCTCCCTCTAGCAGCATTAAAAGGAGAAAAAACAGTCAGAAAATTCAATTTTAGGCAAATATCAGAGGAAGTCCCACTTTTAGCAAACATTAACCTCAATATATCCAATTAGTAATCTTAAAAGTGCCCAAACATTATTTTTTTTCACATAGTTTTTCAAATAAAAAATTAACATCAGAAGTGGGATTTCCGTTACTTTGCGTCATGACAATGATATTGCTCCGATGTTAGCCATGATAATCATTATTGAAAGCGTCATGCAAACTATCTTTTAAATATAAAACTTTAGACCGGATCATGCAACATTCCAAACGAGGGACAACACTTAAATCGGCAACTACATTGTCACGAAGCAAGACCACTCGCGAGAAATTGTAAAAATCACAAATAGGATGTTGATGATGAGTTATTTAGGTTACAAATAGTTACGATTACTAGCAATTTCAATGATAAATTTTTAAAGATGTAAATGACACGTAAAATATTGTTTTTTTGATGATTTGACAAAACTGAGATCAGAGTCAAGTCAAAGTCAGTAAACAATTAAAATTTGTCAGATTTTGTTAAAAACGAATCTTTTTATTAATTTGCTTGATCATCAAAATCAAATAAATTTTATTATACCTGAAAGACTCATCATCAATATACGATAAATAAATAAAAATAGACTACTCACGGACACAAGTCGGTAGTTCCTTAGGTGCCCAAGCTCCGTCTGCCTGACAATACCGTTCAGCTTTTCCTACCAGCTCGAAGCCCTGACCACATTGGAAGACAGCCCTGCAGCCGAACGTATGGCAGTCAGCTGTCACCCATCCGTGAGGGACGTCACCTGGTTCTCCACAGGAACGGGCTGTCACAAATTTAAATAATAAATTTCTAGATTATCTTTAATCAGTGCCATCTGTTTTTAATCACGGGGAACAATGTTGTCATTAAAATTATTACAATGTGCCCAAAGACCCATGACACATGGCCCTTCATGGAGAGAAAGTACCTATCCTAAATATTGTAGATCGACAATTTCACCGAAAGGAGACTTCATTTGTCTAAACCGGTGAAATGGTAAAATATCATGTTATTTTACGACACCGATCAGAAATAGTAGGATTATTTAAAATCCTTGAAATATTAGGAATATTTATTTAAGAAGGCACTTTTCCTCCATGTGGCTTGGTCTTGTAATAAAACTGTATACATTGCTGCACTGCTAATAATATTAACAAAAAGTGTATTGTGGGCGATACAAAAAAGCAATCACAGTCAAAATTAGAAATACTCACGTTCACAACTGATATCAGGGCCATACCAAGATGCTTGGCCATCGATGGCCAGACACTTAGCTCTTGGAAAGCCATTCGTGACGTAGCCAGTATGACAGTTGTATTGGACCGTGGCGTCAAGATCGAAGGTGCCTTGTTCAGGGAGAGCGGAGTGACGAGCATGCTTGATGGTTGGGGGGTGAAGGCAGTAGACTGGAACGATGAAAAGCATTACACAAATCATGCCAGGATTCTAGGCCTGATTTTCGCCAGTAACTTTGCGGTTCTCACGTGATAGGAGTCTATTGCTGGGTATGTTTATATCTATGTGTACCAGTCCGTCATCTGTTGATCAGTAGGTGCAAAGCTTGCAGATGAGGTTGCCTCGCAATAGACGCACTCAAAAGGATAGTTAAAAGAAGGAAGTTCATCAGAAATTATGCTTTACAGGACGTCTGGCACTAGAATGGACGTTAGGGCATTTTTTTTTAAATTTGTGTTTCTTTAAAGTGTAGATTGTACTGAATTTCTCTGGGTCCTAAGAAGGTTCCTATCTATCCCCAGACTTGCCTGAGTGTCAAATTTGGATGTCATCAATGGTTAGTGATATAAATTATGGTGTAAGAGAGTCACAGTGGTAGGAATGAAGGTACACCTCCTTTTCGTTGGGGTAGGCGGCGAAAATGAAATTTCACAAGTCTATGAGAATTAAGATTTCGTACGTTAAAAAAAAGGTTGTATCGACCAATTGGGTATGAGATTAGTGAACAGGTAGTAAAGTATGTACTTACTATTTTCTTTACAAGCTGGTGGTTCTCCCGCCCACTTCCCATCAGCTTGGCAACTTCGGTTTTGTAAGCCAACCACATGGTAACCGTGTGGACATGAATATCTTGCCCTAAAAGGAAGAATATACTCGTAATAAACGGTATAGGCTGATATGGTCATTTTCAGAGGAGTTCTGAAAGGTTAACAAACACGAGCCAGGTCAGTCTAAGGATGGGTGATCATTTCTTAAGACATTGAAACCTCTCCGTGCTGAGGAGAGCACGTTAATCCGTCGGAGTCGGTCCCGGTTTCCATACGAATATCTATGTCAGTCGATACGGGTAGTTGGAGCCTCAAATCCTCGTGGTCTAACTACAAAACTTCGATATTGCCCATTGGCAATATCGAAGTTTTGGTTGTGGAGGTCAGATGGCAGTCACTTCGCAGTGAGACTGGAAAGCCCACCCCATCTGGGTTAGTAACAGGCTCAGTGGATGATGAATGTAGATCATTTTCAGAAGATAGCAGTAAAGACACTTACTTATCGCCAAATAGTCTTCCAGTTAAGGAGACAGTTCCAATTTCAGGGTTAGGTAACTCAGGACACTCGCGATCTATAACAATCAACATAACAATATCAATATTTTGATGTAATATTGATCGACCGGCTCGAAGGACCATAATGTGTTGATAATGGTTTAGTCATTAGATTTAGTAGCCATTTGTTATTCTGATCTACATTGAAAAGTTTGATTAAAATCCGGTTAGTATACACTTAGGTCAATGGCACATTCACCAACTTCCATCCAACAAGCTTTCGCATTAATAATATGTTTGTTTTTAATAATGTAGATACTAACTATAATGTTAGTAAGAAGTAGTGCCTTTATTTACAATAAGAATTACAATATACAAAATAAACATAATTATAGACTAAAAATATTTACATTACAAAATATCGTTTAAAAAATCATCCGCGTCAATGCCGACTGGGAAGGGACCAGAATGCTGGGAGTGTTGCCACGTTGGATGGCGATACTTATTCTTTGGGCCAGAACATAGCCAGCCTTCTGGTCCTGAGAAGCATCGATTAGGCGCTTAGCAATGTCTTTATAAAGGCGGCGAGCACTCGGACCCCACGACCCCAGTGTCTCAACCCCAAACGGCTCAAATATGTAATCACCTGCTAGGTTAGCATATTTACGCCGTTTAAGGCCTTCAGCCGATGCAGCAGCAGCGCCGGCACATCCGGATGTGCTTGGTGTGAAGGTGCTAAGGTGTCAACGCATGTAGCGTCCCACACCAAAGGCCTTCCCATCTTCCACGGTAGTAACGACATACCGTCCGGTCGTTAAGTAAGTCGTTAGTAAGAAGTTAAGTTAAGTTAAGCTATTTCCCTTGGTCACGACATCACGCGTGAACGGCTTGACCGATTTCGCTAATTGTTTTTTTGTTGAGTTTGTTATTATCAGGAGAAGGTTCTTATGAAAAAAAAATGCGTTACGAAGTTGGGCTGGACTTAAACCAGTGACTGTTCTGTGCCGTTTTCAGGAGGAACGTTTTATCAACCGACCCTAGCACAATACTTCTAATATTGCGATCATGTTGCGACTTACGGCGTACTTTACCATAGTGGTTAGTTCCTCAACTGCTCGTAGATGGCACTCTGGCGATGCATTTTTTACTTGTTTTATGAAGTAACTTAGTAGTTTGTTACTTCATACCTAACTATAATTTACAATCTAACCTTAAAACTAATAAATAATTTGTTGCTAACCTAAATTGCGAGCGACTTCGGGGAGTTTTCTGTAAGGCGTTTTTTTTTTTCAATGCAATGCAATGCGTGTCGATGTCAACATCAAATCGGTTCGGGACCAGCCTCGTTACTATAGCGACCGGCGTGCGGCCCGCGTGACACGAAACGCATTTCATTATTGTATGAAATTTGACATTGACATCGACACCGCCGCGCTGGTGGGAAAACGCTTGACAGGAATGGCACTTTCCTTATTGTTTCTGATCAATATATTATCGACTATGACACTATGTATACTCTTGTTGTCAAGGATAGCCCTCACCTTTGAGCTACCTATGTGAAAATGTTGCGTGAGAGTGTCCAGAAATATTTATTTAAGTATGTATATTATCACAAAGTAAAATAGAGCATAGGGCGACAACCAAATCGCTGGAAAGAAGACTTAAAGAGAACTGGTGGACCAGAATGGATGAGAATTGCGAGAGACAAGGTTAAGTAGAAATCTTTAGAGAAGGCCTATGTCGAAGGACAAGCTGGAGAAAAAGTACCGATCCATATTAATACTTAAGAATTAGGTACCTAACTGTTGTAAATTCAGCAATATAGGCTTATTTAATTTATTTATTTATTATTATCACTAAGTAAATGAAATGTGAAATATCAGCTTAAAATATAAAGCTTAGCATGAAAATACACTCGTGTTTTCTTTGAAAGAGTCTAGAGGTTCCGAAGAGGCTCGGTGAGGCCCTAGTGAGCCGCTGCCAAGGTCGAGTATTCAAGAACAGCGGGAGAAAAATTGACATGTTTAAGACGTAAAATTGTCTTTTGTGGCGATTGTTTATTGCGAAATCAAACAAAATAACGGATTGATTTCGATTGCGAACACACACTAACCCAGTGTAAAGGATTCGAAACGTCAGGTTTATAGATAATGAAACCTCGATTCAATCCATTTGAAAGTACTCTAAGCTAATTCTAAGTTTATAATTTTAAACAAAAAAAATCAACTTCAACCGAAAACTATAAAGATGAGATTTGTATAGTTCTCGTAAATCGTTGAAGAGTTCCTTCGACTGGATGTCGGCTCCTTCATCAGATCGACTCCAAACTGGTAAATGGTAATCCTTTATAATACCTAATGAAAAATTTAACAAACGCACTAAACGCCCTGACATTATTTGAAGGCTCCCCTCGATTTCTCCATGATCTGATCATCAGATCCTGGTTTTCTTATAAAGGGACACCCTTGGAAAAATCCCCTTACCAACAAATAAAAAAAGGTTTAAAATCGATTCATAAACGACGAAGTTATCCACGAACAAACACGGATACGGTCGAATTGAGAAACCTTTTTGGTAAAAGGAACCTTTTTGTAGTGGTTAGTTTGATGATCGACATCGGTAACTGTCAAATCAAATTACGTTACATAGTTTTATGAAATGCGGGAAATACAATACTTTTCAGCCGGAAATCTATACTACTATTTTAGATTTGTATTTTTGTGTGTATGTTTGTAATGAATAAACTCAAAAACTACTTGCCGATTCCAAAAATTCTTTCACCATTGGAAAGCTACATTCACCCTGAGTAACATAGGCTACTTTTTATCCCGGTAATGTGTTCCCACGGGAACCGGGAACGAGTAAACTAAATCACGCGGACGGGGCTGTGGCGATCAGCTAGTAGTCAATAAACCGGCCAAGTACGAGTCAAACTCGCGCACAAAGGGTTCCGTACCAAAACGCAAAAATATCACGTTAGTTGTATAAAATGGAGCCCCCTTAAATATTTAATATATTCTGTTTTTTAGTATTTGTTGTTATAGAGGCATCAGAAATACATAATCTGTAAAAAATGTTAACTTTCTAAGTATCACGGTTCATGAGATACAGCCTGGTGACAGACGGACGGTCGGACAGCGTAGTCTTAGTAATAGGATTCCCGTTTTACTTTTTGGGTAAGGAACCCTAAAAACAGGAACGCAGTCGCGGGCATCCATTAGTTTTAATATAAAACTCCAGAAACTCAAGTTCAGGTGCCATTACCCAAACTTCTACAAAGTTTCAGACGCAAGATAAATCACTCGACAAAATGGCGTTATCAAACTTCTTGAATGAAACTGTCGAAGGAAGAATATGTGGAGGGAATAAAGTGTTCGTATCTGTTCAAGACACGCTATAAAAGCGGATATGTGTGGCCGCGCAAACCGCGATTACATTTTTCTTCAAAACTTGGTAAACTGTTGTGTGTTTTCGACTCTTCCGATGGAGCCAAATAGATGGAGATGATTTATTTATATTTCTTGTCTACACCGATCCCCTAGTGGATCTAATTAGATTTCCAGTGACAGTGAAGTTGTTGGGAGGTATTGAAACGCTTACACGCACAATAGCTATATTTTTCCCAGCACTAATGCGTCGGCTTGACATCTAGGCGTAGCACAACCACCGACTACTTCAGTCAATTGAATTTTTAACCAACAATGTTGCAGAAAATTCCAATGGCATGTTAATCTGGTTATACACAAATCACGTCTTTATCCCCTAGGGGTAGACAGAGGCGCTTATTACGCCCGCATTTCGCCAGTAATTTCGTTAACCCCACGTAATAGTTGGCGAGTCTAGTGCCGTTTCCGACCTATCCTTCCGAAGTCGTACTCGGGGCGGGTAATGGGCGTTACGGCAGAGATTTAAAATAAGCTTTGTTTTCCTGACCGGGTAGATGTTTCAACGTGGCTAAAACATCGATATACCTAGCTTAATTGTTATATCGTTCCCCTTTTAAGAATCCCGTTCTATCTAAATAAATTTCGGTATTTTAACTACGAGTATAAGTATACACTTGGAAATCTTAGATCAAATAGGTATCTTGATATTTCAACAAACGATTTTATGCTTTCAACAAACGATATCTAAGGCGGATCTAGTGTGCCGCTGATTTAGT
>OY748310.1:1838678-1869897 GCA_963556515.1 Nudaria mundana
TCGTCGCGTCGTCACGACTTACCAGGCGGGCGGCTATGTCCTAAGTAATATTTATTATTTACTAGCGAAAATATCGGAGCCCAAGTTACAAATTGACTACGACAAGGGTTCACCTTATTACTTTATTGGCTCTCTATAGTGATATATTACTGTCCTACTTACATACTTTATTCGAGTGGAATTCTTAAGTCCTCCGGCAAGTATGGCGATAGGAAGAAATTGTCGAAAACCAATTATATGGCAGGAAACTTAAAAAATGTGTTGGTTAGGTTACGTCGTCGACATTTTCTGCGATATAATTGGTTATAGACAAACTCTTCCGATGCCATGGCCATGCTGCTGGTAGACATATTGTCAGCGAAGGAATCTGAAAGACATCTTACATTTACATCTCCTCTCAGGCCTGCTAGAAGAGATTCCTTTAGGAATAAGTAGTGCCCTTGTACTAACTGCTCACTGTTCTCTTTGTACTCTTCTTATTGTTTTGTATTTCTGTGTGTTATACATAATTAAATAAATAAGTAAATAGAATCTGTAAGTTTGTCAGATTGCTATCGTATAATATCCTAACACTACTAACCCAACAACGCAGACCTGCCTCGAGGGTAGGGGTTCTTTGACAACCCCTATAAGTTCAAACACGGAAATTTTTTTACTAAAGTCGGTATTTGAGGCAACATGGAATTCTTTTTAAAGTAAAGTTTAATATCTATAAAATACACGTCAAAAATTGACACAACAACCGATTTCAAATTACCGAAATGGGACAAAATAATTGTCGGAATGGGACCAAATTGAATTGGGACTAAATTGATACATACAGTCGAATTGAGAACCCTTTGGCAGTCAGTTGAAAATGAATGAAAAATAGAAGATTGTTAACCAAGGGATGAAAGCATCCCATTTCTAACGAGATAGTTTAGCCAATAGTTCGAGGCAGAAATGGATGTTTACACCCGAGTTACACACTCTACTTTTCATTTCGAATACGAGGAAAGCAAATAAAAGTTAAATAAAAAAAATACAACAATAGAGATTGATCACGCATCAAGTATTGTACTTTCTGTCTTTTTATTTTGTGTTTCATTCGCACTTTTTTCAGGGTAGGCAAGTGTTTTGATCATACCGCCTTGTCATTACTTACCTATATTTTTCGATACATTTTGTATGTAGTCTTCAGTTTTTTTTATTACTTAAGTTAATTTTTTACGCACATATTTTTTTAAAGCGCTAGAGTTTTTTTTATGATTTGACGTTACGGGCGGCGGGCGTTACGGCGGGTGATTTAAAATACAAAAAATATTGTCTGTGCTAATTACGTTTTATTTTATTGTAACTCTAAACTTTTTCTTTTTTGTTTATGACCATTCAAAAACCAGAATGTTGTAGTGACTTAATCGAACTTTGGCTGTATACGTTTTTGCCATTGCCTCAAGAAATGTATCACTTTCAACCTGCATATCAAGTAAGCAATTACCCACTTTCAGAGCACGAGAGATGAAAAAAATATGCCAGGTCATTTGCAAGCGGCTGTACTCTTGCCAGGATCGTTGCAAGTGGAATTGTATAGTCTCTGCCTACCCCCATGGAAAAGAAGCGTGACCGTATGTATGCTTGCCAGGTGCTTTCAAATACGAAAAAAATAAATTACTAAAGCAGGCAGTGGTGCAAAGGTGGTCAGTCGTTTGTGTATATGACTGCCGTCCCTGAGGTCTAAGGTTCGATTCCGGGTCGAATCAAATATTTGTGCGAGCCACAAATATTTGTTTCGGCGTTTGGGGGTTTTCTATGTACATTATATATATATTTAGAAATATATAAATTATATTAAGAAAGAAATTATACATAGATCACAAAAACTGATGTCATCGGCAAGACTTCGAACCCACGGCCTTTCCCTAAAAGGGGGAGTGCTCTGACCAACTGAGCTACGGTGACCACTACCGACGACATCGAATTTTTGCTTCATATCATATTCATAATTTCTACATCGCGCTATTAAAGTTAGCGTTGTCCCCCTGTTAGAGAAAGGCCGTGGGTTCGAGTCCCGCCGATGACATCAGTTAAATACAAAAATATATAAATTATGTTTATCAGTTGTCTAAATCCCATAGCACAAGCTTATAGCTTAGTTTGGGCTATTTGACGTTGTGTCAAAAATGTCCAATAATATTGTTTTTTTAATTAAAATCACGCCCATTTCCCCAAAGGCGTACTCAGAGGTATTTTATATGCCCACTTTTCGCCAGTACCTACCTAACCTCTAGGAAAACCTGACACACAGGATCACGTCAAGAAAGGGTGGACAGTTGCATTTATTACCCCGGATTTCGCCAGTGACTTTCTTGGTCTCACGTAATAGGGGGCACTAAACAGATAGGTACCTACCTAATATCTATACTATCACTATTTGTCCGAGACGCCCAGGACTACAATTGTCTGTGCCACACACATTACTTAAATATTTTTTCAAAATTACAATATTGCTGCTACTTTTTATTAAATTCTTTCGGCCATTTTGGACATAACCCATGGTAATATGTGCCCGGTGAAGGCAATAGGCTTGCCCCCTATTACGTGGGACTAGAAATACTGGCAAGTTGTGTGTGTGTAATGCACCTTTGTTTACCCCTTCGGCGATATAGGCGTGATATGTGTGTGTGTGACTATTTGTTTGTTTGCCTTGAAAAGCTACTGAACCAATTTTGAAAATTCTTTGACTAATATGTAGCTACATTATATCCGTGTGCCATAAGCTACTTTTTATCACGATAATGTGTTCCCGTGGGATATGGAAAGGAGAAAACTAAATCACGGTAATTAGCTATAAGAAAGTAGGTACCTAAGTATATAAGAAAGAATCAAATAAAAGAAAGAATTTCGAGTTCGTTAAAATGAATAAAACCCAGATGTACTGACCAATAAAATTTAAAGGAAAGAAAACTTATAAAGTTGACCAAATTCATTTTACTTTAATGCTTATTTCGTGGAAAAAAGTAGAACTTTTATACTTACCTTTTAAATCGTGGCTTGGCCGCTTTTAGCCACTTTGCTAAGTCCGACCAAGTTTTCCCGCGGCAACTTGGCGATATTCCAACAGGGCTAACTTTTTAAAAGTTCGTTTCGAATAGCAGATAATGTTGTTGGTTGTTGTTTGTTTTTGAACTGATTTTGTCTTTGCTGTAAGTTGGTTTTATCGTTGACTAACTGATTACTACGGCCCCACCCGCGTGATATAGTTCTCTCGTTCTTAATTCCTACGGGAACATTATGGGGATAAAAACTTGCCCATAGCACTCAGAGACAATGTAGCTACATATTAGTGAAAGAATTTTCAAAATCCATTCTGTAATTTCGGGGCTTATATACTTTAGAAACAATCGCTACGGTCGGGATTCGAAAGTAGAAATAGTAGCAAAGGTTTCTCAAGAAAAAATAATTTTACCTCGAGTCTTAAATATTACTTTTCATCGCCTTCTATAAAAAAAAAGAAATGTAATAAGTAGCTATGAAAAAAGTTCGCCGCGTTTTGTTCTTTTTTTCGGTTGGATTACTGTGAAAGATTCATGTTCCAAATTCAAATCGCCCGCTAAAAAGTCTCTGAACAAAAAACCAGTTTTGAGTTGACATATTTCACAGAATGGTACACGCTAAATAAATATTATTTTTTCTATTCCCAAATGGACTCTATTAGGGACCTCGTAGTGGGTCTGGGACCTCGTAGTGGGTCTGGGCGTGGATACCCTCTCGCTGGGGACCATGCTTCAAGCCATGGTATCCAGTGGGAGTAGGTGGAACGCGGCCGTGTCCTTCTGCGAGCAAGTCATGCTCGCGAAGGAGGCGGCGTGGAGGGAGAGGGAGCGTACCCTCCCCGCCGAGTTCCGTAGTCGGCGGCCAGGCGGCCCCAGACTACGCGACTACGCCCAAGACTATCGTCCTCCATGATTGGGGCCTGAGGACGGCGGGATCGCCACCCACCGTCCTTACAGAAGCAGGCTAGAAGGGTTGCGTGCTGCGGGGCCTTTGCCCCATAGCACGCAACCAGATTCACTCACTGATGCGGGATAAAACCCGACCCCAATGACGCGGGATTCTCGTCCCGACCAAACACCCGCAGAGACCACAGAGGTGGTCAAAGTCCGCCGGGCGCCACTGGACATACCCTCTGCTAGTAACCAGAGACGCCCGGCAACGGACTTTAGAGCGGCCGCGGCCTTGGGCCGCGGAATTAAAAAAAAAAAATGGACTCTATTAATCAACAATATTTAATTAGAATGTACACTATAGAATTAAAAAGAATGGATACCTATAGAATAGGAATATAGGAATATATATAATAGGAGCCACAATAATTTTCTAAGGAAACTAGAAAAAGCTAGCTTCTTTAAAAAAATCATGTCACTTTAGTAAAGCTCACCGCAAAAGTTCTGAATCAACTGAGCTAAGCTGTGAGCTTGTGACCCCTTGCATGTTTAATGAAAGAGCCACTATTTAGAAGTGAAACCGCTTAGAGATAAAAACTTTCATCCTGACCGAAATGGTTTTTGGAATTTACTTACTATGTCTTACCAGGCCTATGTCACTAGCCTAACAATCGAAAAAAATACGTGACGTCCGCGACAGCTTGAAGTTGTAAGTCAGTAAGGGTTGTCTCTTCTATGTGACACGGCATTGACTATAGAGTTGATATTGAGGCATTAACGTCATAATTATTGGTCAAATTATGCTGGTATATATTTTACTTTACTGGACAACCCTAACGTTCGAATGATGTTCTATGTAAACAAAAGAATGTGGTTAAATTAACGTCAGAGTGCAAGTGCTGTATGTAAGTACATCCCTATAAGTACAAACATTGACACAAAAACCGACTTTCAATATCGGAATGGGATCAAATAGAAATGGTTCCACACGGGAAGCGGTAAGGGCGTTTGTGCACTACGCGGAATTTTACGGTTCCGGCCATTCGGAATTTTCCTGACATATGTGGACTGAAAAACCCGGATGGTACCTTGTGCAGTGTAGTGCAAAAACGCTCTTAGCTTTCAATTAAAATAAATTTTAACAAAAATTGCACCCCTTTGTTGTGAACAAGCCGTTAATGCCAGATTCGCAAAGTCATACGTTGAGCCTGTAAGAAAGGAACCTGGCAATAAAACTATAACCCTCAGTTCCAATCGCCAGTACCTCATTACATTGGTTGTGTTCACAAAACGTATCCAGCATGTAATATCGGTCGTCTGATGGCTTTTGATTTTCTATTGTAGAGCGTCCGGTAACGTCAACAAGCTTGCCCCTATGTGGGACTAAATAAACTATTTGCTAAATGTATTGTAAAGGACCTCTGACTTCCCCTTTAGGGAAATTGTTATGTATGAATGTCTTCCTCTTTGTGAACCTAAAGTAAAACGTGATTAAATAGAATCCCCTCTAATTCTGTATAAAGTACCTACTATAAAGTACGTTTATATTTTGCATTATTCATCGGGGTTTATCTCAGCTCCAGCGGGGAGACACGGACCCGGCACGGAAACGACACGACTGGAAAACTGGAATATTTATGAACACGTGAACTAAAGTATAGTTAAATGTAACTTAAATAAATAGTTTCAATGTACTTCCTATTATCTTAATATACACAGACAGACTCATTTCACGCCTATTATCCCGAAGGGGTAGGCAGAGGCGCATTACACACCCACAATTTGCCAGTATTTTTAGTCCCACGTAATAGGGGGCAAGCCGTTGCCTTGCGACGAAATGTTGATGAAAGGCAACAAAATATTACGTGCCAGCCGCTGTGGCACAGCCAATTAAAGTCCTGGGCGTCTCGGACTATTCGTCTTATTATTTATCTTAATATATCCTATATTCATCCTCAACTAAGGAGGTAAGTAGGTACTAATAAATATGCCTAGTCTTTTATGCCAAAGTACTGAACTGATGTTAATGGAATTTTACAATAATATAGCTCGATTCCGTTTAAAAGGAGTAGGTGCTTTTATAGTTTTTGATATATTTAGAAGATACGTTGAGACAATTTTATTTGTACTACATTGGTCATGAAGACAAAAAATTTCAAAGTTACAGCGATGCCTGACTAAACTGTATAACAAATTTAGTCGAATTTTAGTAGGCCTTACAGCACGGGTGTTGCTCAAGTGAACGCCCTGCCTGCGCATGTGTTTCCTTCCACTTATAACCCTGGGTTCTTTAAGCGAAGCGTGAAGAGGCACATTACTAGATCCTCAAGTTGAGGGCCACTCTCTATAGTATTTCGTTCTTTCTTTCTATGAGAGTCGCCCACAATCGCCAGACGTCGCCACAGATTACCATCAGGCGGGAGGCGTCAACTTGTTGACCTTAAAAAAAAGTCGTGGCTCGGATACGGCGGCTGGGACTGGACGTGGCACTGCACAAGTCCGAGGCTATGTGTTTTTACGGACCTCGGTGAGGTCCACCTACAGGATCCAGCATAACTAAAGGGAGCGTTAGCATCAGCTTCGAGCCCTTAATGAAGTATTTTGGCTCTCGTACTCGATAGCCGCTGGACCTTCGGACCACACTTCCGAAGTTTAAACGCACTGATTTTAATAATTCTTTCACCATTAGAAAGCTAATTTATTCAGAAGTAAAATAGTGCTCCTTTTATACCGGTAATTACTGGGAATTGGGAAGCAGAAGACTATAACTATCACTTATGCAAAGCCACGTATAACAACTAATACATTTATATTTCCTGACGTTTGAACCAGTTGTATTGTACCGGCGGCACTCCAAACTTTTCCCTTTTTATAAAGAGCATTAAAAAGTGTAAATAAACAAAACAAAACCATAACACATCTTTTAATAAAAACTGTCGTCATTAAATCAGTACGTGTTATACAATGATAGCACTCCGTGCAACGCCTGCATGATTTACTTGAGCAATAAGCGAGCTCGTTTGTTCTACAAGTGTAGAAACGTAGAAAAACACTTAGCGAACTTTTTGTCGCGTATTTTATTATGTCAATACTAATTATTATATTATTTGGACTAGAATCTAGGAATTTGGGTTTTTGCCGAGCGCGTGGCTGGTTGCCTTTTAGGTTACCTCTGGCGCTGGGCAAAAATGCCCCAGGCCCCAACGCTCAATTCCAATACCGAACAACGTTTCCTGTCCTGCACCGCTAACTAGTTCAGAGTAACTAGTTCTTCTGTGCGGGAGAAATCAAGCATTACTTGACGTTGGCGAAATCATCGACGAACATCGATGGAGCCCCTTTTAAAGAAATAAGAAGACTAGAATCTAATTGATTAACGAAACCTAACCACTATAATATCCATGGAGTTATCCTTCCGAGAGTATACCCAGGATGTGAGGTAAGAACGTGGAGGCAAAAGCTTTTTTTTAATGCCCAAAGCTATAAAAAGGGTGTGGTCACGGCGTAGATACTCCCAGGTCCATGACTGACTGAGAATGGCTGCGGGGTAGTTCAAAGGACCCACTGCACATTACCAAAGTTCCTGTGAATGACGACGCATTATCCTGCGACTCTAACACTACCAATTCTACCACGAGTAACTACCAATTTCAATAATCAATTTCGATTCATATTGTGCCATCTGGGATTGATCATTCCATTAATTCCTGTAACAGGAATTGTATGAATTATCAATCTCGAATACCAAAATATAAATTGCGAGTGAATATTGAAAGTGGTCATAAGGCGACGGAGAAACACCATGGGTAGTTTACTGAGCCGGCTTCCACTTTCAGATGAAAGGTCAGCTGAAAGGTCAGCTGAAAGTAACCAATGAAATCATACTGGCTGCAGCGGGATGACGAACAAAATACACTATACCACGTTTTATAAAGCATTCAAATTAATGTATGTCTGTTAATAGGTACTATTAACAGAGACAGGGTCATCTCTTTTTTGCCAGTAAAGGTGGTGGTTAGGTAGATACTTATAATAGGGAGTGAACCTTTGCCGTGGAAACTTATAGCCGGAGCCTCATTTGACTATCTCTAATATCTATACGGACGTTAGAGACGACTAAGACGTCCAGAATACGCGTTATACGCGCGAGTCTGCGTCTCAATTTGTATTTCGTCCAGATACCGCGTTTCTATCCAGCCAGTTACAAACATTGACTCGGAAACAGCCGTTGTGTTGTGGCTTCTATACCGTCGATGGAAACATCGTAAACGAAGAGAACGTCGACGATTTAACGTGCACAATTTCTTCAATCTCGACAATTTCTTCCCAGTTTCTGCGTTTTAAGCCTCTATAATAGGAATATTGGATCAATATAGCTCTAGTATCTCGGGAACGCGAGAGTGGACTCGCACGTAAAACGTCTCGAACAGGCTCTAAAATCTTAGTGACAACACTACACTAGAGGAAGGTTCATGAAATAAGCAGCCGATCTTCCGTATTAAAGAGGTACCCAGAGAAGACTTATTAGCACCAATACCACGTCGTTAATACGCTAAGTGTGGAATCGCCCTTATTTTATTCCCTTTTTTTATTTAGCCTATTTAGTCGTTTGTATTACAATTCCGAATGGGACATTCGTTACGCGATTTTTTGTCGCAGGACGCGAACGTTATTTTAATGGCATTTTTTTCTTGATTAATGTTCTGTAACCAACTTTTATTTGCGACGAGATGTATCTTTTTTAATTACGCTCCAGCAACACCGGAGTATTTAATAATTCCATTTATTTTATACAGAATCTAGAAAAATATGGACGTACTTTGATAAACCCAAAGATGTCTCGTTGAACGGGAGTTAAAGCTTAAAACACACTGGTCCTTCACACACGACGTATGCCACGCAACGTGGGAAACAGGGACACACTGGTCTTACGTCTTACGACGTCCGACGCGGCGACGTTTTCATTTTCTACGCGCTATGACACTCTAAACGTGTGTGACATCGTCATACGCGTGGGATAGCATGGGAACACGCGAATCTGGCGCGGTGACGCGTTAAGACAGCGTGGTGAATGACCAGTGTGTTCGTTACCATACAAATTGTATAGGCCAGATCCTGTTCAGATGTCATAATGCATGTTATACGTCGCATGTGAAGGATGAGTTTGACCGTGCCTTAAGAGTAGCCCGCGTAACCGGAGTGCATGCTTTAAAATAGTTATAAAAATTGAATAAGCGAATGAAAAAGATACGCCAGTATCCCCAACGGAAAAAACATGTACTCATACACTTTCCTTTTTCCAGTTTACCGCATACACTGCTGGAAAGAAAGATAAATACGTACCTACTAGGTATCATTTACCCTATCTGATCACCGTATCCGAATTGCACCTTTATGTACTGCCGGTTCCGTGGTTGCTCTGAGCTTTAGGTCCCGTATTCCACGCGTTAAAAATTCGCGACGGATTTTTAACGCCAGTTGGACGTTGAGCGGGAAATTGAACGCCCAGCGTTTATAACACTGCGCTGAAAGATCCGTCGCGGTTTAAATCTGCTGCCGTGTGAACAAATGCTAGGCAATGCATTTGATCTACGACAACGTATTTTGTACGTGCGTTAAAAAATCGCTCTTGGAAGCGGTGCCTATAACCACATAATAGGTTTATGCTATGGATAATAAGGACATCAGCACATTAATATTGAGAGGTTATTTGATGTGCATAGCAACTGCACAAAAAACATTTAAAATGACAAAATTTTACCAACATTTTTAGCTGATTAAAGTGAATAGAAGGAGTAATTATTAAGTTTTATTACAAAGCAAGTGCGAATATAAAATACGTAAACAAACAAACAAAAAGTTCAAGATCAAAGCTAAAACAAACATGTTCTCCGACCTCCTCCCGCACTGTGACGTCAAACAGAGTATGTTTTAATTAACTATGTACCTACTTAATTGTTTACTTAATTACGATTCGCATAAATATGCTACATACATTTTTTTTGGACATTCTCACAACGTCTTCTAGCCCAAACTAAGCTATAAAATAAAATAAAATAACGTTTATTATCTTTGAAATTTTCAGAAAATTATTTAGATTCGTCAGAAGTTGGTGTGACTTTACCGAGGGTTCCAAAATGCAACGAGACTGAGAAGAGCCCTCAAGAAACTCAGCTCGGCTTTTTTCAAAATATTTCATCTTAAATCTAATACAGAGTTATTTAGAAAGGAGCAATTCGTTACGTTGCGCGTTGTTACAACCAGGCCGCCTTGTCATCTAAGAAATCATTAATACTATAATAAGCTTTATGGCACAATTTACTTTTTATTAGTTTTTTAAATTTATTGACAGATAAATTTGCTATTTCGGTTGGCAATGTATTGTACATTCGAATAAAGTTCCCCGCAAAAGAATTACTCACTTTATGAAGCCTAAATTTAGGAACAGCCAGTTTATCCTTATTTCTTAAGTTTAGATTATGATTATCACTATTTTTCACAAACTTACTTTTGTTCTTGTGGGTATACAATAAAATTTCATAAATTTACTGTGAATACACTGTAAGGATGTTAATATGCTTAAACTTATCTCTTAATGACTCCCGAGACCCCATTCCATAGATAGTCCGGATAGCCTTCTTCTGCAACACAAACACATAAGCTTGTGCTATGGGTTTTATAACTTATTAAAATTTATTTTCTACTTTTTAGTTGGATTCTCTATAAAAGCGTGTTTTTTTATTATTTATTTTTTATTTTAATTTATTTTTCAATTTTCAATCGAATTATTGCATTGTCATCGGTCTTTGACAGGTATGCAAAGTTTGAATTAAATCTTATCGTTCAAAGTAGGGCAAAATCGAACCCAAAAGAGTCGGTTACAAACATATTTACATACAGGTGAAACTAATAAAAACGTATTAAAAAGTAAGTTATGTAAGTAATATTAAAAAAGGCTCTATTACAAACCAAAGCTCTTTTTAAAACAGATGTTATAAAAAATGCGCGGCGAAAAGGTATGGTTCTGTGAAATTTAATGAAAAAAAAATCGAGGCAAAGGCCCTCGAGTTTCTCGGCCTTATGAAGTTGAAATGAGTATTTATGAAGTAAACGAATCCTTATTAACCGGGTTCATAACTGGGTTAATTTCTAAAGGAGTTTTCATTACGTTGGAGGGAGGTTGAGTAGTTTCAGTGTTGCCATTGGGAAATATTTTACCCTGATTTAAGGTTATTTTCAACCATCCTTGTAGATATCAGTGGAACTAGTGTGACATTATCAAATTACCAGAATGCGACCAAAATAATTGTCGGATATGGACAAAATTGAAATGAAACAATACGCACTAGTTTTCAACCAGTTTCGTTTCACCCAGTCACCAGAAACTTGTCACTTTATAAGGTAACTAAATATATATATTTTTTTAAATCAAGCTTTTATCATTATAATGCGGGCAAAGTTTCAGCTCAATATAAAACCGGGAAGTGTGTTAAATTCAACTTGCAAAATTTGATTACACACGGACATCGGGACAGGAAATAAATAAATATGTTACGACAATTCAGACAACGTCATTTAGTCTCAAACTAGGCACAGTTTGTGATATGAGTACTAGATAAACTGATATAAATACTTATATATTTTATTTTTAATATACATACCATATTATACATAGGAAACATCCAGACTTCGGTACAAACGTATGTGTCATCACACAAAGTTTATCCCGACCGGAAATGAAACCCGAGACTCCGGCGTCGAAAGCGGATACACTACCGACCACGCCACCGAAGCAGTCAAAACAGTAATTAAAAGCTTGTAAAAAACCGACCAAGTTCGTGTCGGGACACGAACCGTAGTTCCGTAGTTACCCTTATTGGCCTCTATAACTCTTGAACTAACAAAGTTGTTTAAGCCGTTACAGTTTCTCTTTCAAAGTTCATTACATAGACTACCATCATGATTATTTTGGCCCTGGAGACGTTGATGGGGCCCCTTAGCACCCCAAAGAGCAAAAATTTAATCTGAAAGGTCTAAAATCCTTTAAAATGGATATCTTTTATCATGTTGTTGGATTACACTAATTATAATCATTAGTATAAGTAAATGAATCCTTTGAGAATCTTACCAAGTTCATTTTAATCTTGTAAGATAGACGCTTGTTCTCAACTTTGTTGGGGTTCATTTGTTTAGAAACCGGCGGCTTTAGATAACAGTGTTGACTTAAGACTTACAGAAGGGTTGTTTATTTTGTGAGTGTTTTGAATATCTCGCACACATACATCTTTGAGCTAAAAGTCGTTTACAGCGAAGTTTTGTAGATATTTTCATGATATTTGGCAGACATTTTCGGGATGTAGAAAGTTTATTGCTTGCAATCAGAGAAAGATAGTATGAAATAACAATTTGATATTTTTGATAGAGCCTGTTTTTGTGTCGCCGGGGATATTATACTTGTATCATATAAATGCGAATACATTTCTGCGGGAGTTGGTGGAACGTGGGCGTGTCCTTTTGCGAACCGGTAATGCTCGCGAAGGAGGCGGCCGAGAGAGAGAGGGAGTCCCTAAGTCAGCGGTGAGAGCGCCACAGACTCATCTACACCCAATACCATCGACCTCCATGATTGGGGCCGAAGCGGGCTAGAGGCCGATAAGTTCCCCAGAGGCCCTCGGCAACGGACGTAGGAGCGTACCGAGAGTCTGAAGATCATCAGCTAATCTCAAGTAACTTTACAATGTGAATGAAATGAAGAACGTTCTGCCAGCTTATTAAAACACCACTAGCTCAAGACTTTGAATATGTCACTTACACGGCGTCGATACAGAGCCATCTAGCAGCAGTTAAGGAACTAACCTGTGCTGCTTTTTCCATCAAATTGTAAATTACATTTAAGAAAGAAAGAAAGAAAATATGTTTAATTTGCAAACACAGATATGGCGATTATAAGCATTTGGTCTCCTCTCAGCTTATGCTGAACTGGGCAGACCCACATTTGCCAGCGCTGGTTTTAAAGTGTTGCCATATAGAAGTACCACTGACCTGGTTTGATGCAAGACATGCCGCAGGCGCCGTCGCAAAGACACTTTTTCTTCTTACTTTTACAGTCCTCGTCTGACGAGCATTTGCGGAGACATTTCTGACCCTGAATACAATTAAGCTTTTGTTAAAAATGCTTTTGAGACCGTGACTTCAGAGCAGGAAGAGAGTTTGGAAGAATTTTGATTTAAGGGGTCCAAACTTTGTGATCCAATCATTTTTTTTATGTGATACTCAAGTGGTTGTTTCGACAAGATGGGTGACAATTAACCAGCTTGGTTTCTTTCTGACCTATGGAAAACAGTCCTGAAAAGCATCAATCAGGTAGATGTGCCACACTTACAAAGTGCAGCCATAATTTATCAATTCAAAAGACCGAAGCATGGAACCTGCGCATGTATTTTCTTCCTCTTACGCCCCAGTGGTCTTTAAGCGGATCGTGAAGAGAAACATCATTGGGTCATCAATTCGAAGGCCATTGTTAATAGTATTGTGTACGTGTAGAGGTAGAGTGGCTCTATCTCATGACGTCGGCACGGTTATCCCTCTGACCGGCGGAGTAAATTTGAAGAGAAAAGAACTTTAATATTAAAAAAATGCGTAGAAGAAACACCTACCAGCAATGTAGCCTGCTCCTCATCCCTAGGACACACCACCGAGGGCGAGTTCCTGGGGTTCTTGTACACCCTCCCGTCGTCGTCAGCGTCTTGGTGGCTCTGCTGCGTCGTCTCATCTTCGTCATCATCATCATCTGCAGCTGTCGGACTTGGCAAGGATGATACTGGAACAAAATATAAAAGATAGGACTATCATACTTATACGCACATGTTTTATTTCTAAGGGACTATCTCAGGTTATCCTCACGCCTTGCACTTGCTGACGAACGGACAAGCCCTTGTCAAGAATACTACAAGTACCCGGATAGGCTCGTTCCCTATTACGTGGGACCATCAACCGAAAAGTAGGCGTAATGAACGCTTCTGGTTACACCTTTGGGATAATGACCTTATTTTGTATCGTGTTTTTTATTTTTTTTTATTTTTTATATTTGGTTCGCCAAATTGACGCCGCCCGCCTGGTGGTAAGTCGTGACGACGTCTAGCGATTGTGGGCCACTCTCACAGCACACATTACTATTGAGAGTGGCCCTCAACTTGACGACCTACTGATGTGCCTCTTCACGCTCCGCTTAAAGAACCCAGGATTATATGTGGGAGGAAACACGTGCACAGGCAGGGCGTTCCAGGCCACTATCGTTCGGCAGAGAAACGAACGTTTAAAACGTTCGGTTCTCGCGAACATGCTATTGTGTGATTTCTTCCTTTTACAACCCTGGGTTCTGCAGTGTGAAGAGGCGACCACGTTCAATAGGGGTTTATGCCATGAACGCGGCTTCTAATCACTAGACGTCAGGCAGGCCGTCGTTTTAACCTTGGTAGGATTTGAATCCACAACCTATTACTTACCATTAGGCAGTGTCACTACTCACAGGACCACACGGGTTATCCCTCTACCCATTTTTGAGATACAATCATAAAATCACGCCAGTTTTCCCGAAGAGGTAGGCAGAGGCATGGTAACGCTCACTGTTCGCCACTAAGTTATTGATCGGCAGGTGCAGCAATTGCAGCCCATTCAGGTGAGGTTGACTTGGGGCGTAAGATCTTGGTTGGACCCCTTCACACCCATATCCCTTTGGAGGTAAAGCATGATTCTGTGTTTGAATTAAATACGAGTATAATAGGAATCTCCAAAATCTTCAATCTTGTTTCATCCTAATTACTCCCAAAGCGACGCATTTCCTTTTTAGATAGTTAATTATTTACAGAATTAATTACTTATTATAATTAAATACCATAGAAAATCAGCAGATAGCGTTTACTGTGGATACCTACTATTCAGTCGTAATGATGTTAACTGATTTTATAATATGAGTAGTAAGGTACCTCGGTCGAATATGGCCAGCCGAATAATATGGCCACATGCCCACTATATACCACTCAAAATAAACCAACTAAAGAAATTGCTAGTGTGTGCGTGCGTTGGACTATGACGCGCATGCGTCAGTCGCGGCCAACGTGCATCGATGTGCTTACGCGCGTCGCTGAACTAATTTTTTGTGGTAAGTTTTTATTTGTTTTCTGTGTAAATTTCATCTTTTCGAGCTATGTCTTAGCTAAATAGTGAAGTACTGTAATCAGTTAACATTTCTATGTAGCTTTGTGAACATGTTTTTTGATATTTCTCGTTTTATTTGTCTTTCATAAAAAAAACAGATTGACTGGAAATATATCCACAGTATGGCCATATTAACCCTTTAGATATTTGTTAAAAATTTTTTTTTCTTTTTCTCTAGGCTTTGGCTCCTCGATACATAAATAAGCCTCAAAAGTGTTCAAAGTGCCCAGGCGAACGTTACGACGCTACCTTGCTGCAGGTAAGACTATCAAATCTACATTAGGGCGTAAACCACTCCTAAGCACTGAGCAAGAGGGACAATTGAGCAACAGAATCATTCGCCTATGTAACGTAGGGTACCCACTGACTTCAAGAGTACTGCGAGCATGTGTCAAAAGGTACTGTATCGCAAATGAAATTAGCAGTTCTAACCAAAGCCAAATGATTAGCCGTGACTGGTTGAGAGGCTTTTTAAAACGTAATCAAAATATCAGCCGACCTAAAGCGCAATATTTAAATCCAGCAAGAGCCCAAAAACTTAATAAGTTTGTTGTTGAGGATTATTTTAAAAAGCTTAAGAAGGTATTAGATGAGAATGATTTGTACTAAATAAACCCGAAAAAAATTATAACAGACGAAAAAGGGTGTCAACTGAAACTGCATAAGATACCACAAGTTTTGGCAGAACGTGGTGCAAAGAGAATTCATTTGGTGGCACAATGCTCTAGGTCAAGTCATACCGCCGATGCTTTTGTTCAAAGGCAAAAGAATGAAGCCAGAATGGGTTGACTCACTGCCTCCTGGATCAGTTGCCCAGATGACTCCAAAGGGCAGTATGAATATTTAAGCTTTTTGTAACTGGCTTCATCATATTGCGAAATTTAAGGTTGCCGGGACATGTCTTCTTATTTTCGACGGCACCAAATGCCATTTAGATGATTCAATAGTGGATGTTGCAAACCAGCATCGTATTAAGCTGTTGTGTTTGTCAAGCAACACCACTCATGAACTTCAACCCATGGACAAGACAGTATTTAGGTCTTTTGAATACTATTGGGACGAAGAAGTGCTCAAATATTGGGCCCTTCATCAAGACAGGGTTATAACTAAACAAAGATTTGGAGCTATATTTACAAAGGTGTGGGATAAAGCTTTAACACCATCAAATGTTAAATCTGGATTTGAAGCAACCGGGATTTACCCCTTTGATCCCTCACGTATTCCCGAAGAGGCATATGCACCAAGCATCCCAACGCTTCAGCCAGCACCTGAAATCTGCCCTTCCTCGCAGCCGTCAACATCTTCAGGCCCAATAGAACATGGCCCCAATATTGTAGCACCTAACCAGTCTCGAGTCGATTATTCTAACGCTGCGCGAGAAGATACAGCAGTATCCAGTGAGGATGAAGATGACATTCCCTTGTCACATTTACGTCGAAGTGACAAGAGAATGGAAGTGAACATAACGGAAAATTGTAATGTTATGGACTATACTGAGCAGGACCGTTCATTTGATCAAATTATGAAAACCCCAATCAAAGTGGCTACCACACCTACTGCTACTAAAACGAAAGCTATAAACAGCTTAGCCGTAGAACTTACATCATCTACCTTTTCCACTAAAAACAGTGCTAAACAGAAACAATCCAAGGGCAAGGGAAAGGCAGGGAAAATCCACGATAGGCTCGAGTCGTGGTATTGTTTTATTTGCAAGGAAGACCGAATTGCAGATATTGTTTTTGCTTGCTTTGTGCCAAATTTGCTCAATTTGCAAAAAAATTGCTTTGTGTCAAATGTGCCTCTTATGTTCACAAAGAATGCGTTGGACTCACTCTCGAGGACAAAGAAAATTTTATTTGTTTAAGGTGTGACGATTGAATAACTGGCGTTTTTGTTGTTGATTAAGTTAGTTTCTAAGTTGATCTCATAATGTGCCACTTAAAATTACTTTTTAATTATCAAAATTTGTTTATGTTATTAAGGTTTTTTTGTTTTCATGTCTAAACTTCTCGATCTCCTAATGTGTCATTGATAATTTAAATTACGATGTTACTTATTGTACATAGGTTCAAAGTTAAGTTTTGCGTTCAAATTATGATGAGGTGTTTTGTTTTTATGTTAGATATTTGAGTTTATGTTTCTGATAAGGTTTAATTAAAAAATGATTATTACATTAATGGCCTTTTTATTTAAAATACATACTTTTACAAACTAAATTACTACAAACTAAGAAGGTATATAGTCAAAAGGTGAATATGGCTATCCTATGGCCGTATTTACAACCACTGCTATAGGATCTAGAAAACTCATAAACATACTTACCGTAAAACGGGGTGAATAGGGACAAAACCCAACTTCAATAAGAGTTTTATAGTAGTTTTCCTACAGTATGAATCTATTTTAGGACATAAATGTATGAGTCCTGGTAGCATCTTTACAATGAAATATATAAATTCGCGATTTCCATTTAGATTATTTCAATAAATGCGAAAACATGTGCAATCCCTATTCACCATGAAGTTGGGGTGAATAGGGAAATTTGCTAGGGCTGGCAAAAATAAAACTGTTCGAGAGGGAAAGAGAGAGTATGTCTGTTACCTCTAATACCTTAACTATCATTACCTACATTGTAAAAAACAAAATCACTTTTCGCGTTTGTCTGCTTGGATAAATATTTAGATATACTTTGTTTTAACTGATATTGGTGTTCCGCCTGCTTAAGGTTAAATATCTGTTTGAGTGCAGTCAGTTTTTTTTTGTTTTAAAATTTTTTTTTAGCTAGTGTTACTCACACAATCACGATGAATCGAATGATAGCTCGTATGTCAAAATCCATCTAGGCCTTGAGGCTGTTAGGTGTGCCAAAGAAATGAACATACATATACATACATAGCTTTATACTCTCGAAAAACATTACCTTCCTTTCTACGACAGTTGATTAATAACCGTGAATTTCGATATCAAATCCAAAGGAAATAGGCTAGATGAAATAAAATTATTTTAAATGAATCCCGCCTGCTTAAAGTTAATGAGACACTAGGTAAAAGAAAATTTTAAGCAGATGGAATTAGATATGTGCATAAACACAAACAGACAAACTCTCATCATCTACAGTAATCTACACTATGCATAACACAGTGACAACCCTACAAAGTCGTCTCTATTCACACGTAACTCGTATCTATTCACCTTCTTACCGTCCCGGAGTTCAGAGAGGTTTAATACCTCTCTTCATCCCTATTCCAACCTTAAACGTTCCTAATCACCCCAAAATTAGCCGATTTCTTCCGTTGTTATAATTTATAAAAAAAAAATAACACATTAATCAATAATTAAGACTTATCCTTGAATGTAGATGATAGTCCAAACACTAAAAACAGATGAGGTAACATGAAATAATTTTTGTAACCATCAATGTGACGCGTAATATGTCATATTGATACCCAAATTGTACCGCACTACTCAGAGGTGGTACACGCGCTAAAAGCACCCCCTCTTCCACCCGCGCTGCAGGTAGCATGCCCAAAAATCGCACGACCTTCGATTTTTGAGCATACTCAAAATAAGCATGCTCATTACTAGCAATGTTTCGATACACATGCTACTAAGTAGCAATTGCTACTTAGTAGCATGCTTTCATGCTAGTAATAAGCATGTGTAACAGTACCATTATACTCTCTTATGATTATCCTTGAGTGACATAGGGTACTTCTTAACCCGGTAATTTTATTTTCCCGTGGGAATTGGGAACGATTAATCTATACAACGCGTTCGTAACCTGTCTGCCCTTGACCTTAACCAGCCGTACAGGTTGGTACTTAACTAGCAAAGTAATTAACCGGGTCCTTTAATATTTTATTGTAACCTAATTAACGAAGTTCCCAAGAGCCCTTTCTAGTAAATTGAGTTTCAACATGTGGCTATACCTACTGTTTATTACTAAGTAGCTCAGGCCCGCGGCTACGCCTTTGTGGAATAACTTATAGTTTTGACGGCTACTTTCTCCTGTCATCCGATCATGGTGCTAGAGAGCTTTTATATTGCCTTGAGCTAAGATAAATCTATCTGTGAAAACCACAAGAATATCTGTTTAATATCAAGCACGTACATCTGTATGTACTATGCTAATCCCCAAAGATACTGAACCGTTTTCAGTTTCGTTAACCGTTTGTTAACTACGCTCCGTATAGTAACTATTTATTAATCTGTGGCTCCGTGTCGTCCGTCCGTCTGTATTGGGCTGTATCTCATGAACCGTGATAGTTAGAAAGTTAAAATTTTCACAAATTATGTACTTATTTACAATAAGAATACATAATATATAATATTTACATATAAATATTAAGAAAGAAATTATAAATAGATCACAAAAACTGATGTCATCGGGGGGATCTTTTTGTGATCTATTTATAATTTCTTTCTTAATATTTTAAGAATAGTTTAAGCAAAACTCATTGCTTTGAAATACAAAAATTTACATATAATATGTACATAGCAAAATAGCGTCATTGCCGACTAGGAAGGTTCCCAGAATGCTGACTGTGTTGCCACGTTGGATGGCGATACTTATTCTTTGGGCTAGAAAATAGCCAGCCTCTCAGAAGCATCGATTAAGCGTTTAGCAATGTCTCTATATAGACGGTGAGCGCTCGGACTTCATGTCCCCAGTGTCTCAAGTCCAAACGACTCAAATATTTAAACACCTGCTAGGTTAGCATATTTACGCCGTTTGAGGCCTTCAGCCGATGCAGTAGCACCTTTTAGTACATAATTATTAAGTAGCTCTTGAAATATAGTTCTTGATTATTAATAGTTTTCTTATAGTTTGGTTCCATCTACGTCACATTTATCATTTACTAATATAGACAGCTTAACCAACACTATCAGTGTAACAATCACGGTACAATCCCTAGGGGAATCCCCCACATCTCTCATACCGGTTTCTAAATAAATAATGACCCACTCAATCCCAGAGTTCGCTGTGGTTTGTTGGGAATACGTTACTTATGGGAAATGTCTAATGGCTCATGTTTAGAACAGTTTAGAATTTGAATAAATATAATCACGTCTATTTTCCTGAAGGTATAGATGAATTACAGACTCACATTTTGATAAAGGTACTCGTGGTCTAGTGGTAACAGATAATGTTATCACATTGCAAAGGTTAAGAAACATCTAATCAGGCTGGTTTCAGTATGGGTGACAATTTCTTAAGACACAGAGACACCTCCGTGCCTCGATGAGCAAGATAAGCCGTCGGTCCCGGTTGTCATACGATCATCTATGGCAGTCGTTAGGGGTATTTGGAGCCCTAAATAAAAAATCTGACCGGTCTAACTACAGAACTTCGAGATCGACCATGGGTTGTGTGATGGCAGTCGCTTCACGGAAAATATCGAAGTTCAGCCAAATCACAGTTAAACTGGAAAGCCGACTCCAACTGAGTTGGGAAAAGGTTCGGTGGATGATTTTGACAAAAAAATATTTGGTCCCACGAGCTTACCAAGCTCTGTATGCAATACTCCTACTTAAGTATAGTTCGCGAGGCGTAAGCTGAGCTTTGCATTTGTGTGAGTGCACTTACGTAAACGTATAATGCGATTTGTTTTACATGTGTTGTACACACAGCTTTTTTACTCTACTAATCGTGATCACTCACACAAATGCAAAACTCAGTGTAGGCCTCGCGAACTATACCTAGGTATGATTAATTAAAGTTTTGTGACCTGAGTAACTAAAATATTAAGAAAGAAATTATAAATAGATCACAAAAACTGATGTCATCGGCGGGACTCGAACCCACGGCCTTTCCCTAACAGGGGGACTGCTCTGACCAACTGAGCTACGATGACCACTACCGACGACATCGAATTTTTGCTTCATATCATATTCATAATTTCTACATCGCGCTATTAAGGTTAGCTTTGGATCCACCTACCGCAGTTCTACCGAACTGACGGTACCAGTGTATCGTGTTACTACGATATTTAAACACTGAATTTTTAGATGAATCCTTATCAAATCCATATATTTTTGTATTTCAACGCAAAAATTCGATGTCGTCGGTAGTGGTCATCGTAGCTCAGTTGGTCAGAGCAGTCTCCTGTTAGGGAACTCGGCCTCTCTTAAGTCCGTTACCGGGAGTCTCCGGTTCACACGCAGAAGGTATTTCCAGTGGCGCCCGGCGGGCTTTGACCACCCGTGTGGTCTTTATGGGAGTTTGGTCGGGATGAGAATTCCGCGTTGTTGGGGTAGAGTTTTATCCCGCGTCGGTGATTAAGCGTGATTAAGCGTCGGCTTTTGTAAGGATGGCGGGTGGCTATCCCGCCGTCCTCAGGCCCCGATCATGGATGATCTTGGGCGTAGATGAGTCTGCAGTGTCCTCGCCGCTGACTTCGGACGTCGGCGTGGAGGGTACGCTCCCTCTCCCACTCGGCTTCCTCCTTCGCAAGCATGACCTGCTCGCAGAAGGACACAGCCGCGTTCCACCGGCTCCCGCTGGAGACCATGGCTTGAAGCATGGTTTCCAGCGACAGGGTATCCACGCCCAGACCCACTAAGAGAGCAAGAAATGCCTGTATTAGGAGGCTCCGCTTTTCTATAACAAAATGTACAGTTTTATACATTAATGCAGGGAGATTTTACTTAAGTTATAAAAGATACATCTATCTATCTAATATTACATTATTTATGTTTGTGCGTACAGACACGTCGTGTCTACATCAATAATATTGGCTCAATATCACACATGATGTCACAAGATGATATAAAATATGAATTTCATTTGAAATTAATGATGCATGCAAATGTACGTTCGTTTTCTATCAGCGATGTACTTTACACTTGAAGGCGTTCAAGTTTAACGTGTAAGGGTAAAACAGAGTAGCGGAGCGTACAGCGCGGGAAGCGATATTTAAAAAACAAAACTTACTAGTAACACTACAATATGACGAAGTTAGCAATCTCTTGCTGAAGTAGGCCCGATGCACACACGGACACACACGGCATTTGTTATGTGACGATATCTACTAAATTGCACTACCATTGAACCTTTTGTAAGCCGCGTCAAGGAACTTCATTTTCCAAAATCTTAAGACTTAATCGATGGAATGCATGCATTCATATTTAAATACCTTGTGTTCTCGTTGGCTGTTTAGTTCGTTACTAAACGCGTAAACAGATTTGGAATAAAATGGCACATAAACGAGAATATCGTCGACTGGAACCGCGTTCCTAGTTGCTAGATTATATTTTATTTATTTAATTTCGTCGGGTGATTGGAATCACCAGTCTGTATACGATTTCTGAATAAATACGTGGGATACTTACTATACTGGTATACAATTAAGTATTGTAACGAGACTACCACCGAAGATCAACAGATTGCGTCACTCGTTATTCTAGTACGTTCTACTACATTAGTACCGAAGACGGAACTAGATGGCGCTACCCGTAATTTTAGAAGTCGGTGTCAATATTCTCGAAGGGTCAATGACCTTCTCGTCACTTTACTGATATTGTTATGAATTACTTGCTACGAGTAGGGACTAGGAGCGTGTGCTGGATACCTCAACCACTGCTTGAGTATCCATGTGGACCTCTTAGGACTGACCCAAGGACGGTATACGGCCATCCACCCCTGCTGGGTGCTATATACCTACTTGAGGGCGCTCGTAGGAAAGCCGGATGTCAGAGGCTATATTTTTTTTTATTTCTATTATATTCACTTTAAACCAGTCTCCGAGTTCTTTCTTTGAACCCCGTACCGCAATCCCGTTCTACAGTATTTAAAAATTATCACAATCTATTACTGTATGTTTCTTAAGTTAAAGTCTAAATTTAAGTCCGAGATGCCCAGGACTTTAATTGACTGTGCCACAGCGGCTGGCACGTAAGATTTTATTGCCTTTCATTAACATTTCATCGCAAGGCAACGGGTTAAATTTTTTTTTAAATTATATAATATAGCTGCTAGGTACTTTTTATGAAATTCATTTAGCAATTTAGTATATGTGTGCCCGGTGACTGCAATAGGCTTGCCCCAACTTGGACCAAATACTGGCAAATTGTTGGTGTGTAATGCACCTCTGCCTACCCCTTCGGGGATATAAGCGTGATATGTGTCTGTCTGTATGAAGTTAAAACTATTCGATCAATTTAAAAAAATGTTTTTCATTTACAATGCTACATAATCGTTAATCACTGAGTAATATAGGCTATATTTTCTACAGGAAAAGATTACCACCAGTGCGACGCTGAGACAAACTGTCAGTATTATATAAACCGCTGACCGCTTCGCTAGTCGCGCCGCTTACGTCTACAGACAAGGGTTTATCTACAATCATTAGAGTGCGCACTTTTACCGGAACCTAACGATGAATGCTCTTTACCCGGAAGGTTTATTATGTCGGTTTGTACAAATATGACATATTTTACCCGACTGACCTAAAAAAGGGTTATGTTATTGTTACGGCTTCGATGGTGTACCAGGAATGCAGAGACTGTAGGTGTAATATTGATCCTGGTTGTTGGAATTTAAGACAGATTCGGAGAATGCTTATTCATTTTATTGACCGAGCGAGCGAAGCGTCTCAGTTTTAACTCGAGGACTGGCCGATTTGGCGTTGTTGGTAAGTGTGTCAGTTCCGGTCTACAGGTCGCATTTTTCAGCCTATTTTCATGAAATTTGGCACAAGTGTTCTTTGTTGCAAAGCGCAACTTTTGTCGAAGGAATTTTTCGATTGGGGGGAAAATGGGGGGGAAATGCATTTTTCAGCCGATTTTCATGAAATTTGGCACAAGTGTTCTTTGTTGCAAGGCGCAAATTTTATCGAAGGAATTTTTCGATTGGGGGGAAAATGGGGGAGAAATGGGGGGAAAATGCGAAAATAACGCGAGGTCTGCTGTTCACAGAACCACTAGTATGTATAACCTATAGATTAGGAAAAAGAAAACTGTTTTAGCTACTTACACAGGCTATTTACACTACTGGGTGTCTAGTTCCTTACGTTAATTTGCTCGAAATACGTTTTCGTATTCCCTATACATTTCACACCAACGCCCCTTGCGGTAACGTCAGGGAAGTGTGCGAAATCTATGGAGGAATACGAAATCGTATTTCGAGTAAATTGGTTCAGGTTGGCCGATGCAAAGATCATCTATCCAGATGGGGATACATTGACTCTAGTGAGAGTCAATGTGATTGTGGTCTAGCACTTCAAACCATGAACCACATGCTCTCGAGTCCGGGTTGCCAGGAGCCTTGTAATTTAGAGGACCTATACGAGGCCAGGCCAAATGCAATACGCGTCGCAGAGCACTGGGCCAAGGCGATTTAATAAAAATTATAAGTGTTGTCCATCGACACGAAAAGAAGAAGAAGAACGTAAGGAACTGGTACTAGACCCTCTGGACGTACCTACTACACACCAGAGGTGTACGGCAAGGTTCTCGATTACGTGATTTTTCAGGTATTTTTCATGCCAATATTACCAAAAAACACCGAAAAGTAAGCATTTTATCCAAATTTTGTATTGCATGGTTCGCGAGGGATAAGCGGAGCTTTGTATTTGTGTTAGTGACCACGAAAAGTAGAGTAAAAACTCTTTTTGTAGCTGTATAGCAACACATGTGTGTGTAAAAGAGATCACATATCCGTGCACGTACACTGCACTCACACAAATGCAAAGCTCCGCTTATCACTCACTAGGTACAAGTACATATTTATGTCGTGGCATATAAGGTTAAAATTGTGATGAATTTTGTTATACTTGTATGTGCGGGTTTTTAAGTTCTAAAATAGTAAACATTGTCACAATATACCTCCTCGGTTTCACCTACAAATTACTGCTGACCGCGGTAAACTCAGAAACTATGTACTGATTCGAATTGAAAAAATCTTTTAGCCAATATACTAGGTTTAACAAGGAACGCTAATTGGCTATATAATATCACGATACTCCCAACAAAATGTGAAGCAGCGACGATAAATGAAGCCAAAAATGGGAAAAATGTAATCTTTGTGAGAGCTTCCGTTGCAAGTGCGCAAACATTCAAAGTTACGCACAAATTCCAACCAAAACAGGGGCGGGTGGATTTATAATACGTAAGATGAAGAATGCATAATTTATTTATATGAACCAAATATTTAATATTTTCATGGAAAGATTCCCAGAATGCTGACAGGCAGGCGATGCGACTCATTTGAGTCGGAATGTTACCAATCTTCTGGTTTTGAGAAGCATAGATCAGACATTTTGAGATAATTTACATCCCTTTACAGTGCCATAACCGTAAAGGGCTACCTAATAACATTAGCGAATCTCCTCGCATTGCAACTTGGAAAACAGGTGGTTAATAACCCAAAAAAAATATTTTAAAAATTAGTTTTTAAATATTAGAACCAGGCGTTACTCGGCGAAAATCCATGACAAAGCAATGGTAAGTAAAATATTTTTAAAAATCACTTTAAACTTATTTTAAATTTCTTAATAGCACTATTTTTCGCAGGATTAAAAAGACAACAAAACGTCGACAATTGTTTCGCCTCTAAACGAAGCATTATCAAGACTGTCTCAGAGAGAACAGCAAAATTTGTGGTTAGAACATATTTGCTTATAAGTAAACGTGTGCAAATTTCATTATCGCGATGTAGGATTTTTTCACAATAACTAACGTGGGTAGAAACCTCAGATCTTGCTAACTAAGTACCCAAAAATAGGTATTCACCAATACAAGACTTCATCTTATTAATTTTCAACAAATTGTGTAGAAATGCCAAATGACACATACAAACCAACAACCAACTAATGTGTCTGTCTGTTTACAACCATATTAAGTAAGGGAGACGTGTGAAAATCTATTTGTTCATTGAGTAAGGTGTCCGCATCTCTTCTCACTATTTCTAGCCTTTCCCAAACACTCAGCTTGAACCCTTTCTCACATAAACGTAAAACTTTAAAGGTGTTACTATTGTTCAAGGGGTGACCAGTGTCAAGGAGGTGCTTCGCGAAGAGGGACTTCTTAGGACAACCGTTGCGGAACGCCGCCGTATGCTCCTTATATCTGATCTCAAAGGACCTGCCCGTCTGCCCCACATACTTCATATCACATCCATCACAACTCAGCAAATAAACACCCGATCTGCGTGAAACCGACACCGAGTCCTTGCCATTACACAGCTCCCTCAAGGTGTTCTGTGCTCTAAAAGCCACGAATATCCTATTCTCCCTCATGATCTTAGCTATACTCAACGAAACGGGACCCACGAACGGCAAACAGGCAGTGTACTTCTTAGGTGGATCTTGAGTTGGATACAATAAATGAAAACTAGCATCTCTGCGTTTTTTATTTAGTAATGAGTGGACCATACCTACGTTGTAGCCATTACTGTGTGCTATGTAACAAATGATAGACAACTCCTCATGAAATGCAATGAAAAAATCATCATTTGATATCACAGGGTCGATACAAAATTTAAAGAGATTAAGAAGATCTTTTAAATGATACGAGTACTATGGAGCCCTACCAAGGCAAGGGCTCAACGGTACCGTCAGTAACCTGCTCAGTAAGCTGTGGAAAGCTGCCATTTTATGTTGCCATGGGTGGTTAGATGAGTAAGGGATAACAGTGTCTGTAAATGTAGGTTTCCTATAGATACGAAACTCATGAATACCATTCCTCCTAGTGATTGAAAGGTCTAAGAAATTGAGAGTGGAATCCGACTCCACTTCCAGTGAAAAAACAATTCTAGGGTGTACTGAATTCAACTTGGAGACGAGGATACTGAGCTGACGCTTTGTTCCCGTCCAGCAGATGATAATGTCGTCCACGTATCTAAAGTAGTACAAGACATGAACGTTCCCAACTATGTGGTTAGTCTCGAACGCATCCATAAATATTTCAGCTATTAATGGGCTCAGAGGCGACCCCATCGACAAACCATTTTTTTGCAGAAAAAGGTTGTTGTTGAACTGAAAATAATTCTGTGACATGCACAATTTTGTTAGGTTATAAATTTCTTCTATTTTGTTAAAATTGATCCTTTTGATTGTTAATTTGTGTTTTAAAATATCTAAGACTTCATTGTAAGGTACGTTCGTGAATAAACTTTTCACGTCCAAAGACACAAGTTGAGCATTGGACGGTAACTTTATATTTTTGGTTTTGTTTATGAGGTCAGTACTATTTTTTATTGAAAATTTTGGGTTAAAATCTATTGCTTCTTTAATGATTGTGTTCAAATACTTCGACAAATTGTATGCTGGAGCCCCCCTATATGCGACAACAGGTCTAATCGGGCAACCTTCCTTATGTATTTTTGGAAGGCCGTAAAACAACGGACAACGAGGATTCATGTTTATCAAAGTCTTATGCAACGAAGAATTCTCAGGGAATAAGTAAGTCGTGGATTTTATAGCAAGCTTCAATTCAGCCTGGAACTTAGCTGTGGGATTAAAGGTTATGTGTTGAAAATCATCAGACAAAATGATGTCATTGACCCTTGCTATGTAGTCCACCCTAGGGATCAAAACCACGGTGTTACCCTTATCAGCTTTGCTTAAAACCACATCCCCATCACTAAGTTTGTTGCGAATCGACTTTTGTACAGCCAATTCGGAGTTAAAAGTACCAGACAAACTAACAGAATAGATTTTTTGTGCTACCAATGCCTTTAACATTATGTCACCCCTATTTCTAATGATTGCCACCTCCGCATCCACTGTCAAAGGTTCTAAAGATTTTTTATTGTTAATTAAAGGCATTGGTAGCACAAAAAATCGATTCTGTGTCGCTCAAAAAGCGACACTGTTATCCCTTACTCATCTAACCACCCATGGCAACATAAAATGGCAGCTTTCCACAGCTTACTGAGCAGGTTACTGACGGTACCGTTGAGCCCACAGACATTTCATGAGGAGTTGTCTATCATTTGTTACAAAGCACACAGTAATGGCTACAACGTAGGTATGGTCCACTCATTACTAAATAAAAAACGCAGAGATGCTAGTTTTCATTTATTGTATCCAACTCAAGATCCACCTAAGAAGTACACTGCCTGTTTGCCGTTCGTGGGTCCCGTTTCGTTGAGTATAGCTAAGATCATGAGGGAGAATAGGATATTCGTGGCTTTTAGAGCACAGAACACCTTGAGGGAGCTGTGTAATGGCAAGGACTCGGTGTCGGTTTCACGCAGATCGGGTGTTTATTTGCTGAGTTGTGATGGATGTGATATGAAGTATGTGGGGCAGACGGGCAGGTCCTTTGAGATCAGATATAAGGAGCATACGGCGGCGTTCCGCAACGGTTGTCCTGAGAAGTCCCTCTTCGCGAAGCAACTCCTTGACACTGGTCACCCCTTGAACAATAGTAACACCTTTAAAGTTTTACGTTTATGTGAGAAAGGGTTCAAGCTGAGTGTTTGGGAAAGGCTAGAAATAGTGAGAAGAGATGCGGACACCTTACTCAATGAACAAATAGATTTTCACACGTCTCCCTTACTTAATATGGTTAAAACAGACAGACACATTAGTTGGTTGTTGGTTTGTATGTGTCATTTGGCATTTCTACACAATTTGTTGAAAATTAATAAGATGAAGTCTTGTATTGGTGAATACCTATTTTTGGGTACTTAGTTAGCAAGATCTGAGGTTTCTACCCACGTTAGTTATTGTGAAAAAATCCTACATCGCGATAATGAAATTTGCACACGTTTACTTATAAGCAAATATGTTCTAACCACAAATTTTGCTGTTCTCTCTGAGACAGTCTTGATAATGCTTCGTTTAGAGGCGAAACAATTGTCGACGTTTTGTTGTCTTTTTAATCCTGCGAAAAATAGTGCTATTAAGAAATTTAAAATAAGTTTAAAGTGTTTTTTAAAAATATTTTACTTAATTAGTTTTTACATTAAATGGCATGATTGCAAACTTTCGTCCATTCGTCACTTCTAGTATTTCTTATACTCCATGTGAAAAAACGAATAAAACCGAGACATCTCGAGCACCAAAGTTGAAATAATCAACTCCTTCCCGCGGAAAACTAAAGTGAAGTAAAAGACGCTTTTTTTTTAAATTTTAAATCGGCGATAGGTGACACCTGAATGATATGTACTTTGCAATATTTAACGCGCGCTGACCTCCCCATATTTTCCAAACAATATCTCAAGAACCCTTAACCTAGATAGTAAGCCTTGGCCTAAATACATATAAACACACTCGGTGTTGCCTGATGTTGCCAGATAGACCAAGAGTTTTAAGCTATGAATTCATTGTAAACATTTGTGGCAACTGTCGCGCATTTGGTGCGTTTTGTAACATATTTTGTGCAATACAATGAATACGAGAATTAATCCGAGACGCCCAGGACTTTAATTGGCTGGCGCGTAAGATTTTGTTGCCTTTCATCAACATTTCATCGCAAGGCAACGGGTTTAAATATTTTTTTCAAAATTACAATATCGCTGCTACTTTTTATTAAATTCATTCGGCCATTTTGGACATAACCCATGATAATGTATGTCCGGTGACGGCAATAGGCTTGCCCCCTATTACGTGGGACTAGAAATACTGGCAAGTTGTGGGTGTGTAATGCACCTCTGCCTACCCCTTCGGGATCTTCGGGGAGGCTTCTTATGTTTTCGCTCACCAGGCGGCTCTGCAACGTGTTGCCCGCAACATAATGACAGCCACATTTTTATGCAAACGTGTTTACAACAAATTCCACAAAT
This sequence comes from Nudaria mundana, assembly GCA_963556515.1. Classification (NCBI taxonomy): domain Eukaryota; kingdom Metazoa; phylum Arthropoda; class Insecta; order Lepidoptera; family Erebidae; genus Nudaria; species Nudaria mundana. The sequence continues at coordinate 1,868,547 of OY748310.1, forward strand.
AAATGAACACGATATTATACATATCCCCAATCCCAAACTATAAAATGAGTCCTTATTAACGACGTTTTTTTTTTTTTTATATTGGGTTCTGCCCTGGGCCCCCTGGTGGTAAGTCGTGACGACGTCTAGCGATTGTGGGCAACTCTCACAGCGTACAATACTATAGAGAGTGGCCCTCAACTTGACGACCTACTGATGTGCCTCTTCACGCTCCGCTTAAAGAACCCAGGATTATGGTCTACCGATCTGTGATAGAGGAGGAGAGACGACATCTCGTGGGTGATCTCGACCGAAACCTCGACAGTATCTCCCAATGGGGTGCCGAGAACTTGGTCGAGTTCAATGCCCACAAAACACAGGCGTGTGCATTTACAGCGAAAAAATCCCCTTTTACTTCCCCTACCCACTCTTCAGAATGCAATATTACCAATGAAGCACAATCTAGACATCCTTGGCATAGACGTTCGTCGAGAGCTCAATAACACAAAATACATTGAGAGATGTATTGGGCTAGCTTCGCGGAAACTAGGAATACTGAACAAGGTAAAGCGATTCTTTACACCGCACCAGAGGTGTCTGCTGTACAAAACGCAGATTAGACCCTGCGTTGAAAACTGCTCTCACCTCTAGGACGGCTCCGCGAAGTATTTGCTGGACGCACTCGACGCTATGCAGCGACGCGCTGTTCGCATTATAGACTGTCCGGAGGTAACGGGAAGCCTTGAGCCGCTAGCCCAGCGCCGAACAATTGCTTCCTTGGCCGCGTTCTACCGTATTTACCACGGTGAGTGTTCTGAAGAGCTCTTCAACCTGATCCCACCCTCTCCCTTCCGATCCCGAACAACGCGTGCCGGCCAGAGATGTCACCCTCATACCGTGGAAACCGTCTTCGCGAGAACCGAGCGTTTTAAACGATCGTTTCTCTGCCGAACGATGGTGGCTTGGAACGCCCTGCCTGCGCACGTGTTTCCTCCAACATATAACCCTGGGCTCTTTAAGCGAGGCGTGAAGAGGCACATTACTGGGTCGTCAAGTTGAGGGCCACTCTCTATAGTATTCCTGTGTACTGTGAGAGTCGCCCTCAATTGCCAGACGTCGCCTCAGCTTACCATCAGGCGGGTGGCGTCAATTTGTCGACCTAAATATAAAAAAAAAAAATAAAAAAAATATATATGTGGGAGGAAACACGAGCACAGGCAAGGCGTTCCAGGCCACTATCGTTCGGCAGAAAAATACACGTTTAAAACGCTCGGTTCTCGCGAACATTCTATCCACTGTGAGGGAGTGGCATCTCTGCCCGGCACGCGTTATTCGGGATCGGAAGGAAGAGGGTGGGATCAGATTGAAGAGC